>CM053604.1:64069057-64089480 GCA_028646535.1 Procyon lotor | reverse complement strand
TTGGAATGTACTCATACTAATATATTCCATTTCTCCACTTAATCTCACAAAACTCGTATTTACCACATAAAACTCAGCAAACGATGACTCCGCAGATCTGTTATACCTGAATCCTCCTCTTCCAACCCCACACCCCCACTCATGCACACAGAGTTTTAAAAAAAGTGTCCATAGCTATAAATGGTGAGTAATAAAAGAAAGCAAATGGTTTGCTACTCTAATCGGTCTTGTTTTCCCACCATCTTTTTCAAATTCTACTTTTATTTCTCCTGGTATCCTGTACTACTAGCAGCCCACGGATACTAAAGAATACTGAGAGCTGCTAGGTAAGTGATATTTACTTATTTGCATGAACATTAGATGTACTTAGGAATTGTAATTTAGGGCACTCCTGAGAAGTCAGTTTCAGGAATTTGGGTGGATCTAGGCTGATTGCAAACCCTTTCCATGAGAAAAATAAACACTTAAAACCCTGAAGGGGCATCGAAAATTAATTTTGATATATGTAATACTCTGATATTAGATATTAGTGATAGCAGTAGCTTTGATATTCAGTAAGTCAGATTTTAAAGCTGAGCAGATAGATTATTTGTGGGCTGTGTGATGTTAACCCCTGCTAAACTGAATTTCCTCAACTATAAATGGAGATAATTAAAAGAGTCTAAGGCTGAGTATAGGAAGATCTGTTATGTCAGCATTTAACCAATTTATCCATTACTTTATTTTTATTTTATTTTAATTTTTCTAAAAAAGATTTATTTATTTTAGTGAGAGCGGGAGAGGGAAAGAGCATGAGTGGGAGCGGCAGAGGAAGAGGATCCTCAAGCAGACTCCCTGCTTAGCCTGGAACCTGACTCGGTGCTTGATCTTATGACCCTGAGATCATGACCTGAGCAGAAACCAAGAGTCAGATGCTCAACCAACTGCGCCACTGAGGCGCCCTTCTATTGTCTTATATGGAGATTATTATTACAAATCCATCTCCAAATAATGCTCTATTTAATAATTTCTAATGGATTTTGGTATGTGGCAGGATGACCCCTTTGAAGAGCAGATTCATGAATCATGGAAGAATTAAAGAATTAAAGAAAAATTAAAGTTTCATTTCCTTTCCAAGTACAAGATTTTATAAACCTGTGAAGCTGAATGGTCATAACTTCAGTATCATAACTTCAAATGTGTTGCTACTTACTTACATTTCTAAGTAAATGTAATTTCTAAGTAATTCAACTAATTAAAAACCTAATACCTCTTCCCTTTGTAGTGAACTTTCATTTTTCTCATTTTTACCTATTTTCCTTTAACAAGAGAATAGATCTTACCCATATAAACTTTAAAATAACACATATAAGTCTTTCTTTTCCATCTTCATTTTCTTTCTTCTTTTTAAACATTTGAGCTCGGTTTTGCGTACTGCTCACCAGCAAACAGCTGCCAGCTTTAGCTCTGGGGAATTGTAAGTCTAGTGCCATTTTTAATGAAATGGAACAAGGCAACTTAAGTTATCACATCAGAAGGGATTTTTCTTCAGGGTGAAAAAGATGGAACGTGGTTGATAGGGTAGAGGCTAGATCCTTCAGCAAGGGGCTGACAGTGGAAGAGAGACAAACAAGTGGGGATGTATTAAAAATGTCTTCCAATTCAGTTCAGGTTTTTTTCTCCCACAGTTTCTCCCTCTGGATGCTGATTTCAGCATCTACCAAAGGAAAAGATATTGTTATAGCTCTAAGAGCCCATCACTAACCATATTAAAATTCTGCCTGGTGCCCACTGCTGTTCAGTGGTTATAGCTGAGAGCTTGGTGAGTTCAGAGGCATGTTTTCCAGAAAAAAAAAAAAATATATATATATATATATACACACACACACATATATATATATGCATTCCAAAATTTAAACCTGAAAAAACAACTAATATGTCAAATAAAGGTCCACTAGACTGGTATTTATTGTTATTGACACCCAAGAAGAAGAGATAAGTATTGAAAAATGGACTGAGGTGGTCAGGTAAGGCAGGCCTGCCTCTGAGAGGTAACAGCCCACAGCCAGCACTGGGCAACCTCTTAGTTTCTACAAATCTCGGCTTTGAAGACGCAAAGATTTGAGTTTCAATCCTTGGACAAGTATTTAATTTTCACTAAATTGCAATCCATTTCCTTATTAAATAGGGAAAATAATTTTGTAATAAGGTATGTGGAGGTTTGATGTAGATATTGATATGCCACCTTAATATTTAACACTCTATAAGTGCTCCATTACTGGTAGTTGCAATTATTAATTTTATTATTATTTATTACTATTATCACTTTATTTTTATTATTATTACTATTTTGCCTGGTTGTAATTTTTGGAACTACTTTCTGCTTATTTTTCCCACCAGTTAAATTCATTTCAGATTCCTCACCCATGGCCTTTCTGTCTAAATCCCCTACCCCATCTAATTTCTCATCACCTTCTGTATATTTTACTTCCTGAAACTTAGAAATCTGTCACTACCATTGTCCTCTCATTGCTAATACTCTCAACTTTTCTATCTAGAGAATCTTTCTTTCTTTTTAAAAAAGATTTTATTTATTTATTTTAGAGAGCCACACAGAGAGAGTGCAAGCAGGAGGAGAGGCAGAGGCAGAAGGAGAGGGAGACAGAATCCCAAGCAGATTCTAAGTTAAGCCTGGAGTCTGATGAGGGGCTCAATCCCAGGACCTTGAAGTCATGATCTGAGAGGAAATCAAGAGTAAGACACTTAACTGACTGAGCCATCCAGGCACCCCTAAAGAATTATTTTTTTTTCTTTTTCTTTCTTTTTTTTTAATTTGTTTATTTCTTTTTTTCTCCCAAATATGTTTATTTTTTCAGTGTTACAAGATTTATTGTTCATGCATCACACCCAGTGCTCCATGCAACACGTGCCCTCTTCAATACCCACCACCAGGCTCGCCCAACCCCCACCCCCTCCCCTCCAAAACCGTTTGTTGCTCAGAGTCCACAGTCTTTCATGGTCCAACTCCCCCTCTGATTTCCCCCCATTCACCTTTCCCTTCCTTCTCACAATACCCTCCATGTTTTTCCTTATGTTCCACACATAATTGAGACCATAAGATAATTGGCTCAGAGAATTATTTCTAAACCTTTTCCCTATCTCTATTCTCATCCGTCTCTAATCCATCCTCCACACCACAACTAAAGTGTTCTTTCTGATACATAAGTCTGATCATATCCTGTCTTATTTAGATACTTTTTATATACCCCATTGCCCTTAGAAAAAAATCTTCCAGCTCCATAGCATTCAATATCCTGAAAAAATTTGGCCTAAATTTTTTTTTCCATTCTCAGAAACAAACTTTTGCCTCATTCATACTCCTGTTATAGGACAAATAGACCATTTCATGTTTCCTTGCTTGGTAGGCATTTGCTCGGCACAAGATGTCTCCTTGTCTACCTGGTGAATTCTTTCCCTTCAAGTCAAGGCCAAACTCAGCTGCCTCTTTGTGCTTTTCTAACGCTTAGAATATGTTCAAATTTTAGCATTTTGTTATGAAATTTTACTTCTTTAACTCATTACTATGCATTCTGCTGATTCCCATAATTTTTCTTTAAGTTCATCTTTGAAACTCAGAAGCTAGCCCAGGGTCTGGAAAATAGCAGTGAATGAAGCTCATATATTTTGGCTACTTTGTTTTACTAGAAACATGCTCTTATCTTGGAAAGCCAGCATTCCCATTAAACTGGCATTGCATAAAATTGGGATTTTTATTATACATTACAAGCCATTCTGTGGATGACTAATCATGACTAGCAGTATTCTGCACTTAAAAACAACAACAACTAATTTTTAAGGGAGATTTGGAAATTTCCCCTGTAATAAAATCAGCTGCAAAAGCTTTATCAGATCACCAGTGAATGACTTAACAAGAGATTTTGCCATGTATGTAAAATAAATAAATTCAGAGGCAAGGCAAATCAAAAGAAAACCCAAACTAATAGAACTAAAATAAAGTATTTGGGAAAGCTAAAATTATAGTCCATAGTTCTGGGTCACATAGGATCTGGTATAGGGTGGAATGTCTGTTCCTGAAAGGGATACTTATCTAAGCATTGTGGAAAGGGAGCTAATAAGTAGTGGTTCATTTGATGAGTGATTTCTGACTAAAATTTCAGAAGTAAGCTGAAATGGTGAAGAAAATTGCTCAACTAAGTCTACTAACTGAAATGATTAAAAATATAAAAGAACTCATGCTTATAGTAGCTAAGGAAGAGATAAGCACTAGAACATGGAGAGAATAGTTACCTTTGGTAATACTGAGCATTATTACCAAAAATTAAATTATTTTTTTCTCTCCAGGGTTGAGTTTTTACTCAAAGAGGAAGGAGAATGTGTATGCTCTGTTTATAAAAGAATGTACTAAGCACTATAGAAAGGCTTCCCATCTTCCTATTTGCAGCCTAGCCGAAGGCCACTTGTCCTCTGAGAAACCACGTTCTGTATTTTAGTAGCTCCTTCTCTTCAGTGAAAATTTCCAAACCTTTTCAAACACAGGTTTATACAGAAAATCTGATGAAATATAAGGGGATCAAGGGCCAAGGATGAGGCAAGCAAGACTCTAATGTTTCTTCATGTCAGAAGACAATTTGGATTGCCAACGGCTCAGTTTCTACTGAAGTCTCAGTGAGAGCTATTTTAAGTGCATGAGGGGTGCCACTACTTCCACTACTTACTGAAAACAGGCTCAGGGAAGAGATTAACGTTCTTTAGCCCAATAATGTTAACTTCCTTCTTTTACAAAGATTAAGGTCAAAGCCATGTTTGTGGAAGAAATAGGGTTTTCTCATTAAAGATTAGATTGTATAGCCTAAAAGTATAATTTGTGAGGCAGGGTAATTCATAAAGAACTCAGCCATAGCAATCTCTGGTGGAGCAGTAAAGTGATTTTGTCTTCCTTCCCCTCAAAATGTCAGAGGCTTTTCCTTCTCAGGATAGCAGAAGCCGAAATTCTGACAAATTTGACTGATACCAGGGAAGGCACAGGGATAGGATTTTTTACTTGTGGACACAAGGAGAGTTTCCCAAAGAGGGCCTCTGGATGGAGAGGGTGCTTCACAAGAGGGGCTGTATGAGGACCAAAGAGCAGTGAGGATTTACAGAGGAGGGTCAGAAGATAAAGGTGGCTCCATGTGGGACACCCAAATAAGGCCTGAATGGTGCAGTCTTTTCCCATTTCTCTGTTCTGTCCCCTCCACACTCCTGTCCTACACACCACACCTGCCCTCAAACCTGCCATTATGGGGCTCAATAGAGTAAATTAGATAAAAGACAACTTCAGGTCTTTGTGCTGTGAACTTCTTTAGAATATTTATTTGATCTTTACTTTTAAGAACTACTTATTTATTTCCGTAACAGTTGAGTTGTGTAAGTTTTTTATATATTTTGGCTATTAACCCCTTATCAGATGGATTCTTTGCAACTACCTTCTCCCATTCTGTAGGTTGCCTTTTTGTTTTGTTGGCAGTTTCCTTTACTGTGAGAAAACTTTTTCTTTTGGTATAGCCCCAATGGTTTAATTTTGCCTTTGTTTTCCTCACCTGAGAAGACATCTAGAAAAATGTTTCTATGGCTGATGTTTCAAATGTGCTTGGTCTAGAAAAAGTGTTTCTCCCTTCTGAATGCTGTGGTGCATGGTGGATCACTAGGCACCAAGATGACTGTCAAGTCCTTCCTGAGAGACTTAGAAATATTTCCTGCACCTTCTCCCTCATGGAGTAGTCAGGGGCATCCCCATCTGCCATGCCCTCTAGATAAGATGGTCACAGGTCATACTGAAAATTCATATATAATAGATGATAAAGCTGGATATCATGAACTATTAAGGGAACATCTTCCTGCATTTGGAGAGACTTGCATTCCTGCTCACATTTAAAAGTTGATTTGGTCTGTGGAAATGATAGCTCATCTTAGAGACCACAAAGAAGGATGGAAACACTCATCTTTTTTATTGCTGGTAGGATTAATTAATAATAATGATTCTCAAATTCTCTCCAAAATGACAATACTATACAGATGCAAGAAAATATGAAAAAATCTCGTTGGCTTCTCTGACATGTTGACCCACATTTTAAGCTAGGAACTACTTTTGTCACTTCATGAATCCTGAATCCTGATATGTGAAAGACACTATATTTTTCTATCTGCTGACAGAATTGTCATTTATGACCCTGCTCTCTATTTTAAAGTTTATTAGTTAACTAAAGTAGCCTAATATACTTTATATATTATATAACTAATATATAATATATGTTATATATATATCATGAAAGGCTACTTTATATACATATATAGAGAGAGAGAAAGAGAGAGAGAGAAAGAGAGAGGGAGAGATAGATATTGATGTATATACTAATTAAGCAAAATTTCATTATAAAAGGCCCCAATATTCTATGAATTCAATTAGCCTGCAAGTATCTGTGTAAGGTAGATAGTATGTACAATTTCTTCCTGAGATACCACGAAAAAGATGCAATATTTCTTTACCCCAGGACCCTATGAACAAATATGGAATTATCCTAAATTTGTATGGTCAGCATTTCATAACGTCACCATTAACTATCAACTGATTATAAAATTTATGTTAAGATAATATTCTCAAATATTTCAATAGACTTCAATAGAAGAGTAGATTTTTATGTTCTTATATCATTGAAAATACAGGAAAGACCAGACTAATTCCCATGAATTTCCCTGAGGATCAACAAATTTCTAAATGGTGTTAAGAGAGAACCCTAATAAAATCATAACATCAGAGAGTTTGGAAGAGTTCCTGGAGGTATCATGTAATTTGATGATATATCTTAAGGTATAAAAGCCAGCCTCCAAAATGGATTTATTCTTCTTCCTTAGGCACTTCACCGACTTAGAAAACTTAACACCAGGAAGTTCTCATTCATGACTAACATAAAACTTGCCTATTTCACATAAGCCTCTCATTTTCTTCTCAGCGAAAATGGATAGTAGTTACTGGTCACTTCCAGCAGAATATTTCTTTATATAACAAAACACTTTTTCATTTTCATCCTTTAACCTTTTCCTTGTTAAGCACTAAATTCCTGTAGTTCTTACCCACAGGATCTATTATTCATTTTTTTACATGGTTATTAGCTAAGGCATCTTTTCCTTTTCTATGGTAATTTTTGCATAATTTATGGACCTTATAAATAGGTCATGATAGTGCTTAAAAAGCCCTAACAGCTTTTACACTGCTAGGTGACTTTGGCCATTTTGTTCATAAACACCAACATTTCATTTCAAATTTGTAATTGATAGATGATTCATTCTGAAACTGTCTTCACCTCCAGTTTTAAATTTTCATAGATACACATACATACACACACACAAACAGACACATGGTTTGTTTTTTTCCATCTCTGAGTGAATTATTACATATTTGTCCCTATTAAGCTTCGTCTCACTTATAATCACCTTGTTTACTTTGCCAAGGTCTTTATGAATTCTTGCAGTGTGGTTCTAGTCAATAATCACCCCTACTCAATATAAAGTAATCTGCATGTTTAATAAGCTTCCTCCCTATTCTATACTTCAAATCAACACCCAAAAATGTTCATTAGAATCAGGGCCAGTGCTGACTTATGGGAAAAACTTTATTCAATATACCCTCCAAAGCTGACATTGAACCATTGATCATAACTTCGCATATACCCTGCTAACAAGCTGTGATACAATAATACGTAATACTACTACACAAAAAAATGAACCAAATAAAATACGATGTAGATTCAAATGAGGAATCAATAGTAACTTGTAATGTTTTTCCCTGTAAGTTCTTTTAAGGAATTCAAAAACTTTAATCCCATTATCAAATTACTCGTAGTGGAAAGAGATGCTTGAAGAGAAAGAAGTGACCAAGAATAAAAGTGGGGTAAATTTAATAGCCTATTTGAAAACCCAGTAGAACACTACTGTCAAAGTAAGGTGAAAGGTCATTGTTTCAGGGAAGATTCTAATGAATCTATCTAAAAACAAAGATCCTGGCTCTTCATAACACAGGGCAGGGGACCAGATTTCTACTGATAACTTAAAATTTCCCAAATACAAAATATATTTTCCTTCTTTCCAGTGCAGTAGGTCTGTGGATCTTTCCAAAAAAGTTTTTCTTTTTTTAATCATTCAGAGAAATTATGCTCTATTTCCAATTAGGTATATTTCATTTTTGAGAAGTTTCAACTAAAAGTATGCACAAAATGCATGTACATCATGATGTTCATGGTCATGTCTTATTAATAGTCTTTCAGATTTTAAATGCCCAAAATGTTTTGGAAAGGTTCTCCCACCTCCAATCACTGCCCCATTCAGCAGCAATCCTGAGGATTCTGTAGCATTGCTCTGAGAAATGACAATCTTCATCTGAAAAATCAGCCCAGGAAGCCACCTGCAGATCTGTTAAACTTTATCTTGTTCATGACTTGCCATGATCTGGGGCATCTGGCGATTTTTAAACTTTTTCTTTAGGTTAAAAGATCAAGGTTTGAGAAATAAGGGTTGTATTAGGGTGTGTATGTGTGTGTGTGTGTGTGTGTGTGTAGGAGTGCAGGAGAAAGTCATTAAAAATAAATTGACTGTCTTTAGATGATAGGAGCTTATGGAGCAACTAAGAGGATCAGAGAACTAATGGGGTCAAACAGACATTTAGTAGAGGGTGGAGGTCAGCCCATCAAGATTGCTGGTGTGATGGAGAGGGCAGGGAAAGAAAGGTAAGACAAGAGAAACAGAAAGATAGGAAAAAAAGAAGATACGGCAAACCAAGAGTTTCCTTTCAGTTCTGCTTTACAATCTAGAATTTCTTTTATAAGAATAATATGTGAATATATTTTTATCTGTTATCTTGGACTTTGTTTAATAAGATACCTCATTTGTGTAGTTGATAGAGAATTGTCTAGTTGAAGGGACATTGAAAATAACTTAATACAAACTGTGGAACAAATATTTGTGCAGTGAGAGGAGGAATGGATCACATTTTTAAAGACAGAAAGCTAAGTACAAAATGGTTTAAAATTTGTCTTATTCTTTAGTAACGAGAACAAGACTTGAACCCTTGAACTAGGTCTCTAGTCTCCTTCAGCACTGTTCTACCCCTACAGTCCTGCTGCTGATCCTACTGTCACTATTTCTATCGCATACTCTTTCTACATTAGTTTCACAAAAGCATGCCCTGTACTCCAATTAGCTCTTCTGAAATGACTCAGCCAAGTACTCCTGAGTATAGGGCTTTTATCATATCCACATACTTGGGGTAGATAGAATTTATTGATTCAGCTGATTTCAGGTAAGGAAGGAAAACAAGAAATAGAGAAGAGACAGGAATTTATATTTTCAAGTTCTTAGTAGGTCTCAGGGTTGAGATGACGTAGGCTGGGGAGAAAGAGAGGAGGACTTGACTTGCTTAGAATAATTGCTTGGCAAGAAGAAGATCATGTTAGGGGTTGTGGGTACTTATTAGTTTGGGAAAGTTTTCATCTCTGTGAGCTTAGTGTAAATAAGAGTCTATAGCGATGCTAATATAGTCTTGTCCCTGGGAGTCACGAATAAAGTGAGAGACAACTTTTAATTAAATGCTCACTGACTGAAGAGTGGCTTTGAAAAACTCTGAGAGTTTTCTATTTTTCTCAAAAAGAGAGAAAATCATGGCCTGTAATATCTAGATGGCTATATGTTTATAAAACATCGATCACTGTGATACATAAATGCTTTGACAAGTAAGCCATTTCAACAGCAAACAATATAGAGGAAGGAGATGAGTGTCTTCCTCATCAGTAGTGTCTGTGTGCTCTGAAGCTAAGCCTATACAATTCTGTACTAAACTGAAACATTACAGTGGTATGAATCAGGCGCAGCTCACTTCAGCGACCTTGATTTTGGCTGTTCCTAATAAAGTGTGCAATTCCCCGCTGAGAGCTATGAGGTAGCCTCCCACTGGAAGCCGGAAGTGGGTGAGACACTAAGAAAACCTCGATGGCACACCTTTTGGGGGCTCCTTCTCTTATTCTGTAACACAGCACACAAAAATGGTTTTCCTATTTCTTTCTGATTTGTTATGAGGCTTACAAACAAGTCGTGAGGATCCACAGTCCATAGAACTCCTTTCTGGTTCATTATTTAATGAGTATTCACCCTGTAACTAACTATGTATTCAGTAAGTCACTACATAAGGCGCTGTGCTGATGCAAAGGTGATAGAACCACATTCAAGAATATACGTTTTAATTGAGGGGTAAAACAAGCAGAATATTGCCCCAGCACAAGGTAAGTCAGGGTGTAAGCCAGGTAGAGACAAAGTAGTTAAAAAAAAAAAGAGACACACTGAATCTAGTTATGAACCCTGCGGGGAGGCTACACAGAGAAAGTAGCATATGAGCTGTGCTAGGAGAGGGCTGATGAAAGAGGAGTTAAAAGAGAAAACTTGCCTGACAAACAGATATCCTGACCCAGGGTCAGTGTGGTCACTATCAGCAGCAGCTTGACCTTGACAGTAGTGATGGTTCATCAAGCTAAGGTGAGACAACAGTGAATTATTCAGCCAAGTCCTTATTTATATTTACTTTTGGATAAGACTTCCTGACAGTGTCTTTTTTTTTTTTCCTTCTTTTTTTTTTTAACGAAAAAAGACTCACACTTTACCCTGCCACATTATTCCTACACTGATTCTACATTCTACCTTCTTTCCTTCTATTCAGGAGGAGCTTTCAAAATTTTAAAAAGCTCTGTAGAGAAGACAACCCGCGGGGCAGGAAAATACTCACAAGGTAGTATGGAAGGTGCAGGTCTAGAAAGAGAGGAAGGGTGTGAGGGAACATAGTCCTGTGTGGATGAAGTAGGGAATGGCCTAAAGCATTCCTTGGGGAGGGGAAGCCTTTGGCATGAATGTGGTGACAGCCTGGGCTGAAGATTCCATTGGGAGCGGGACAGGCTGGTGCTGCCCATCCAGACTCCCTAGGCTAGATTTCCTGTTTGGGCGCTTGGAGGATTAAATGGCAAGAAGACAAGACGACAACAGCCAGGAAGATGGGTTATGAGGAAGGGCAGGGGCAGCTGTGCCTGAAGCCAAAGCAGCAATAACAAGGAGCTTTGAGTTCTGGGGGAGCAGGTAGAAGGAATAACTGAGTGTATGAAATTGTGGACAAAATAGTAAAAATGAGAGTGATTAGCACCACCAAGAAAGGTGGAGGGAAAAACAGTCCAAGGAGTCCTAGAGAACAAGCAGGAAAAAACAGAAGCAAATACAGGCTGTATCTGGGAACTATGCTGTTATTTATGTCTCTTAGTTTCCCATTTATTCTTTACATTAAACCTATGAAGTTGAACCCATTATCTTTTTACCCTTAGGGAGAATAGGCTTAAAATGATTATGGAAAATGACAAGATCATTCAGCTAATAAGTGGCAAAGGATTTGGATGCAGATTTATTTAAATTCATAGTCTCTTGTGCCTGTTTCTAGGATACCACGTAACTTAGAAATATCTGAAATTAACTTAGCTAAATATAATTCAGTCATTGATTCCTTCCTTCAGAACTCTTCATTTTTCAGAAAACTTACAGTGACCCTTATGGTTTTCATTCACCCATTTATTCATTTATTTCATTTGATAAAGGTTTAGTGTATTTGCTAATTGTACATGATGTGGTCCACTGATTAGGACAAGGTTTCTAGAGCCAGATTGCCTGAGTTTACTACCCTAGCTTTTGGTTTATCATCTTCAAAATGGAGATGAGAATAATATATCTCTCACGGGGCCATTATGAGGATTAAATGAGAAAAATCTAAGCAAAGCATTTGGGAAGATGTCTGTCATATAGCAAGCACCCAGTAATGCTATTTTTAATACCATGCGCCAGGCATTCTGGGACACACTAAGGGTACAAATGTGAGTATGGCATAGCCCTTGCTTTTGAAGAATTTATGCTCTCAAAGAGAAGACACACGTGCAATGGCTAATTGTGTTTGTGCCAATGGATGATGCCAGAAGAGAAGGGAGATCTGGGTCATTTCAGGGAAAGGCACAGCTCATAAGCTCCATGGAAGTAGGAAATGTCCTCCAAGAATTGCTCAACTGGAGCATGAACAAGTACGAGGATGGATTACAGTTGGTGTCAGTAGAGAAATGAGCCTAGGTCAGCTTTTGAAGGGTTCAATATGCTGCACTCTGGAGTTGCACTTTATTTTGATTGGATGTGGTAAGAAAGGTTTCCAAACCAATTTTAAGGATAGAGAAAGGTAACCATCTGGACTCCACCCTGGATCATAAGCTTGAACGAGAAGAGACTGGGATAGAGGGGAGTAATAGTTGAAGTAAGAGAAGAAGAATAAGAAGTGAAAGTCAGCAGGGAGACTAGGGATCATACCCCTGGGCATTTATACCAGAGAAATGAAAACACATTTATACAAAAACAGAAATGCACATAAACGCCCTTAGCAACTTTATTTGTAAGAGCCAAAAACTTGGAATCAACAATTCCATGCAATAGATAAACTGTTAAACAAACTGGTCCATCCATACCAGAGATTACTGCTGGGCAATAAAAAGCAATGAACCATTGATGTATGCAACAACTTGGATAGATCTCAAGGGTATTATGATGAGAGATGGAAAAAAGGGCTATTTCAAAAGGCCACATACTATATGATTCAACTTATAGAGCATTCCTGAAAGGATAAAAAATCACAGGAATGGAGGACATATTAGTTAATTTTAGGTTTGGGGATGGTGGGGAAGAAGGAGTTAGTGTAGAATGAGGGAGATTTTTGTAATGATAGGATAGTTCTACATCTGTTGCAGTGGTGGTTACACATTCTGTACGTGTAATAAAATGGCATAGAACTATTTGCATGCATTGTATCCATATCAGTCTTCTTGTTTTGATATTATACTATAATTACCTAAGATGTAATCAAGGAGGGGAAATTAGGTGAAGGGTACATGGGAATTCACTACGTTATATCTTCTTCTGTGTATATATAATTACTTCAAAATAAACTGTTAAAAAAAACTTGTTTAAATATTAATAGAACATATTGCAATATGACAAGCTATGGATTTTTAATACTTTGCCCTTCAAAATTTACAGTGTTTTCTTCTTTTCTCAAAATAGCCCTGTATTACTTTGAAAATGCATTAAGGGATGCCTGGGTGGCTCAGAGAGTTAAGCCTCTGCCTTCGGCTCAGGTCATGATTTCACGGTCCTGGGATCGAGCCCTGCATCGGGCTCCCTGCTTGGCGAGGAGCCTGCTTCCCCCTCTCTCTCTGCCTGCCTCTCTGCCTGCCTCTCTGCCTACTTGTGATCTCGATCTCTCTGTCAAATAAATAAATAAATAATTTAAAAACAGAAAATGTATTAAATTTACTAAAAGTAAGTCTGATTTATTTTTTGATGGCTTAAGGCTAAAAATAATTAAGAAGCAAGATAAAATCCTGGAGTAGCAGACCCTGGGATGCAACTTTTCTGCAAAATTGCATCTGAAAAGTCATCCAACCAGAGTGATTTCTAGAAGTTTCTCACATTAGTAACTCCCTTCTTCCGTACCTCTTTAGTTATGAAGTAGTCGGCCATAGTTTCTCTTTAAAAATCTTGAAAAATAAACTAAATCAATATTCCTGCATCTGCTATAAATGTAACTATTAGCTTAGAGATACAAAGTTTCTCAAGCCCCATTTCTCTTAAATTCCCTTAAACCTTTGGTATTTTCAGATTAAACAGCCCTGAAACAAGAAGATATATGGCTCAGGTTTATATTACATAGAAACCTACTAGTTTCCATACACTTCTACATCTTTTCTCTCCCACCCAAGCTCCTCTCCACAGATAAAGCTGTCTTTCTTCAATGATGTCACTCTATTATCCCCAGGAAAAATTCCAAATTCTTCAACAAGCTTTATCATGCTCCTCAGGATTTGGTTCTGCTCCCCTTTTCTATTTCATTTCCTGCCACTCTCACATCACCCATCTCAATCCAGGAAGGAAATTAACAGATTCTGATCATCTGCCCCTTGCTGGACACTCTCCTGGGAATTTCATATCTCTCTTGCTTTTGCAAATATTCTCCAGTAAGCCACCCCTTCGGTCTTTTGAAATTCATCTTTCAAGATCAAACTCTCAGATAATACCTCTGAGGTGCCTGATAGTTTTTTCCCTATCTCCTTCCCCTCTTCTCCAAGTTATTGAATTAAATCACTCTTTTCCCATGTTCACACAACATTCACAAATAAATCTATCATAGTTCCTATGTCGTTAAATTCTATACTGCTGTCTCTAAATTGTGACTCAGGGATAACATCTAAATATCTTTTTAGATTCAATACCTAACGTGTGTGTGTGTGTGTGTGTGTGTGTGTGTGTGTGTGTGTTTGTATTATATATTTGAATGAAACTAATATATTTATTTAGTTTTTCTAGTTAGAAATACCTCCATTTCCAAAAAGCAGGATAATAATGATCTCTTTGAATAGTAACTTGCTAAAGATAGTTACATAGTGTTGTGAGGGCAAAGGAAAGAAAAATAATTTCATTAGAGAGCACCTGCCAGTTCTATCATTCTCTCTGTACCCAGACCTGGTGACAGACTTAGATTTCTAAGCCAGGGCTAGCTCAGAGTCTATTGTGTGGCACTGAGACAAACAACTGCTCAATATTATTTTTTCTTTTTCCAATGTGAGCAAATGTGGAGGCAAAAGTCCTGTTATTGGTATGATAAGGAAAAAGGAGTATCCTCCAGTGAATGGATCTCTTTTTGCATATACTTGGTAAGAAATTTATCCTAAATTAGTTTATTCAGTGACCACATGAAGTCAATATTTGCTTAGTCCAACCTCAAACATTTTGGTGAATGGATGCTTTAAACATAAAAATATGGTGGGATTTTGGGATCCCTTTTAAGACACCCAAACTTACTTATTGCCCCAGGAATCGAAAGACCTCAAGTTTCACCACCAAAGACTAATTTGATTCTAAAGTTATTAATGAGTATAATTGTACAACTGCGATTTCCCTCATAGCTCTTTTCACCTTATATGGGAAAGAAGTAGGTTTTTGAAAACTGTATCACAGCCAAGACTGATGGAACTAGTGTTCATGATGTTATTATGTAGGGTTTACTCTGAAATTATCTTCAAAACTTCACATGCTCCCTATCGCCATTGCCAATTTTAGCCTGGTTATCAGTAGAAAAATGTACATTCCATTTGCTAGGTAGCTAAAAGCAATTAGTTACATGTTGTTACCATTTGATCACAATAAACAAGTGCAAATGTCATTAGAGTCTTATAGAAATTGCCTATTTTTTCCTTTAGAAGTTGAAATGTATATCTCAATATTACCTACCCCAAATGTGTCATCATCTGTGTTATGACATCATATCAAGCAGCAGAACATAGTTATCATTGGAAGGGTATAAAATTAAACTTGGGAATTATCTTTTCAGGGAAAATCCCCTCTCAAAATGTTAATTAATGGCAAGTGCCAACTAGAAGGTTAGATGTGGATAAATGCCTAATTTTGAAAAAGGGATAAACTTTGTAAAATGTATTCAGTTTCTCTAGAATAGATCTATTGGATTTCTCTTACCAAACTGTAAGAGTTTCTGTCAAGCATTCAGAAGTAGCAGCTTTTCCCCTTTCTCTCACTGACTTTTCTCTAACTACCTCTGTCCTTCTGGGTCTGGAGAAGCAACTTTGAATTTTGGGAATGAACATGTGACTGGTATATGTGTGCCAATGACATAGCAAAAATGAGCTGGAAAAGGCACATTGATGAGCATTGCTTCATTTAGCGATGAGAAAATCTTATGAATATAAATGGTTAAGGGGCATGACATTGCATAGTATTGTTGGAAAATTCTAAGTTTAATTTTTCTTAGAAAAGCAAAACCAAGAAGGTTTGACATTAGTTGCAAATAGAACTTTAGATGTTTCCAAGAAACACTGCCAGCAATTATGTTTACCAATGCAGCTGAGGCATGAAATTAGAAGGTATCTTTAAGTTTGTGGAGGGAATCAGGCTTCTCTTAACTCCTTTGGCTCTGATTTTTCCCCTTTCAAAATTAATCTAGTGATAAGATCAGAAGGAAGGGAGATTTATTATACCCACTGTTGACTTTTAATAATGTGAACTGGCATTAGAAAGAAATAATTTTTTAAGAAATGAAGGCTCAGTTATAGTGGATTGTGGAACTATACTTGTGGGAAACATCATGTGAAATTATGATCTCTTTTCCATTAGGTTTTACCTTTAGAGAAACCTTATGGGTGTAAAAATTTAATAGAGGTTTCTGATCCCACTGCTATTGCATAAAAGTCAAGATACAAACTAATGCTGGCAAAGTTGGTAATGATTATAATTCGGGTACACACACACACCAGGACGCGTGCAACCCCAGGGAAGCAGATTAGGCAAACAAACTGTAAAAACTATCACTAGATAAGGAAAAATTTCAGTGGGTAAGACTTGGATTGGTATCAGATTGACCTGAGTTAGATTTCCAGCTCTGACACTATTCTTATGTGATCTTGAGAATTTAACTTGCAAACTTCTGTTTATTCATATACTTTAACTAACTGGATGAAATAATTAACTGTTATGATTATTAGTTGAATTTGGGGTTTTCAATTGTATACCACAGGCAATTGAAAATAATATCCTACTTCTTTATAGATCATTCATCCTTGATTTTATTTTTAGTATTGTGTTATAATAGTTTTGTGGCTATTAATGGACTTCATTTATAAATTTTTCTAAAGGGAAGAACTCTGATGTTTTCCTTTAAGAATGAATTAAATCCCCACTGAATTCCTTAACAAATCTAATTATTCATAATTTTGAATTGTCAGTTTTGTTGAGAATGAATGTTCTTCAATTCTAAGATTATTCATGCTATCTCATTTTTGGATGAATAAAACATTTTCAGGAAAATGTTTCTTAAAACGATATACAGAGCTTTATGTTCTAATGAGGCAGAAGTTGCACTGTGGTGCTGCTCGTATGGCATGAACCCACCCACAAGAGCAGAACTGGCTGTGCTAGATCACACGCCTTTGGGCTCTCGGAGCTCGTGGGAGTAGCATTCATGAACCGAGGCACTGACTTCGGTAACTTTCAGGATTCGAGTAAGTGCACCATAGTTGGTGATAACTCACCACTTGCCGCTGAACAAAGCCGCAGTAATAGTGGCCACAGTAGCTATCACATTAGCTACAATGTAATGAAGAGACAAACAGAATGTGGTTTTCTCTCTTTAGAGATTCTTTTACCTCTTTCTCTTACCTCCCTACCCCCTTCTCTCTCTCTCTTTCCCAACCTGTCATCTATTAATCATCTAATGTCTATCCAACTATTTACTCAGACAGTGCATAATGGCGCAGACTCAAAGCAAAAACTGGTATTGTCAAGCTGGAAGTATAAATATTTTAATATGACTCCTTTTCCTTCCTGTTTACAACATTGCCCAAACATAGTCATACTTTGTGGAAGCTGAAACACTGAATATGTATTTTTCTTCCAGGAAAATGTGGGAAACAATATTATACCCAGAATTCTGCTTTATAAAAAAATGTTCTAAGTGATTCTTGCATATTACAAAACTAAGCCTTTGTTTAAAAGGAGGGTGTAAATTTATTACCAGATACCTTATGCTTATTTAAGTAGCTTTGGCTACTCTCGTCATTCTTCAAACCTTGCAGCTACTGAAATCTTTGTCTACTTACTGGATGGAGCTTTCGATGCGGGTGATAGTGAGGAAAGCGGCAAGATTTGCTGTGTAAGATGAGATGACAATCAATGCAAATAGCCACCAAGCCCCCATCATCATTCGAGTAGCCAGAGTCGTGTATGGCACCTCACCACCTGTGGAAAGAAGCAAATAGAACATCAACAAGTACTTATTGAGAATCTGAGGTCATACACTGTCAATAATAAATTAACTTTTACGTGCTGAAAAATCTTTGACCTAACAACATCAGCATGTATTTCTGTATTTTGGTTATGTTTATTACTTCACATTTAATTCCCTTTTATGATACTATGTAAGACCCAGCCAAAAGGAAGCATGATAAATATTTAGTATGACTTGTTTCAATGATACTTCTATCTCCTTGTTCAACCCTAGAATTAATTACCCTCTTATTATAACTACAGATAGCTACTTTATTTTCAAATGCTTCATTATTCAGTAGTTAGGTGCTATTAATACAATTATTCCTATATTTAATATAACTTTTCAGATTTCTACTTCAATAAATAATATTGAAAATCATTTTTGGTTAATTTCCCTAGAATCATAGGTTACTTTTATATATGTATATATTTCTATATAACATATAACATAATATATATAATTACTTCATATATATATCACATATTCTTTATTCATCTATTGATGGACACTTGGGTTGCTTCTATATCTTGGGTATTGTAAATAATGTTGCAATGAACATAGGGGTACATATACCTTTTTCAAATTAATTTTAAAAAATTCCAGTATAGTTAACAGGCAGTGTTATATTAACTTCAGATGTATGATACAGTGATTCAGCAGTTCTATACATTACTCACTGCTAATCATGGTAAGTGTACTGTTAATCACCTTCACCTATTTCACCCAATTCACCACCTACCTCCCCTCTGGTAATCATCAGTTTATTCTGTATAGTTAAGAGTTTGTTTCTTGGTTTGTCTCTCTCTCATTTTTTTTCTTTTGCTTGTTTGTTTTGTTTTTTAAATTCTGCATTTGAGTGAAATCATATGGTATCTGTCTTTCTCTAATTTTTAAAAAAATTTTTAAATTTTTAAAAAAAGATTTTATTTATTTGATAGAGAGAAACACAGTGAGAGAGGGAACACAAGCTGAGGGAATGGTAGCGGGAGAAGCAGGCTTCCTGCAGAGCTGGGAGCCTGATGCGGGGCTCAATCCCAGGACCCTAGGATCATGACCTGAGCCAAAGGCAGACGCCCAACGACTGAGCCACCCAGGTGCCCCTGTCTTTCTCTAATTTATTTCACTGAGCATTATACTCTCTAACTCCATCCATGTTGTAAATGGCAAGACATCATTTTTTTTTATGGCTGAGTAATATTTCATTATATATGTATATATAATGTGTGTGCATGCCACATCTTCTTTATCCATTCATCATCATAATGGACAATTGGATTGCTTCCATAATTTGGCTATCGTAAATACTGCTACAACAAACATTGTGGTGCATGTATCCCTTCGAATTAGTGTTTTAGTATTTCGGGGGTAAATACCCAGTAGTGCGATTACTGGATCTGAATTAGCATTTCCATTTTCTTTGCAAAAATAGATTAAATTCTATTTCCAGTAGTAGAATTTATTGGATCATATGATATTTTTATTTTAATTTTTTGAGGAACCTCCATATTGTTTTCCGGAAAAGCTATATCAGTTTACATTTTCACTAACAGTTCACAAAAGTTCTCTTTCTCTACATGCTTACCAACATGTTGTTTCTTATCCTTTTGATACTAGCCATTCTGACTCATATGGGATATCTCAGTGTGGTTTTGATTTAAATCTCCCTGGTTATCAATGATGTTGAGCATATTTTCATGTGTCTTTTGGCCACCTCTATGTCTTTGGAAAAAAGTCTGTTCAGGTCCTCTGTCCATTTTTTAATTGGCTTGTTTGGTTTTTTTGGTGTTGAGTTGTATAAAGTTACATAAAGCCTTTAACCTCGATTAGAGTTCTTATCACACACATGAAAGAATATTTGTTGAATTTTATTTATCCATGGCATAAAATCTTCAACTTGGGTAATTCAAATATTCTTGTGGAATCCCCCCAAAATTATTTGATATCTGCACTTCAAAATCAAATGTCAAAAGTAATAGGACTATTGACTTCCAATTCTGGTAATTCAAAACAATCACTGAGAACAACTAGACAAATTAAACATATAATGCATTTCAGAGCTAAAGAAGCAATAAAAAATTAGAAGACCAAGGTCCTAGAGAAGAAAATAATCCAGAAATATGACCTGGTATCTAGAACTGATTTTCTCTGAGATATAAATGCCACTTTAACAAGGGGAAGCTAAGAGACTGAGAAGCTGAACAATATTTTTGAAAGCCTTCAGAACTTTAACAATTAGGGCTTGGGTCTTGCCAAGTGGAGGGAGGTGGGACAGAGAAAGCCAGAAAATCCTTATTTACTTGGAAACCAATAATTACAATTGTATGAATCCATAGGTCAAAGAAAAAATCACAGAAGAAAAAAATATTTTAAAGTTGATAATAAAAATATTTCATACCAAAAAATTCCTTAAATTTTAATAGCTAATAGGATGCAGCTAAATTTGTGTTTAGAAGAAATGAGATGATGTGTTCAAAATATTGAAAGAAAACAACTGCCA
>CM053604.1:64027972-64068557 GCA_028646535.1 Procyon lotor | reverse complement strand
AAAGAAAACAACTGCCAAACAAAAATTCTATATACAGCATAGCCGTCCTCTGAAAATGGGGGAATAAAAACTTTTCCAGAAACAAAGGCTGATGGACCTTATTACCAATAGACCTGCTTTATAAGAAATGCTAAAGGGAATTTTTCTAGTGGAAGTGAAAGAACACAAATTCGTGATATAAAATCTTAAAAGTATACTATAAGGGGCACCTCAGTGGCTCAGTCGGTTAAGCCTCTGCCTTCAGCTCAGGTCATGATCCCAGAGTCCTGGGATCCAGCCCCACATCTGGATCCCTGCCCAGGAAGAACCGGCTTTTCCCTTTTCTTTTGCCTGCCACTCTGCCTACTTGTGCTCTTTCTATCTCTATGTCAAAACAAAACAAAACAAAACAAAAACAAAAACACAAAACAAAACAACAAAAAAAAACTCAACAAAAAACCTTAAAAAATATATTGTGAATCTCACATGTAATGGTAAATGTATAGTCAGAGTTAAATTTTGCAATATGATAACAGTGGTATAGAATTCAATTACAACTCTAATTTAAAGATTAAAAAACTAACATAGTAAAATTAATCTACAATAACCTGCAATAATAATACAAAAAACTACAGTAATCTATTATTATTTACACAATATTAAAAAAAAATGTGGTTGTAACAGAAATAACCTAGAGTGTGAGGGGAAAGGGAAGTAAAAGTATAAAGTTTACAAATTCTACTGAAGTTGTTATCAGTTTAAAATAGTGTGTCATAAGCTTAAGGGACTTCCTGGCAACCACAAAAAAAATCCTGTAATAATTACACAAAAGAACATAATAAAGAAGTGAAAGCATAGTGATACCGAAAGACATCAAAACATGAAAAGACAGCAGGATAAGAAATATGGACAAACAGATCTATAAAACATTCAGGAACCAGTGAGCAAGATGGAAATAGTAAGTTCTTATCTATCAACAATTTCTTTAAATGTAAACAGGTTAAATTTTCCAATTAAAAGGCGCTGAATAGATGAATGTATAAAAAATCAATATCCAACAATATGCTGTCTAAAAAAGACTTACTTTAGTATTAAAGACACATATGATGAGACTGAAAGGAAAAAAAGAGTATTTCAAGCAACATTGATAACAACAAAAATCAGGGGCAGCTATACTTATTTCAGACAAAGTAGGCTTTAAACTAAAAATGATAAAAGAGACAAAGAAGGTCATTATGTAATCATAAGGGGGTCAACACATCAAGAAAACATAATAATTACAAATATTTATGTGCCCAGCACTGGAATATTTAAATATAAGCAGAAACTAACAGAGCTAAAGATAAATAAACAGTAATATAGTAATAGGTGAAGACTTAAATATCTCTCTCTTAACAATGGGTAGATCATTCAGACAGAGAATCAATAGGGAACAGTGAACTTGAAAAATACTATAGACTAAATAGACCCAACAGAAATAAACTAAACATTTTATCCAAAACAGCAGGTACACATTCTTCTCAAGCACACAAGAAACATTTTCTACAATAGAGCATATGTTAGAACTCAAAACCAGTCTTAGAAAATTTAGGAAGATTAAAATTATACCAAATATCTTCTATGACTACAGTGGTAAGAAACTAGAAATCAATAACAAGAGAATACCTGGGAAGTCATGAACACATGGAAGTTAAGTAACATTTTCTTGAACAACCAAGGAATTAAAGAAGATATAAAAGGTGAAATAAAAAAGGTTTCTTGACACAAATGAAAGTGGAAATACAATATACCAGAGCTTGTGGAATTCAGCAAAAGCAGTTCTAAGAGTAAAGTTCATAGCCATAAACACCTGCACTAAGAAGTAAGAGGGTTCCCAAATAAACAACCTAACTCTATGCCATAAGAAACTAGAAAAAGTAGAAGAAATTGAGCCTGAAATTAGTAGAAGAATAAATTTTAGAGCCAAAGTAAATTAAATATAGAACAGAAAACAATTGAAAAGATTAACAACTAAAAGTTGAGTCTTTGAAAAGATAAACTCTATTGACAAATCCTTAACTAGAATAAACAAGGGAGAAAAAAGAAAGAACCCAAATCAATATAATTATAAATAAAAAGGAGACATTACAACTGATATCAGAGAAATTTACAGGATCATAAGAAGCTACTATGAAAAACTATTCACCAATAAACTGGACAACCTAGAAGAAATGGAAAAATTCTTAGAAATGTGTAAAATTTTCCAAGACTGAATCAGGAAGAAATAGAAATTCTGAATATACCATTTACTAATAAGGAGATTGAGTCAATAATAAAATATCTCCCAACCAAGTAGAGCCCAGTACCAGATTGCTTCACTGGTGAATTTTACCAAACATTTAAAGAACACCAATCTTCAATCTCTTCCAAAAAACTGAAGAGGAAGGAATCTTCTCAAACTTATATTAGGAGGCCAGCATTATCTTCCACCAAAACCAGGAAAGGACACTGCTGGAAAGGAAAACCATATGCCAATATCCTTGATGAATACTGATGCAAAAATTCTCAATAAAGTTGTAGCAAACCAAATACAGCAGCACATTAAAAAGAATCATTTACCAAGAAAAGTGGAATTTATTTATTCCTGGAATGTAAGGATGGTTCAACATATACAAATCAACAAATGTGATACAAGACATTAATGGAATGAAAGAAAAATCATGTAATTATCTCAATAGATGCAGAAATGCATTTGATAAAATTCAACCTCTATTCATGATAAAACTTCAACACATTAGGCACAGAAGAAACATATCTCAACATAATAAAGGGCATATATGAGAAGTCTACAGCTAACATCATACTGAATGGTGAAAGGTTGAAGGCTTTTTCTCTGAAATTGGGAACAAGATAAAGATGCCCACTCTCATTATACCCGTCAACATAATATTGGAAGTCCTAGCTAGAGCAATCAGGCAAGATAAAGAAATAAAAGATATCAAAATTGGAATGGAAGAAGAAAAATTGTCTCTATTTGCAGATGACATCATTTTATATATAGAAAATCCTGAAGATTCAACCAAAAACTATTAGATCTAGCCAATGACTTCAGTAAAGTTGCAGCACACAAAATTAAAATGAGAAAATCAGTAGCATTTCCATACACTAACAACAAATTTCCTAAAAAAGAAAGAAATCAATTTCATTTACAATAGCCTCAAAAAGAGCAAAATACTTAGGAGTAAATTTAACTAAAGGGGTGAAAGATCTCTACTCTGAAAACTAAAAGACACTGAAGAAAGAAACCAAAGAAGACACAAATAAATGGAAAGTTATCTTATGTTCATGGATTAGAATTAATATTGTTAAAATGTCAATAATATGAAAATCCATCTATAGATTCAATGCAATTCCTAGCAAGATTCCAATGGCATTTTTTAAAGAAGTAAAAAAAACACATTTAAAATTTATATGGAACCACAAAAAACCCCAAATAGCCAAAGCAACTTTGAGAGAGAAGAACAAAGCAGAAGGCATCACACTTCCTGATTTCAAGCTGTATTATAAAGTCACAATCATCAAAACAGTGTGGTACTGGCATAAAAACAGACAAATAGACCAATGAACAGAATTGAGAGCCCAGAAACAAACCTATGCATGTACAATATTTGAAAAGGGAGCAAAAACAGTCAGTGGAAAAGAAACATATTCTCTTCAATAAGTGGTGCTAGAATAATTGGATATTCACATATAAAAGAAAGAAATGACTATATCTTAACACCACTCACAAAAATTAACTTGAAATGGATGAAAGATCTAAATGTAATACCTGAAACCATGAAACTCCTAGAAAAAACTTAGGAATAAAGTTTCTTGACATGGGTCTTGTTAATTTTTTGATATGACACCTAAAACACAAGCAACAAAGTCAAAGATAAACAAGTGGGACTATATCCAACTAAAAAGCTTCTACACAGCAAAAATCAATCATAAGTAAAGTGAAATATACAAAATGGAAAAAATATTTGCAAATAAAACATCTGATAAGGGTTCTTGTAAAAATATATAAAGAAGTTACACAACTTGATAACAAAAAAAATAACCCAATTAATAACTGGGCAAAGGACCTACATGAAAAGATGCTTAATGTCACTAGTCATTAGGGAAATGAAAATGAAAACTGCAATGAGATAATTACTTCATGCCTGTTAGACCGGCCATCATCAAAAATATGAGATAATAAATACTGGTAAGGATGTGGAGGCAAAGGAACCCTCCTGCACTGTTGAGGGAATTGCAAATTGGTGCGGTCACTATGGAAAAGAGTATGGAGGCTCCTCAAATAATTAAAAATAAAATTATCATAAGATCCTGCAATACCATTTCAGGGAATATATCCAAAGGAAATGAAAACTACTAACTTGAAAAAATATCTGCACCTCTACGTTCATAGCAGTGTTATTTACAATAGCCCAAACATGGAAACAATCTTAAGTGTCCACTAATGGATGGATGCATAAGGAAGTTATGATATATATATATAAATATATATATATATTTATATATATATATATATAAAATCAACAATTGAATATTATTTATCCAGAAAAAAATGAGGAAATCCTACGATTTGTGACAACCTGGGTGTAATCTGAAGGCATTATGCTAAGTGAAATAAGTGAGATAGAGAAAGACAAATACTATATGATCTCACTTACATATGGAATGCAAACAAAACAAAACAAAACAAAAACCTCATATAAAACTACATCAGACTTGTGGGGACCAGGAGCACAGGGTGGCAGGAGGGGGAACTAGAAGAAGTTGGTCAAATGTAGAAACTTCAACTTTGAGATAAGTACTAGAGATATAATATACAACATAATAATTACAGCAAACACTAATGAATCACACCAAAAAAAGTTGAGCGTTCATCTTAAAAGATCGCATAACAAGAACGGTCTTGTTCTTGCATCTATATGAGAAGATGGATGTTAGTTAAACATATTGTGATAATCATCTCACAATAGGTGTGGATCAATCCATTGTGCTGTATGCTTTGAACTTATACAGTGATGTACGTAAATTATTTTTCAATAAAAACAGAATCATTGGAATTCATTACATCAGCACCATAAAGTAGAGAAATCTTATAATCATTTTAGTAGATGCAGAAAAGGTATAGATAAAACTTAACATTTTTTTTTTAAAAACAAACCTAGAAATAATCCAGCAAACTAGAAATAAAAGGATTGTTCTTAGTTTCGCAAAGAGAATTTTCAGAAAACCTATAAAAAAACATCATTCTTATTAATAAAATAAATATATATGTTTTTAAAGATTTCATTTATTTGAGAGAGAGAAAGAGAGCACAAGCAGGGGAGCAGAGGCAGAGGCAGAGGGACAAGCAGGCCCCCCGCTGAGCAGGGAGTCTGATGCGGAACTCAATCTGAGAACTCTGGGATCCTGACCCAACTGAAGGCGGATGCTTAACTGACTGAGCTACCCGGGCACTCCAAAATAAATATTTTTTAGAGACTCTGTTAAAGGCTACAAGTTGTTACCGTTTGTAGTCAGTTGAAGGTACACAGTGTAGTGCAATAGCCAAAAGACAACAACAATAAAAAAAAAGAAAAAATACTTAAGAATTGGAAAAAAATGAAATAGAAGTTATGGATTGGAGCTGGTATGAATATGTATGTAGAAAAGCCAAGATGATATAGGGTAAATTGCTAAAATTAATGTTAGTTATCAGTTTACTATGGTACAGACTCAATATTCAAAAATTAATCAGATATGTGTACCAGCAAGAAAATCTTAAAACATGGAATTAAAAATATATACCATTTGCAACAGCATTGAAAATATCAAACACGTAAGAATAAAGATGTAAAAGCTCTCTACATGAAAATCTATTAACTTTCTCGACTGAAATAATATTAAATAAGTGGATGGATATATTGTGTTTATTGATCCAAAGACTCCATGTTATGAAGATATAAAGTCTTTTCAAATTGATCTATAGATTTACTGAATTGTCAATCCAAAATCCCCAGGTTCTTTTTGTGAGAGAGACAGAAAGTGAGAGAGAATGAAATGCTGAATGTAAAATTTATACGAAATTGCAAAAGGATAAAAATAGCCAAGACAATGTTCAAGAAGAAGAAAAAGCTGACTGTAGTCAGCTGCAGTCAGCCGGTCTAGCTGACTATAGCTGTATACAGTAATTAAGACAGCGTGGCATTTATACAAGGATAGACCATATCAATGAAAATTATCCATGTATACATAGACACTTGATTTATGCCCAGCTGGCATGGCAATATATAGAGAAAGGGAAGTCTTTTCGGAAAGTACTACTAGGTCAACTTGGATATACATGTAAAAAATAGTGAAATTGTCTCCTAATATACAACATATACAGAAATCAATACCAAATGGCTTATATATAAATATATAAAATATAAACAACAAAACTTCTAAAAAATAATATGAGAATGTACCTAATATATCTGAATACGAGAATGTACCTAATATATCTGTAAGATATACGGTAGCAAAAGATTTCTTGAATAGAGTACAAAAGATTGATACATTTGACTACAGTAATATTTTGTAGTTCAAAAGATACTACTAAGAGTGAAGATAAGTCACAGTAGATATTTGCGATACGCATATCTAACAAAAATAACTTCTAGAAATCAGTAGAATAAAACAGACAATAATTAGAAAAGTGAGCAAGAGTCTTCACAAAAGAAGATAAATGGCAATAAAGATGAAAATGTGGCAACCTCATTAGTTATTAGGGATACACCAGCTAAAAGAAAAGTGGAATACTACTACAGAACCACCAGAATGATTAAAGAAATAGATAGTATCAATTGTTGGCAAGGACATGGAGTTATTGGAGTGCTGTTGGTGGGATTGTAAATTGATTTAATCATTTTGATAAACAACTTGGTGGCATCTCTGAAAACTGCTATATTCTTAAGACTAAGCGATTCTACTCCCTAGGTATATATCCCAAAGAGGAATATGTATACCAAGAGACAAGCACAGAAAAAGTTCATAGCAACAGTATCCATAATACCTTGAACTGGGAACAGCCTAGACACACTTGAGAGTAGAATGCATAAATTACATTATATTCATACAATGGAATATTGTACAGAAGTGAAAACAAACAGATTTCATTGAAATATAGCACCATGAATGGATTTCACAAACTAAATGTTGAGTAAAAAACAAACAAAAGAACTGCATACTGTATGATTAACTAACTGTTCAAAAAACAGGCAGCATGAATGGGAGGGCTGGTAATCCTGTAAGTGGTTACCTTTGGGGATAAACATTAACGGTTGAGACAGGGCAATGGGGACTATGTCACTGGTAATGTTCTATCTTTTTCGAGGTAGTAATTACACAGGTGTTTCATTGTTGGTAGTAATTCAGTGAGTTGCATATTTAAATTTTGTACACCTTGATGTAAATAATATTTCACAATAGAACTAAGGAATAGAAGAAAGTAGAAAGAAACAAAGACCACTTTTTCCCTTCCTTTTTTTCTCTGTTTCCACAATTTGAAAAAAAAAAAAAACTTTCCTAGATTCAGGATGCTAGAGGACACCATCAGATGGAAGACAAAAAAATTATCTATTAAATCAAAGCCACAATCCCACATGGCTAAGGTATGGCAGAATTTAGACTGGCAATTCCTGACAGTTCAGGATGTGCAGAAGTCTGACTCTAGGGTTGGGTATTTTGGTTTTTACAACTCCTGGTGAGTTTAAATCTCCCAACATCACTCTGTAAAAGCATGTGGAATTTGTATTTTACAGAGTGACCCCTCTGCTATAGAGAAAAATCTTAACAGATTTGAATGTTGATATGACTGGTTTGCTACATCAAAAAATATACCAACCTTGCTACTGTATGTAATATCTTGCTTACAAAAGTTGTTAAAAAGATAAAACAATGTTTTTCCCTCAGGCAAGATTGTAAAACTTGCTAAGTTCACCTGAGTCAGGCAAAATTTGTTGCTCTAAGTCTTTTCTGTGTGAATATATATGTATGCACCTTTGTGTGTACCTGAAACTATGGAAGAGTGGTCATTTAAGACTCTCCAATTTGGTTGTGTGGTATCAGCTTCTCAAAGGTTTTAAAACTCAGAGTGTTTATTATATAATCTTAGCCTGTGGAACTCTTATGAAATATGATTAAGAAAAAAAAGAAAATTATTATTTTTCCTTATAAACATCCTTTTTTCAAGAATTGGATGCTTATTGGAACCAGGTTACTAGCAGAATGGATAAACACTCCTATAGCAAATAGGAAATTTCCAACATTACGGGTGACTGAATATGTTCAAGTAAACTGGTAAATGGAGTGTCAGTAAATATTAAAATGTCTCACACTTTAAAAATCACAGTTTAGAAAATATAAAGGATATTGTTGGCAATTAGCCATTGCCAGGGAAATCCCATTTAAAGATGGGAGAGAATGTACAAATCTCTTAAATGCTTAAGGTGTGTATGATATAATATAATATATCATATTATATATTAGTCAATTCCTTGGAACTCATTCATAAATAGTCAAATTGACAGACTGACTGTGACTAGATTTATGAAAGTGCTTTAATATTTTTTCCTTTGGTAGAGGGTGCAGGGGTAATAAGAAGGGGTTTGTGAGATACAGGTAAGATTTGCTGTTGGCCACAGCATAGTAGGTCTACTGTTTGAACCCATTTGCAAGGTAGGGCAAGTTTCTACAATGTGGCATGTCAACTACTGCTACAACAGTTAGCTTTAGGTGGTAAAGAGGGATAATGTGAAATTGTATTGTGTTATGGTGTCAAAGTTGTGCCATTTAAAATTATCTTTTGGTATTTTCTTGCCATGGCAAGAATAAAGCCTCAGCTTGGGGATAATAAGTGTCCTTGAAATTTTGTCTCTATTTTTATAAAGGTAGGGCAAATCTTAAACTCTATTTGACAGACAATACAACCTAACTAGAATTTAATAATGTTTCAGTTGCATTATACTTATGTTTTCTATTTAATACAAATGGCACTGCTTTTATAGTTGTATCCACAAACATAACCTTCATTAACAACTTTGATCCATCTAGAATCTCAGTTTCCAACACTCTACTCTCCTATGCTATCATCTATTTTTTTTGGTCTGTTTTTATTTTAATCACCGGGTGCTCATCATCATCTATCTTTTGAGCTTCCTTCTTCCATCAAGTCTATAGACCCACAGACAAATACTGCAATAAACATAGGGATGCATATATCTTTTTGAATTACAGTTTTCATTTTCTTCAAGAGATACCCATTAATGAAACTGCTGGATCACATGGTAGTTCAATTTTTAATGTTTTGAGGGACCTCCATACTGTTTCCCAGAGTGGCTGTACAGTTTGCATTTGCACCAGCAATGCACAAGGGTTCTTTTTTCTCCACATACATGCCAGCATTTGTTACTTCTTTCTTTTTGATAATAGCTATTTTGACAGGCAGGAGATGATATCTCATTGTGGTTTTGGTTTGTATTGAGCTTTTCATGTGCCCATTTGCCATCTAAGTCTCCTTTGGAAAAATGTCTCTTCAGAACCTCTGCCCATTTTTTAACTAGATTGTTTGATGTTATTAGATTCTTTATGTATTTTGGATATTAATCCCTAATTGTATATATGATTTGCATATACTTTCTTCTATTCAGGAGGTTATCTTCTTATTTTGTTGATGATTTCCTTTACTGTGAAGAAGCTTTTTAGTTTGATGTAGTCTCCTTTATTTTTACTTTCATTTCCCTGACTTTTTTTTTTTAAGATATTATTTATTTATTTGTCAGAGAGAGAGAGAGAGAGAGAGCACAAGCAGGCAGAGTGGCGGGCAGAGGCAGGGGGAGAAGCAAGCTCCCTGCCAGGCAAGGAGCCCCATGCAGGACTCGATCTGAGGACCCTGGGACCATGACCTGAGCTGAAGGCAGCTGCTTAACCAACTGAGCCACCCAGGGGTCCCTATTTCCCTGACTTTTGAAATCAGAACCAAACCAAACCAAACCAAACCAAAATCACAAAACATTGCTAAGACTAATGTCAAGGAATTTACTGCCTGTTTTCTCCCAGAAGTTCTGTAGAGTCTTAATCTCTTTTGAGTTAATTTTTGTATATGATGGAAGATAATGGTCCAATTTTATTCTTTAGCATGGAGCTGTTAAGTTTCCCCAACACCATTTATGGAAGAGACTGTCCTTTTCCCATTTTATATTCTTGCCTCCTTTGTTGTAAATTAACGGACCAAATATGTGTGGGTTTATTTCCAAGTTAAAGATTGTGGTTTCAGCTAATTGCTCTGAAGCCTTCAAATAATACAAAGGGTAAGGGAGAAATTGAAGGCAATGAATTATCAACTCAGAAATAAGGTAAAATTTGAATCTTATTGGCAGCTTTGAAGGAATCTCTTAATTTATATAGTTTATTTTATATTTATTTATTTACTCAGTCTCTTAAATTATATAGTTCCAAGGCAGATATGACTGAGGACAAGACTTGGGCTTGACTGTAAGGGCTTGACTGTAAGCACAGTTTAATCTCCAATAAATCTTCTGCCTTATAAAGTCTCCCCTGGTAAGTGAAGGGTATTGATGGGAAATTTGAGTTTCAAGATCCTTCTGAACCTCCTTGGTATAAAAAGCAATCTCTCATCGATCGTGAAGGAATCAGCCTTCCTCTGCATAAATGATTCTCAATGATTGGATGTAGGGAATCACAGTTCTCTCCTGGACTGACCTAACTCACCCTTTACTGCCTCCAGATACAATTTAGACCCCAAATAACTGTTAGAGAAGTATAAAGTCTACTTATAAGAGTTTATACCATACAGGATGGAGTATAAGTATCATTTAGGGCAAACATGTTGTCTTGCATGGTAATGATTTGGGATTTGATATTTAAGATATTGACTTGATACTTCTGAGTGGTGCTAATAGTTTGCTGGATTGGTTAACTGAAGCATGGACCAATAATGAATGGATTTTTGAGGTAACCTATACACAACTTCTCCGGTACTCTATAGATATTTGGGGAGGTGGGGATGTTGGAATGGATTTGTTCTGAACAAACTTTCATCTCCCTGACTATCTGGGAAAGAGATTTTTAAGATCCTTTCACAAAACATTAAGAGGTGCAAGGGAGGGGGTTGTAGCACAAGCATCTTTGAAGAGCTCTGGTACTCTGGTATGAAGAGTATGCTGGTACTTGTAGGCAACGTATAGCAATGTAATGGTAGCTTTTACAAAACCTTTGTAAAGTAATATAATATATAGTAGTCTAAACCTCTGAATTTCCAAAAGTAGAATACTTAAATTAGTGATAGTGTATCTGACTGGGAAAATATTATTTAGCCAGTGAAAATGTAATAAATAGGATATAAAATTATAAATGTGACATGACTATTAGTATAAAAAATTGAACTTTTTATATCAAGTTGAATATAGTTTCCCAGGTTGGCAGAAGCTAAGTAGAGATATTTAACTCTCACAGACAAAGTAAAATTACTATAATATGACATGGCTATTTATGAATAGTAATTGGAGTGTACTATCTATCCTTCAGCAATAGCTTATCCTTAAGCAATAGCTTATCCTTAAATAGCCAAGGTTCCCGAATATGAAATAGATAGGTGGCCTACCAAGGAGCTTTTTGATATGTATAGGAAAAAAAGATTCTAGATCTAGGGCAGAAATGTAGCCTCTCAATTGCTGAGTGGGAATTTGGAGCCTCTTAGTCAAGTTCCTGGAACTCATCCAGTTTATGATTCAGAAACCCAATATTAAAGAAAAGGGCAAGTTAGCATCTGTTGATATGTTCTTTTTGAGATTTTTCTTAAGTAATTTTTAATACCAATAGTCAGATCACATTTATAATATTTGTTCTATTTTTTTGCATTTATAAATATTTTAATTTTATTTTAAAGTTTTTATTTTAATTCCAGTTAGTTAACACACAACATTATATAAGTTTCAGGTGTACTGGACAGTGTTGCAACATTTCCATACATTACCTGGCACTCATCACAATTGCCCTCCTTAATCCCCTGTAATATTATATTCTGTTTATTACATTTTCCCTGGCTGAACATTTTCCCACTCAGATATACTACAGCTTACTTCAGTATCATATTTTTGGAAATATAGAAGTTTTATGCTACCATATATTACATTGCTATAAACATCTTTTTTTGATAGAATCAATGAAGAGATGTTATTGGTGAAAGAAATGAAATTTTTATGTCTTATACAAGTGTTAAGCATTTTCAAATACATTTTATAATATTATTGAACAAAGACAAATAATGTTACTCCTCTTTTGTTAACTTATGTCTTTATGAAGTGTTGACATTTCAGTTGAATGACAAAATATTGTTCTGGAATAACTGATAAGTCTATTTGCAGATAAGCAAAAGTAGGCTATGAGACATTAGATGATGTAATCAAAATGCAATTTCCTATACAAAAGTAGACTTCTTTTTTTTTTTTTTTTTTTTTTTTTAAGATTTTATTTATTTGACAGCGAGAAACACAGTGAGAGAGGGAACACAAGCAGAGGGAATGGTAGCGGGAGAAGCAGGCTTCCTGCAGAGCAGAGAGCCCGATGCGGGACTCGATCCCAGACCCCTGGGATCTGACCTGGGCCGAAGGCAGCCGCTTAACGACTGAGCCACCCAGGTGCCCCCAAAAGTAGACTTCTTTAACTTAATATCTACATTTTCATAGTAATTATAAAACATGTAAAGCTGTTTATAAATACCAATTCCTTCTTCCCCACTCTTTAACATTATTTATACACATCTGTTTTGAGGAGTTCTTTATCAGTTGAATAATAAGTCTTGGCATATTTCACTTTTTCTTAATAAATGACAGTCTTTTACACATACAAATGCCATCTATACGTAATGCCTTGAGATAAGAATGTTCTTCTGATCAAATAAATAAAAGATCATTACCACTACAGTGCAGATACAGGATGTCACCATTACCCAAAATGTTCCTTTGTGCTTCCTTCTGGTCAATCTCTGTCCCCCATGGTTGGCACGAGGCAATGCAAATCTGTTTTCTGTCACTGTGAAATATTTTTCTTTTTCTATATAAGGTTCTTTTTAATTTCATATAAATGGAATGTAGTCTTTTGGGTTTGGCTTCATTTTACTTAGTACAAATGTTTGAGATTCATTCATGTTGTTCCATGTGTTAGTGGCTTATCCCTTGTTAGTGCTGAAAAGCATTCCATTGCATATATCACATGATTTGCTTATTCATTTACCAGTAACTAGACATTTGTATCATTTCCAGTTTTGGGCTATTATAAATACATTCCCTATGAACATTTGCAAAATGTTATTTCAACATTAGAACTTCCTACAGAAGAAGATAATCTTTATAGTTCTTGAAATTTCAGGATAAACAGTAGTAGGTAAGTTTTACTGAACTCAGTAACGTGGGCTATTTCTAATGAGTACCTCTGAAAAATGTTGAACTAAAAATTAATCATAATCCAATTAAATAACTGCTAGCCATACCACATAGCCCATACATGTTGATTTTTTTTTTTTAAGATTTTTATTTATTTATTTGACAGAGAGAGATCACAAGTAGGCAGAGAGGCAGGCAGAGCGAGAGGGAAACAGGCTCCCCGTTGAGCAGAAAGCCCGGATGCAGGGCTTGATCCCAGGACCCTGAGATCATGACCTGACCTGAAGGCGGAGGCTTTAACCCACTGAGCCACCCAGGCACCCCCATACATACTGATTTTAACTTAAGTTTCATGTATCCACTGCTGTCACTCATAGAATTAAACTGAATTACCTTACACACAAATAACACTTGGCAGCTTCTTTTCACAATATTTTTGTTATTCCAGCCCATATAAAATTCCCACTGTTTCTAATGAGCTGAAGAATTAAGAACAGCCAATCGAAAGCCAATTTTCTTGTCTGATCTTACAAAATTAAAACATTTGAGATTTTAGTAATTTAATTGAAAAAGGGATTTCAGTTTCCCAGTTTGTAAGGTGGACTACAATATAGTTAAACACAAGTTGTACTGCAAGTAATAGTCAAGGATCTTGAGGTTAAGTGCTACAGTGAAAGGTAAGCTCCCTAAGTGCAATATTAAGGATGTATGAATGAGCAAGGGTAAACATACAGTGTTTACCATGATTCCCCACCACAAACTTTTCCTTCATATCCACAAGAATTGGGGCAATGATGGTATTTAGAAATGCTTTTCATAAATCACTTCTCTAGACCTTATTTAATCAAGGACTTTTCCCTTATCCTGTACTAATTGCTTTTATTCAATCTGCTAGAAACATGATCATAGGATGAGTGAATTAAAATAAATCTACTAAAAGTAACTTATTATACACTAACTTTATTGGGACAGGCAAATCTTTTAGGATACTAATTAGCAAAATCCTTTTTTAATGGAACTAGCTGGCCCATCCTGAATTAAGATATGTACCCTTTTAGAGATTTTGAAATTACACTGAAATTAGAAGTTCTTTTCTACTTTTTAAGGTTTTGTTTTGTTTTGTTTGATAAAGCATCTTCAGTATATTTGAAATTGACTCGCTAGTCTAAGGCTTTATAGTGTATATGGCTATTTGCTGAGATTTCCACTAACCCATAGATTTGTATTTTATGGTATTAATGCTTGCTTTGCAACCTCAGCACAAAGCAAAATGGGTCAGTGTGCCACATATCTTCCTTGAATTTTTATTTGCAACAAAAAATGGATTTGCTTACTTCTTCTGTTTTCTTTCCCAGTATCTATCAAAAGGACCCTTATAAATTTTAATGATAAAAATAAGATTTGCATCTAAAGAACATTGATATCACAACCAAATTTTAAAATGATCGTGGAATATATCTCAAGCCTTCACTGACACCCAGAATATTTCCCGACATTTGTATGGTTTCTACTGTTATGATTTTGCCAAAACATTTAAGAGGTGCCCCTAGAAATATCTTTAGCTTCTATATTCATGCTATAATTTTATCTATTTCATTGTACTATTTTAGATGTCTTGTTAAAATTATATAAGTAAAAAGAGGAGAAACCAAACAGTTTCATCTTTTCTCTCTTGGTTTGTCTTTAGCTCTGTTAGTAAATGTCTTGCTTTGTAAAACTCAAGAGCATAAATCCAAGATTTTGGTAGAATATGTAAGTGTATAGTACACAGAACTTTTCTATCTTATATTACACAATTAAAATATTTGAGATTTTATTTATTTTTTATTTTTAAATATTTTATTTATTTATTTGACAGAGAGAGAGACACATCAAGAGAGGGAACACAAGCAGGGGGTGCAGAGAGGGAGAAACAGGCTTCCGCTGAGCAGGGAGCCCAATGCGGCACTTGATCCCAGGACCTGGGGATCATGACCTGAGCTGAAGACAGATGCCTAACGACTGAGCCACCCAGGTGCCCCAAAATATTTGAGATTTTAGTAACTCAATTTACAAAGGGAGAAAGATACTCAAAGCCTCTAAAATCTTCAGATAGTTTTCAAGTAGTTTGGTTCAGAGATGAACTGAGATTTTTGAAGTGACTTTATGTCATCCTTTTGTATTTGTCTTCATGTCCCTTTAGTTTATTTTTTACTTACTAAAATTATTTGATTCATATTTTAGGTGCTTTGTTTCTATTTTTAATACACTGATATATATCAATTGCTTATCTGTTTACCAAAAAAGAAAAAAAAAGGAACAGTACATGGTTTGAGTACAAAATATATTGTGATTTTTTAAAAAAATATCCATGTCTCATTTGCTGGAGGCCTCCAAATTATTCTTTTTTCTTTCTGTACTATTTTTCTTGCTACCTGCTGATTTTACCACAGACTTGCAACGAAATGAGTACTGGGAAAGGCACTCAATGAGGAAATGTCTGGATGACTAGTCATTTGTCAAACAGCATGAAGCAAGACTGCCATTGAGTCTGGCCTGCCACTCCATAGTGATGTATTCGTTTTTAATGTTTTAAAATAATTATAGCAAGGCCTAAGCCACCATATTAAACCACTATATAAATTCTAGTGCCATTATTAACCCCATTTTTCAGAGACCAAATCAATCTGTGGTTCTGAGAAAAACTGCACCCATTTTACCAATCCCAGAAGCATCAAAGTTCAAAGAGTAAGAAGCAGTTGTCAAAAATGGGTGCATTTTGTCAATGTCAAAAATGAAGTGGACCTCAAAGTGAAATTTTCCATTACCTCTGGAATTTCTGAGACTAATTCCTGAACTAGGCCTTCTATATCGATGCATCATCTTTTTACAAGGTCAGAAAATGCTGATACATATTCAATCAGTTTTAATGATGATATAAGAGCCAAGGGTAAGTTTAACACACACACAAACACACACATACACACACACACACACACACACACACACACACATATTTGTATATATATATATATATTTTAAGATTTTATTTATTTGTTTGACAGAGAGAGAGAGAGATCATAAGTAGGCAGAGAGGCAGGCAGAGAGAGAGGGGGAAGCAGGCTCCCTGCTGAGCAGAGAGCCTGATGTGGGGCTCAATCCCAGGACCCCGAGATCATGACCCGAGCCGAAGGCAGAGGCTTCAACCCACTGAGCCGCCCAGAGTACCCCCTAACATATATTTTTAAAGCTCTCAAATGCCATTCAAATCCAGTTACCTGCTAACTACAATTGAAGATTAGTTTCAAATCTTTACTCACTTATTGAGTATACTGTAGGATTTATAATACAATAGAGAAGGGAATCATTTATATTGTGGATTCAGTTTTTCAAAAACTATCAGCTTTTTCAATTTTGAACTTTTTCTTTTTCTTGTTTTCCAGAACTCTTATGTTTAAGTTCTTAGGAGGGCATCCTAAAAAGCAGAAAGAAAAAATGGTTCCTTTCTAGTTTCTTCCTTTTCTTTCTTTTTTTTCGATTTTATTTATGTGTTTGAAAGAAAGCATGAGATGGGGCAGGGGGAGAATCAAAGAGAGAAGCGGACTCCCTGCTGAGCAGGGAGCCTGATGCATGATTTGGTCCTGAGACTCCAAGATCTTGACCAGAGCCAAAGGCAGTTGCTTAACCAACTGAGCCACCCACTGGGTGGCCACTGGTTTCTATCGGTACATTCTTTTGAATAACAGGTTGGAAAATGGCTAAAGGAATTAGATTTTTGTTATGCGGTTACTAAAAGAAATTTAATGAGATAATATATAGACATTTTATTCAGTATAGGGGCTGTTTATATTTAGATAGAGTTCAGTAAGTAATATAGACAGACCTGTAATTGGATGATGTAAAATAATTCACGTCCTAGCAATTCCCACAATACATCTGATTGAATAAGAAAATGTATATGAACCACAGCTCATGGGTTTCTGTGTGTGATTGCAAATATGTAAAACTGAATGCATTTTAGAATTCTACATAAAGCTTAACATTTTACTTAAGGAATATCTCCTCCTCCTCCTCCTCTTCTTGTCTTCTTTTAATATGCCACATGAGTGTGGTTTATGGATTCTCTCAGGAATTTCCAAAGGCATTTTCAATCCACAGCCTCAGTAGTCACTGAGTCAAAGATTTGGGTGGAATGAATGAGCAATGGAAAAGTCAGGAAACAATTCATAAGGCTGGGCTGAAGTGGTAAATCCAAAACAGGGAGTTAATGAAGTAGGAAGTGAGGTCAGGGAGGAGAGGAATCAGGGTGAAGTGGCAAAACAAAACAAAACAAAACAAACAAAACAAAACAAAACAAAACAAAACAAAACAAAACAAAACACAAAAAACCTATTAAACTCAAGCCAAAATCAGGAAGTAAGAGATTAAAAGCAAAGGTCAAGGAAAAGAGTAATCAAAGCTTCTGTATGTTGAGTATTTACTAATGTACCAGGCATTGTGTTAAATGTTTTATAAGTATTTCTTAATCCTCATCATAGTCTTAGGAGTTTCCTCAGCCAAGGTCAAGATCTGAGAGGAGTAGGGACAGATGATTTTTGCTCACAGGTAAGGGAAAAGGCTAGGTGAGGAGTGACACATGTTGGAGAAACTAGGAAGCCTCACTGTGTCTCCTCCTCCAAGTACATTTCTTCCGTTAAGGCTTCCGGTTTGTTAGTTTATTATCGCCACTTAATTTTCCTCCTTGGCTCTCCTCAATGATAAGGACAAATAGGATTATTGTAGGCTGACAGGCCAAAAGTTTAGGATAGATTCATGCAAAGAAAACTAAAATAAACATGATAATAGTTTAGATATTGACAAAACTTGGAAAAAACTCCTCATTATTTTGTATTGGAAATAACTTACTAACACCAAGATACTTTCTTCATAACTGTAGGGAACAATCAACTTAAAACATAACCTTTATAATGAACTGGTGATCTTGGGAGTTGTTACATATCAAGAAGATAGGAGGAAGGTGGTAGTGCAAAAATAAGAGATTTTTAATGATGAATAAATAATAAAGAAAATAGGTAGGTAAAGATTTTTTTTTTGTATTTTTCTGAGAGGTGGGTTATGATTCTGTATACCTTAACTTCATTCTTGCGATAATTCAACTGCCACATTCATCAATTTTTCTATTTTAATAATGACATAAACTTTTTTGTTGAATCATTAAAAATTATAAGCCCAAATTATTTATTTTGTAAATAAAACTCTTTATTTATTTTGTAAATAGTTATTACATATATATTTTTAAATTACTTTGACAAATAACTTTGTAACTAGTAACCTTAGACTTAATAGGTAATTTGTAGGGGGATAAAACTTTCACTATATAACTTTTACATGCAAAATGAGTTATTTTTTTGTTTCCCTTTTCCCTGGAGACATTCACTCAAATTGATTTTCTGAATAGGACAATGGAAAATAGAAAAAATATGTATTTTTTGTTTCTTTCAAGTTTCACAGACTTAGAAATTTCTTCTCTGCCCATATGGCAATACACAAGAGACTCTTGCAATTGTTTGAGAATGCAGGTTACTATTCAAAAAACAGACATGGTAGACAGTTTTTATGTGAAGATATTCTCCAAGGAATTGTTATTAATATTAAGTACTCGTGCAGTCTTCTGTAACTTTCCTTTTTATTTCTTTTATTGTGCTGCTCATGGTACAAACTTATTCTAATTCTACTATATAATGAACTTCTCAGTAGACAGATTCTTTAAAAAATATTTGACCCTTGCAGATGAAAAATCCAAACTAATCACTGGGTGATAAGTCATCTTTGTGGCTTAATGCAACTCTTTCTTTGTTTGTTTTTAAGATTTTATTTATTTATTTGACAGAGTGAGTGAGTAAGCATGAGCAAAAGAGCACAGGCAGAGGGAGCTGCAGAGGGAGAGGGAGAGGGAGATGCAGGCTCCCTTTGAGCAGGGAGCCCTATGTGTGGGGCTCCATCTCGTGACCAAGATCATGACCTGAGCTGAAGGTAGACACCTAACCAACTGAGCCACCCACGGACCACTTAATAAAACTCTTTTAGCAACTTTTAGTCTTCCTCTGCCTAAAAATCTTTGGTGGATCTGGAAGTAGTAACTTGAAGATTATTTGATGCTGTGTGTGTGTGTGTGTGTGTGTGTGTGTGTGTGTGTTTTACAAATGAAATTTAAAAAAAAATTGTAATGATTGGATGAGATAAGGTAAATTTTGATCAGTTACTTTTTTCTTTTGTCCTCTCTTCTCATTATGGAGCTGTTGGATTTGGATTCTGACCCCCACCCCCCAACCCCCGGCCCTGTTTTCCATTACCATTTTGAACATGGTACCTAACTTTTATAGTTATATAGTTTTGCTGTTGTAGTTTAAGTTATTGGAAAGGCCCACTGCATTACATGGTATAATTACATGGTATAATCTATAAACACCAGTAGTACACATTTAAATGGTTGAGGTAACTTTCAGACTGCTTTTTGTCTATGTCCTTAACATTAAGTTATCAGTGATGGACTCTGAGCTTTTGTGTCCAAATAATTGTGTCCTGTGTTTTAATGTTGCCATGTGTTATACCCAAGCAACTGCCTCTGCTTGAATATGTCTATGTGTCTTCTAGGTATCTAATGAAATGAAATGATGTAAAGCTGAATTTTACACTATATTGTTACTACTATTTTTTAACAAATCCTTCAAAATTCTATTAAAATTTATATACTTTTAGTTATTGAAAATGTGAATATGGAGTATGGTACAATGTTTGGTTGAAAGTATCAAAAGTTTTAGAAGTATGCATTTACATATCATCTAACTCAGAAGCTACATATCTAGGATAATTTCTTAAGAAGATAACCAAGCATGTGTACAAATATTGAACGACTAGAATGACTTTTTATGATTTATTAAGCAAGCAATAATAAGAAATTTAGGAAAATAAATTATATATGTACACACACATATAATATAGGCCCTTATATAGACAATAAATAAAGCTATATAAGAATACCTAAAGGAATTAATAGCTTTCAGAATGTATTGATAATTTAATTTTAAAAACATATAGTATGAAACTACTGTTTTTTTATCTATATATGAATATAGCTTCTGTATACTGACATTCAGCATGCTCAGTGTTAAATCCTGTCATGTATATTTCTAATTTATTCTTTCTTCTATTTTTACCTCCATTTTTGTAGGAGGTGGTGGTAGCTAACGTTTTTTCAGGCCAACATGGCAGCTGATCGACTTTGCATTGCATGGAGCCCTGGGTGTTCTACATAACAATGAATCATGCAGCACTACATAAAAAACTAGTGATGTACTGTATGGTGATTAGCATAACATAATAAAAAAATTAAATAGGTTAAAACAGGAAAAAAAGAGTTTCATAATCCCTGTGCCATCCTTCATACTGTCTCTAAATAGCACAGATCATATAGCTATTTGGAAGAAATGCTGCTATTAAATTTATAATCTAACACAACTTTTTTATTGTGATTAATAGGTACACTCTACCAGATCATTTGCCAATAACATTCTAACTTTAATCTGCATGAATAAAATACTAAATTTGGGAGAAGAAATGACAATGCACAAACTGATGAGTAGAAAGTACATAATTTTAAACCTTACAAAAAATAACCTTGAGAATTGTTTCAAGCCTAAATTTCCACATTTTTTTTGTGTTAAGGGGAAGTTTTCCATCTAAAGCATCTTGATTAGCAATAACACACCAAATTGAAGATCAAAAGTACCAGATCAAAGCACTTTAAGATCAGCCTGGGAGGGTCCCTGAAAGCTTCATCTCTGTTTTCAAACCTTTCAGACCTGCTATAGGATTCTTACCATCACTGTTTTTTGTAGCTGATTCAACAATAAACTAAAAACAGGAAAAAACAAGTGTTATAAAATGCAGCATTGTTGGAGATGCTTATCTTATGAAAAGATAGCTTAAAAGTTGGAGGTAGTGGGATTTTCCCCTCTTATAACTTATCTATAAGATACAGCACAGCCACTCTGACTTTCAGAATGATTATCAAAATGTTATCTGCACAGAAGCAAAAGAAAGGTGAAAAAGGGTTTTAATAAGATTTAAAAATTTTTTTCTATGAAACCTTTTTCATTTTATTTCATTAATACCAGGTGTTGCAATTTAAAAATTAAGTCTATATTTTTAAAAAGGAAAGTGATAATTTTATTCTACTTGGCTTTTCTCATTCTTCACTTCCTTTGAATTCTCTGATTTCAAATATTTTTTAATTCTATTCCCCAAAGAGTTGTAAAACAAACTAGACACAGAAGATGCATATCTAATAAACACTATTTGCTGGTTTATTTTAAAATCATTTAAAAAAATAGAGTTGCATTTTACAATGCCATAAAGGAAAAGAAAAAAGGAAAATATCTGCAATTTTAAATGAAAATACTTCTTATTTTGTAAGAGTATTTAGCTACTACTTAAAAGCAAAGAGAAAAATTAAACAATATATCTTATTGATTCTTGTTTTTTAAAACCAGATACGTTGGGTTACTTTCTGACACCTTTGTATTCATTACATGATACTTGTTTTCACCTTTATCAATTAATGTTGTGAAATATATTAAACTACAGTGACATATCAGGAGGTATTCTAAAGGAGAACTATATATACATATAACATACATAAAGGAGAAATACATATAGTTATAATATACATAACATATACAACATGTATGTAACACGTTGGTTTATATGTATGTATATGTTAGTTATATAGTGGCATATCAGGAGGAGGTATTCTAAAGGAGAAATATATATATAACATATGTAAAGGAGAAATATATATATAATTATCATATATATACAGAACATATATAACGTGTATAATATGTTATAAATTTATAACACTTTGTCATGATGGTATTTGTTTGGTATGTGGAATCATCTATATCTTGGATATGTTCTTAGATCATTATTTGTAATATTCTCAGTTGATAGACTACCAAAATTAAATGATAGTCTCAGATAGTCAGATTTGAGGTAAATTGCTCCATTCAAATCTTGGAGTGAAACAAGTAAGCATAGCCAGCTTACAAGTTTGACCTCTACAATTACTGTTCATTTTCTAAGCTTTCCTGGGTGTAAATGCATATTAAATTGCCTTTTGGTGCCAGGAAAGACTTTTTCTCAGCCAAATGACTCTCTTTTGGTTCATCAGTTAGATATCTATTCTATGTAATTTAGTAATGCAAAAGTTATTCATTCCAACTTGTAAGTGTCCATCCTGGACTTTGCATGTGGCCAGCTTCATTATCTTACATTATTACAAAAAATGTGTTTATGCTACTAAAGCAAGTTTTATTGCTTATCCTTTTTAATGAATTATTCAGGTCATCAAATATAACTTTCAACTTGCTTAACACAATTCAAGTCAGCATTTGTAGAATGTCAGTTAGGTCAATACTAGTTCAGAGGAAAAAATTAAAAAATTAATGAACATCAGAGTGAACATTTAATTTTCACTCTTTAACCTAAAAATGTTCCATTTTTGGAGGATTGAATATTATAGATTCACTTTAAAATATTCAGTTCTCAAAAGTGTCACTATCTATACAACTATCTGTAACAACTATAGGGGGACCTATACAACAATAATTGTACTATTTCCTGGTCCTGACATAAGATTTGACCTTGTTTTTCCTATGGCTTAGGGATTAAGTAGAGCCCCAGTGGATGAACTGCACATCATCTTCAAAGGAAGACTTTCTGAGGGATGATGCTGAGTTTACAGATTTCCAGTGTGGTTGAAGCTAGTGTCTATTTAATCTTATATTCCAGATGGCCTTTTGTGACCAAACGACTGAGAATTTAAAAATCAAGAAATTTTTTTAAAAAATTTATTTTATTTTTTCAGTGTTCCAAGAATCAATGTTTATGCACCACACCCAGTGCTCCATGCAATACAAAAATCGAGAAATTTTTTAATCAAAGAACTGGACTTGACAAGGAAAACTGAGAGTAAAAGTTATTGATTTGTTTTTCTGAAAGAGAAGCAAAAGAATCCAGTATTATTATGAATGTTAGTGGATTTTAAGATCTTTTTGGATAAAGGAGAAGTATATATAAATTTTAAGCAAATAAAAATAATAAAGATCTTCAACTACACTAATTTATAGGAAGAATTTTCTATAGAGAAGGTTACTACTCATGATTAGGAACAGAGGAATTATTTAATTCTACTCTGAATCCAAACTGTTATTATCAGCTTGGTTTGGTACAGGGAAAAAATTCTCTCTCTCTCCATATCTAGATATGGGAATAGATATATATGGATGGATATTTACAGCTATCTCTATATATCAAATATCTATATATATCTATAGATAGATACATATTTATATCTATAAGATATGTAGTTCAAATAAAGGGCTAACCTAGTTTATGTAAAATAACATTTATTGTTTCCAGAAAGTTATAGGAAGTTGATTGAGAAGGAAGAAATAACCTGAGAATGCCATTCCTCTTGCTCCTCTCTCTGGTCCTTTTTACCAAGAGCACCGGGGAAGATTACTTACAATGGAATGGTTTCCATCAGGAGCTGTCACTACCAATAAAGCTGGGACTAATATGTGCCTTTTCATTCACTGTTGCTATGTTGTCTGAAATGGCTAACCACAAGGGCTTCATCTGGAGAATACAAAAGAGTGTGACTGGCTCTAGGAGTTAAGGTTTTTGAAAGACTCGCAGGATGGATGGATATATGCTGTAAGCAACATACATCAGCCTACACAGACAAGCATTCTTGCACCTACAAAATACAATCATGACTCAGATACAAATCTACGATTTTTTGAAACAGTTCTTATACCCCTAAGTATGCTGGGGGACTTGGACACCCCACAGAGAATAGTTTGACAGGTAATGCCTTCCAAAACGATTCTTTTTATTTGTCTAAATCTTTGTCCGGCCACTCCTCTACCTGTAACACTCCAGTGACTCTTCATTACTACAAAGTAGAAGCCAAAAACTACACAGCCTAATCTCATCTGATTTCATGGATTTCTCTGACCTCCCATCCTACTAAGCTGTCCTTCTAGCCTCTTGGAACAGGTCATTGTATTTGTGATCCCTTACACCCAACCCCTACACCCCGTTTCTCTGCAGCACTTTTCTTCCCATCCTCCAGGTCCTTGCTCCGATCTCAAATGCTTAGAGGCTTACTTAAGGGAACCTACTGAACCTATTGAAAATTGTGACCCTTCCATATGTATTTCAAAGATTTTTATTTTTATTTATTTAACAGAGAGAGATCACAAGTAGGCAGAGAGGCAGGCAGAGAGAGGGAGAAGCAGGCTCCCTGCTGAGCAGAGAGCCCGGACGCGGGGCTCGATCCCAGGACCCTGAGACCATGACCTGAGTTGAAGGCAGAGGCTTTAACCCACTGAGCCACCCAGGTGCCCCTCAAATTCCCTTCCCTCTGAGCTACTTTTTCTATAGTAGTTGAGTTCTGATATACGGTGCTATGTATGTATGTATGTATGTATGTATGTATGTATGTATGTATTTAGCCTATTGGTTTTTTATCTTCCTCCCTTCCCTAGAATAACAGCTCCATAAAAGCCTGGAATCTTTGTTTTTCTCAGAAAGGTATCTCCAGGAGCTTGAGGAGTACCTGTCACATTGTAGATATTTAATAATGTTGAATAAATGAGTGACTTATAATTTGGACCCCAAACACTTAGCTTTAAAGTACATAAAACATGTTTTAATCTCAAAAGAAATGTTTCTTTGAATTTACAAAAACGTGCGTAAAAGTCAGTCTGTTGATTGAAGAAGTGGTATCACAGAGGAATTCAGGCATATATAATAGAACTCTCATATATTCATTAATATATCTAATGGAAAAATGCACATGTCTAATTGGTCAGTTGTCTAATGAAGAAATAGTGCAATATGATTTTACAAACAAATTGTGTTTATTTTCTCAGCAGAATAAACTGGTCTGAAAAAATAACAAAGATGTTTCAGTATCTGTTAAGACAATGAATGCAGGACAAACTTAACACTTCCTTTGTTCAAGATAGCATTAAATAAAGGAAGTTTATTCCTAGTGTTAAATTGGTGGCCAGTGGTGTAGTTAATTAAGAGAAAATGTCAATAGAACTTAACATTGTCACAGGATAATGGTTCCTGCTGCTAGATATATGTCAAGAGAAAGATAAATAAGATGAAGTGATTTATTAAGCAGTGCCACACTCCAGGCAATGCATTTCTAGAGGATTATAGTACTCCTTGGGTGGTGATGTAAGGCAGAGCACTGAGGACTAAGTGGCCTTAGCTCTTAGAATAGTATAACAATAGTACAGAAATGTAGTGCTTGCAGTCAGTCTTGCTGATATAGCAAATTAACTTTATATTTAGAAGGAAAGGAGAGACCATCATGGTATTAGAAAGGATTTAAGGTAGAAGAGAAGACTGTCAACAATTCTTCATGACTTTGCAGATAATTATGTGAAATAATACTATCTCAAAATTTCAAAGCCAAAAAGATTACGATCACCTCTATTTAAAATACAGACTTCTCAAAAAATTCTATTTCAGATCAACACATGATTATTGCTTTAGGAACTTAGTAACTTCTCTCAGCAAAAACTGTATCAAAATAATTTTTGGAAAAACATCCAAATATCTTTTATTCTTTTTCAATAATTTTAAAAATATAATTTATTTTTAGATTGTTAATACTGATAAACTAATATCAAAGACAGTTTAATTTAGAATCAAGCTTGTGAATACTGAAATGGCATATTCTTTGCTTTAACTCACGAATTTAACTCGCAATACTATTACGTGCTTTGATTTCCTCAGATAGAAGTCATAAATTTTACTGGTTACTCAGAAATTGTTTTCATCTTAAAATTAACCTTAAATCTGCTGTTTTATATTCAGTGCTGCAATTATATAAACAAAAGGGAACATATACTTAACTGTATTATTTGTAACTTTCCTATGCATTATATTGTATTTCAAAAGTATCTATAAGCATTACATGTATGTTAATAATGAAACTAGTTTAACAATTCTTAAATTTAAAGGAATTCCATCAATGAATTTAAAATTTTACCATAATATTTAACATAGGCTATATTTATTTATAAGAGACAAGGTTGCTTTTAGTTTTATCAAAATATTAAACAATCAAATAGCTATTGATATTGCAAAAGAATGAAACCGAACCATTATTTTATACCATATACAAAAATTAACTCAAAATGGATTAAAGACTTGAATGTCAGGCCTGAATCCATAAAACTCTTGGAAGAAAACATAGGTGGTAAACTTCTTGACATTGCTCTTGGCGATGATTTTTTGGATTTGACACCAAAAACAAAGGCAACAAAAGCAAAAATAAACAAGTGGCACTAAGTCGAACTAAAAAGCTTCTGCACAGCAAGGAAAATACCAACAAAATGAAAAGGCAATGTATTGAGTTGGAGAAAATAGCTGCAAATCATATATATGATAAGGGGCTAATATCCAAAATATATATAAAAAAAAAACTCATATAACTCAATAGCAAAAAAAACACAAAAAACCAAAAACAAACAAACAAACAAAAAAACCAAAACCAAAACAGTCTGGGTAAAAATTGCGCAAAGGATCCAAAGAGATATTTTTCCAAAGAAGACACATGAAAGATGTTCAATATCACTAATCATCAGGGAGATGCAAATTAAAACCACAATGAGCTATTGCCTCACACCTATTAGAATAACTATTATCAAAAAGACAAAAAATAACAAGTGCTGGCAAGGATGGGGAGAGAGTGAACCCTTGAGCACTGTGGGGAGGAATGCAAACCGAGGCAGATACTCTGGAAAACAGTATGGATTTTCTTCAAAAAATTAAAAGCAGAACTACCATATGCTCTAGCAATTCTACTTCTGGGTATTTGACCAGAGAAAATAAAATCACTAACTTGGAAAGATATATGTACTCCTATGCTCCTTGCAGCATTATTTACAATAGCTAAGGGACACCTGGGTGGTTCAGTCGCTAAGCATCTGCCTTCTGCTCAGGTCATTATCCCAGGGTCCTGGATGGAGCCCCACATTAGGCTCCCTGCTCAGTGGGAAACCTGCTTCCACCACTCTCCCTGCTCGTGCTCCCTCTCTCGCTGTGTCTCTCTCTGTTAAATAAATAAATAAAATCTTAAAAACAAAACAAAACAAAAAGCAAAAAGCATAGCTAAGAGACACAAGCAACCTGAGTGTCCATTAAGACAGATGAATGAATGAATAGGTTACATATGTCATACATGTTATATATGCATATACATTTTTTCATTCTTTTCCAAGGCTGAATAATATTCCGTGATATACACTGGAATATTATTCAGTCATGGAGGAAAATGAAATCTTATCATTTGCGACAACATGGATAGATTTTGAGGGCATATGCTAAGTGAGATAAGTCAGACAGAGAGAGGCAAATACCATATGGTCTCACTTACATGTGGACTCCAAAAAGCAAAACAGATGAAAAAAACTGAACACACATATACAGAGGACAGATTGGTGATTGCCAATCAATCACCAATTGATTGGCAGAGAGACAGTGTAGGCCAAATGGGTGGAAGGAAGCAAAAGGTACAAACTTCCAGTTATAAAATAAATAAATCACAGGTATATAATGTTCAGCATGGTGACTGTTATCAATAATACTGCATTATGTATTTGAAAGATGCTGCAGGTAAATCTTAAAAGTTCTCATCATAAAAAATTCTGTAACTATGTTTGCATATTAATTAGATTTATTGTGGTGATCATTTCACAGTATATACAAATACCCAATCATTATGTGTATACTTGAACCTAATGTAACATATGCCAATTATGCCTCAAAAATTATTAAATATTCTAAGTTTCAAAACTGGCATTGTGAATGTAATAAGCGAAAACTGAAGTACCATCATCATCCCCGTCATCATCATCATTTCAATTCTGGAAGGGATACAAATGTTTCTAAACTGCCATCAGTAGCAGTTTGTGAGCATTGATTAGTTTAGGAAATTAGCCTTCTATATAATGTTCATACTCAATTTTGTGCTATTTTAGTTACAGATTTCAAAACATAATTCCCAAAACAAAACACATATTTGCACAGTTCTTATAAATTAATTCTCCTAAAATTATTCAATCTTCTTAAGGACTTAATATATAAACTAGAAGCATCCTGAATCAAAACTTGTAATTCCATTCAATTTGAGTTCATTATTTGTTGCATCTTGGGCCCTGCTATGCTACAGTTTATCACAATATATGTGATGATGATGTACTTACATGGGAAAAAATGCTTTTAGTTTTTCACATCTTTCACATTTTCACATCTAAAAATGCTTTTAGTTTTTCACATCACATTCAGACAAAGTTATTCTGAATTTGTTAGTATATGGTTTTTACTATAAGCATTTTCATCAGCCAGACTTGTTTTCCTAATATATTTCCTTATGCCTAATTACAATGTTTTTTTAAAATAATGCTTATTTTCTGTGAGGTAATTATGAGTGTATAAAGCCTTCAACAATGTGGTTGATTCTGTCTCTTGCTGTGGCCTGCAAAAATGTTGAGGTAATTATAATCATAATGCTGAGTGCCTATTTTATGTCATGCACACAGTTTTAAGTGTTTTATACCCATGAGCGATCAATTTTTCAAATACCTGATGAAGCTGGCAATTATTATTCAGGGAACTGAGGCACCTAGAGGTTAAGCAACTTGTCCAATATCATATAGCTAGTAAATGGTAGATCTAGGATTTAAAACTGAGCTATATCTCAAGGAAACACAAAGATATGAAAATAGTTCTTAAGTTATATATTGATAGGATAGAATCCTACAATGTTACAGCTGAAAGAAAATTTTAAAATAATCTAGCACTTTATTTTATAGATCAGAAAACAAAGATAGAGTGAGTTGATTGGACAATTTCTTTCTTCCGTTGTCACTAGGTAAAAAATTGGTTCCAAGTCTGTGTTCCTCATTTGGATAGGTCATAACTTTGTATGTATTTGACCTAATTACAATGCTCCAAAGAGCAGCATGTCTGTAAACTCTGAGCTCATCATGACTTGTGCTTTCCTCAACATGATAATTATGATTCTGTGATGGAGCTATGTGTTTACCAGTTCATTTCTCTTGTACATTGAAAGCTCCATGAAGACAGATACCATGCTGTCCTTCTCACCCTTGTGACTAGATAAATAATTCTTATTTAATAATTAAACAGATGTTTTCTGGAGAATAAAAAATTTGAAATTGTAAAGTCAGAAGAAATATTATAAGTACATGCTAAAGTACTATAAAGTATGTGGATATAAACATTAAGGGCTAAAAAACAAGTGAAGCAGACAGGACAAACTACGTAGCTGTCCCAAATGGATTGCTAATTTAGAGTCAAAGAGACAGAGCTGTAAATATAAAGAGACTCTATAAATTTTAGTCACAGCCACAAATCAAAGAGCAATTTTATGTGTCCACAGCCTGGAAATATGGGTCATGCATTGGTCTTTTGTTAAATCGTAATATAAAAACAAATGATCATCATCAAGAAATGTAGCTTACAAAGAAGGGATACTATTATATATGATGTGAATTTATACATTATATTACATATTGTAATTTCTCTGCCTTAAAATTGTGAAAAATTGAAGTAAAGGCTCTGTCGCATTCAAGGGTATTTAACAAAAGTACCACAGGACTTTTATTACTCATCAATTTTGTAAACCAGAGATTATAGTTGGCTTATAAGTATGCATCTTAGAGCTAGGTTAAATGCTAAGAGACTTAATTTTCAAAACATGCTGATACTGTTTTTAAAAGCTGAGATAAGTTTCCCATGGTTTTTTTTTAAGATTTTATTTATTTATTTGACAGAGAGAGATTACAAGCAGGCAGAGAGGCAGGCAGGGGGTGGGGGTGGGAAGCAGGCTCCCTGCAGAGCAGAGTGCCCGATGCGGGGCTCAATCCCAGGACCCTGAGATCATGACCTGAGCGGAAGGCAGAGGCTTTAACCCACTGAGCCGCCCAGGTGCCCCTCCCATGTTTTTCTGAAAGATAACCATCATTATTAAATTTCTAAATACATATTCATATGTGAAGGGGGGAAAATGGATTCAGGTCAAACAAAAATGGAATTTCCAAATTTATATTCTAAACTGATGGTCTCTATTACCACCTGTAGTCTTTGATTCCAATAGTTTAACTTTGACCAATCCTAAATGACCTTTTTTTTTTTAAAGATTTTATTTATTTATTTGACAGACAGAGAGAGATCACAAGTAGGCAGAGAGGCAGGCAGAGGGAGGGTGAAGCAGGCTCCCTGCTGAGCAGAGATCCTGCTGCGGGGCTCGATCTCAGGACTCTGAGTTCATGACCCTAGCTGAAAGCAGAGGCTTTAACCCACTGAGCCACCCAGGTGCCCCAATCCTAAATGATCTTAAGAATAAATTTATCTTTGGTGATGTCTGACCCTATTCTTGTTACTTGAACCGAGGGGTTTTGTAGCATGGTACTGTTAAGTACTGAGTACTACTATGATATCAATGCTATTTTAAAGGGTCTGTGACAACTCCTTTTTCATCACTTAAATTAAAATTTTTTTAAAGATTTTATTTATTTATTTGACAGAGAGAGACACAGGGAGAGAGGGAACACAAGCAGGGAGAGCGGGAGAGGAAGCAGGCTTCCAACTGAGCAGGGAGCCTGATGCAGGACTTTGGGATCATGACCTGAGCCAAAGGCAGACACTAATGACTGAGCCACCCAGGTATCCCTAAATTTATTTTTAAAATTATTTTTTTCTTATAGCACTTGGAGAAGAAGAAAGTATTTTAAGCACTTTAAGCATTTAAAGGAGAAGTTCGATAAGCATTTTATGAGCAGAAATCTGATTTTTTTTGCCTCATGTGCCTTGATTACTTTCAACTCTTCAAAAGCCCAGTTTAACATGAGAAAGGATTTTCTAGCTCAAATCGTGAAGAGCTGGTATTAAAATGAATGAAATTTAGGGGCATATTACATACATATAATTCATGGAATCATTGCTTAGGAGCTCATTTTAGTTCATTAGAAATGTAAACCAATGGATTCCCATCTTAGTATCCCTGCATTGTTTTCTATCATACAAATTACTCATTTCCCACACCCATAAGGATAGACTTAGAATAGTATCTGAGAACGTGAAAGTTCAACTATTTTTTTTCCTTTGGTGGTGAATTCTGGTGATAAAATGAAAGAAAATGAACACCTTGTCATGTTTTAAATCAGCATGGGGAAATTCTCAAGTGGATGTGACAGTTCTCAGGATGCTTCGTACTCCCTTCGCTAAGGACTGCCAATCATAATTAGCAACAACAGAGATGTTTTTTAAGCCTAAATAAAAATTACAGAGAACTTTTTTGAGTTAATATCTGTAAGGACAAAATGTAGAAAGGAAATTTGTCTCTATAGTTCAGTTAGCCTGTCACTAGGAATTACTCTCATTTTCCTGTGTTCATTGGGGTCAGTAAACAAGTTAGCCAATATCATTTTTGTTATATTCAAATTGAATGTGAAATATCAGATAATATTACAAAAGAATGGCTTTAGCTACTGCAATATAAGGTTTGAATCCTTTGGGGTTTTGCAACTAGGATGTTGATAAATTTCATATATTTGATATCTACACTATGAAAATAGATGTCTTTTTGAGTTATTCTCCTATGCAAGGTTTTAAAGAGATGCTCTGTCATCAACAATCTCTTTAGTTGCCTAATTTGATAGAGAAGAATGATTCCTTTCTGTGTGTGTGGAAATGAGAAACTTGTGATTTTTGTAACATTGCAATCCATCTGGCAGTGGAAAGAGCTCTGTATTTTCTTCCAAAAATTGTCCTGGGATCTTCAAGACTGGGTTGCCTCTCCTGTTAACTCTTGAGCAGCAGCCATCAAGTTATCTTCTACTATTCCTAAAGGCCCCCTTTCTATTCATCACTGGCATCTGTGGAGCTATTTGATCTTTAAGAAAGCTATCAAAGGAATTATCCTTCTTTATTCTTTCCAATAATTCTGTCTGCTCTTCTCATTGGAAGGGATTCTTTTGGTCCCAGTTGGCTATGGCCCATTTAGATGGTTCCAAGCATGACTGCAAGAACTGTATCTTCCTTATTTATGACCATATTCAAAATATCTAAGTTGGGCATGACATACAGCATTCCCAAGAAATAGTAATTAAACCAGTTAATGTAATTATTCCTTGTTTCCTTTTGTTCTTCCTGTTCCTAGCATATAGTTGGTACTTAATAAATGCTTGCTAGTAAATAAACATATGTAATAGCTTTAAATATTTTACATGACTATAAATATTTGTATTTTCTACAATCAGACAAAAGCAGCTGAGGCAAACTCTGAAATTTCCTTTTGCAAGTAAACAGCAAACAAATTGTATACAACCATATGTGTGAAAAAGTCATAGAGGCCTCCCACCCCCAGGCCCAGATGATATTAAGAGTTACTGCACATAAACTAAACATAAGGGATCTTTAAAAATCAAACCCTAGTTGTTTAAGTATGTTGATTGCAGAGAAATGCATGTAGACATGGAAATAAAGGAGGATATAAAATGACAACAAAACTTGCATAAAATTGGTCTCTCATTCATGCATTTAACTATCTAATTCACAAGCTTTAATGTTTCAGCCAAACAGATGTACTAAGTTTATCTCTATAATGGGCCATACTGCTTTTGCACAGTTGGATTCCCTGAGCTATTTTTCCAGAATGCTTTGAAGTTACAGACTTTTTTAAAAATCAGAATTAGTAAATAACTGGCATATATTTAACGTTTTTCTTTTAGCTGTACCTAAACTCTTTTTTCAGAAATACATCCGATAATACATGAGATGCTTTTTATCCCTATTCAATCTGATCTAGTGACTCCATAAAGACTATAATTCTGAATAACAGCTGTACTTCTTAAAAAGACTATATTTTTATTGAAAATTATCACTAATTTTAACTCCATTGCCTGTGCATGGACACTGTCATTGACTGATTCTTTCTTTCATAGAGTTTAGGAGCTTTTTCTTAATTTATTTTTAATCAAAATGTAAAGTTGTTTTCCGTATCTTTTAGTGAATTGACCTTTTCATTGTTAGGAAGTGGAAGAATGGCAGCACTTAAGAGATAGAAGTAGTTTACCATCTGCAATTCCGCATTATCCATTACTAGGAATTTGTATTAATTTACAATCAACCTACAGGCTGTACAATTCATTTAAAGGCCCAGTTGGGATGGAAAAGTGCTTAACATATTTATAACTTTTGATATCTGTGTCATGTTTATACAACTAGAAAATCATGCTAACCATATGGGTAATTCTACTTATCTTTTTCTCTTGGATGTGCTCCAAAAATTAATTTGGCTACCTGGAGGCAGAGTTCAGAAAGCATGTCAACATTCTCAAAAATAAAGGTTCAACAAATTGGATACCTTATTTATAAGTTCCTCATCTTAGCTACTTAATAAAATACACCAGTAGAGATATTCTAAGAAACTTCCTGTTAGGTTTAGTGAATTTAGATCATTGGGGAACACATTATAACCTAATAAGCACAATATTGCTGTTAACTCCATGCTTTGTTTTATTAACTATTTAGCATGTATTTATTCATTTAGTTGATCAGTTTGTATTTATCAAGAACTTAATATGTAAAAGACATTGAACTGTAGGCAAAGAAAAGATACTTATAAAGTGTCTTATAAAGAAAAGACACTTATACTCAAAGGACTCAGATGGAGACAAATGAGGAAAAGGCAATTACATAATAGTTTTTAAGTGCTATGATAAATATATCTTCAGAAGTTTAGAAGATGGTTCCTAATCCCAGCAAATATTTCCTAAAAGAAGTGAGATCAAAACGAGAATTAAAGGATGCATAGCAAGTTACCATATGAAAGTAAAGAGTAAGAATAGAGATTAAGTAGTTTAGTAATAAAGGCACTTCAGGAACTTAAAGGAACAGAAGCGATGGCAGAGAGTCATGACACAGTCTTGTGTGCAAGGACAAAAGCCATTTGGAGTAACTGAACAATTAAATGTGAGGCATGAGTGGTAAGAGATGAGAATTGAGTCCTGGACAGGAGCCCAATGGTGGAATACTGTTCATGTTCCAAATAACTCAGACTTTTAAACTGTGAACACTGAGGAGCCAAGAAAATATTTAAAGAATGGGAATTATGTGTTTAGCTCTCTCTGATAGAAATAACTTGAATATATATGCAAGTATGTGGAGCATATGTTTGCAGGGGACAAAACTGAAAAAAGAAAGACCTGTTAACAAGATTCCTGTAGTTCAGATGAGAAATGGAAGTAGGCCTAATCTAGGTAGCAGTGTAGGCTTATCTGTCTATGTGAGAAAAGCTTTCCACTTTCAGAAATATTTAGAAGGGAAAGTTCATAGGACTTGATTATGGTTGTATATAAGAGATAGAAGGAAGAAGAAATCAAAACTGTTTTCAAAGTTTCCAACCTGTGTATCTGAGTGGGTGGCAATGCATCAGCTGGAATAGAGAATAGGACAAGCTACAAAGCTTTAAATTGTAAAATAAATTCAATGTTTGGCATGTTGGAATTCATGTGCCTTTGCTATTTCCAGAGAGTGCTCTAGTGAGCAGCTGGATATATAAAACAAAAATTAAAGAATGGATGATGGAGATTTGGGGGTCAACTGAATATTGGTGGTTATTAAAACCATGTACAGGGGCACCTGGGTGGCTCAGTCATTAAGCGTCTGCCTTCGGCTCAGGTCATGATCCCGGAGTCCTGGGATCGAGCCCCGCATTGGGCTCCTTGCTTGGCAGGAAGCCTGCTTCTCCCGCTACCATTCCCTCTGCTTGTGTTCCCTCTCTCACTGTGTTTCTCTCTGTCAAATAAATAAAATCTTTAAAAAAAAAATAAATAAAGCCGTGTACAGAAAATTGGGTGGATTGGGAAGAAGAAAGGTGAAAACGGAGGTTAATTACATCTAACTATACCAACCTTTATTTTTAGTCAGTGCTCATATCTATCAACATCTCCTATCTCTTTATCCTCATTTATCGACAACTTTGGCGCATGGCTTATTTTCTTTCTCTCCAGTCTGAGTTGACTGTCATTGCAGATGGTTCATCTAGTCCTCTGGCTCTTGGTTCCTTGATCAGCTTTGATGTCCCTCATCAATACTTAACTTCAGGAACCCAATCAGGGTTCAGCATATCCAATCAGGAGTATGCAGTTGAGAACAACAACATCCCATAAATACAAACATCAAACTCCCTCACACTCATATTTCCACTTTTGTTCTTTGGACTCATCAAGAACTCTATTCTTTCCCACTACTACTCTGCTACTCTCCAGTCTTACTCTTACTGCATTCTCATTATTGGTCTTTCTATTTTTTTATTGCTTCATGTGCCCTAAGAGCTACCATTTTAACCATCATCTTGCCAATAATATAAAATCATTTGCTTTATTATCCTTTGTCCATGTGCCTAACTATCCATAGCTGAGTCTGATTTGTTTTTATTTTTTAGTTATTTGGTAAGCAATTATGTAACCCTTATATAAGTTATTTTATCTCAGAACTTCATAATTTTTACCCATTTTAATTCTTATAACAAAGTCATTAATGGACACAACCAGGATGTTTCCTACCAGAGGAACTCACACCATCATACAAGTTTGTGATCCCCAAAATGGACTATAACATTTTTCTGTTTCATTGACTCTGTTTTCTCTTTTTGGAGTGCTCTCTATGGAGAAATTAACTACCATTCTGTGAGAAAGAATCCCATGAAGAGAGACCATAAAGATAACTGAAGCTACCAGTCCTCAGCCACCAGATATGTGAGGGAAATGTACAAGCCTTCAGATGAGTTCATTTTCAGACTCTGAGTTGTCTAGTTGAGTCCTCAGACATCACTGAGTAAAGACAAGCCATCCTTTCTATGTCTTGTATAAATTTCTGACCCACAGAATCGGTAGGATTTGGAGGATCCAGTGATGCAGCTATAGTCACTGGAATACTACCAATAACAAGTTTATTGCTAAATCCAATAAGTATATATCAAGTCTTAATTTTACTTAATTTTTTGAAATGTTTAACATAGTCGGCCAAATATGCTATCTTTAAATATTGTTTTTATTTGGTATGTATACCACTACATGCTATACATGCTACTTGGATCTTTCTCATTACTCCTTGTCAGTTACCACTGAAAGCTCCTCTAACCCATTCCTTTTCTTAGGGCTCTGTCCTAGGCCCTCTCTGGACTAGTGGTCTCAATCAGGAGTATGCAGTTGAGAAGAACTGCTCAAATTTAATGGAAGATCTAATAGCAGGTGTGAATAGCAGATAGAATAAATCTATCTCTCAAATCATAAGATGCTATTGAAATTTGTAAATATTAAGGCAAAAGTGTCATGTATATCCATTGTGACACATATTTCTCCTCTTTAATATATGTGATAGGTTTGTAAGAAACTATCAATCCCCTATGTATTTTATTATTTCATTCTGTATAATGGCAGCAGTGTCAAGTAAGGAGTTCAAGAGCTATTATTCTATTCTAAAATGGTGAGAGCCATAGAATTAACTAGACAACTTTAAAGAATTGGGCAGTTTAAATATTGAATAACAAAACAAAGACATTCTTTAGAATATGATGAAATTGTAAGTTAACTCGTTGGCAAAGATTAAGTATTAAGATGAAAGATAAGACAATATTTCTTATCAGAATCTTAAATTAATCAAAGTTTTTTAACTGTCACTGAATATTTTCAATACATTAAATAATGTCTCTGAACAAAGAACCAGTCTCAACATGTCTTACATATGTAAATAATTAAACAGTGTCTGTTCTGGTAGTAAGTTGTTTCATCCCAGTAAGGCTATTTCTCAGAATGTCAGATTAAAGAAAATAAAATTAGTGGGGTAGAAGGGGAAATCAGATCTTGAGTTTCCTGTGAACCTTACCTCTGACATTCATTTTTGGCTTTGTTGATGAAATTGAACCTGCATCAAAAGATAATGAACCATTTTTGTGGGAAACCTGCTGTGTTGGAGATCCTCTAGGAAAGAGTAGGAAATGTTCTTTTTTGAGCATTGCTGTGAAGACCCTTTAGAACACTTATTGATGTCAGATAGAGAACATTCTTAACTGATTCATGGCATTTGAAACATATTCCTTTTTCAGACTAAAATGCATTTTTTCTCCTTACCTTGCTGTACAAAGGATCCATACACAAACCACATGGAGTTGTAGAGAGTAGTAGAAGTCATTGATCCCATTTGTAATCGTGGGGGATTAAGCCAATTCAGGAGATAGACCAGAAGACCCACCAGAAGAACAGTGCCAGCGATGCAAGCCCATAGAGAGAGATCAAATGGTGCAAGACAGGCAAACATATCCACTGTCTTTTCAGCCCTTCGAAGTAGTACACCCACTGAGTAGTCCATATAGCGTGTTGTAAAGTCCACCACATTCTCACGATCTGGGGTGATGGTTAAAGCAGAAATCCCTATGTCGGCTCTCTGAGAAGTTGAAAGAAAAAATATTAAATTAACAATGTGAAAATTTGATTTGTGGTGCTTCAGCCTGCCTTCAGGAAAAGGAAACAGATGCCTCAGGCAATGTCTTTAGTCTTTTTATATAAACTGAAAAACACTAAAGAGATTTCTCAGAGGCAAACTTTGTGTAAATTTTGCATTTCTCACTGCGAATCTTGCCCGACTAGAGTCAGATAAATTACCTTGTTCATATTACCAGTGCATGTAAAATCAGTGAAGACTATTTCAGACACAGATAATACCTGAAGGAAATTGTCTTTTTTCCTTGGGTCATTTTATCAAAGCCATCATTAACACCGTAGTGAAGGCAAAACTTATTCTAAAGACTTCTTTCTGAGAAAATGTTCCTAAGACATTTAATTATATTCTTAACATGTAAATTATTAGGCAGGTAAATTAAAAAACCCCCTCAACATAGCATTTTACTTTTGGTTTAGATTTCACCCTGGGATCATGACATGAGCTGGAGGCAGATGCATAACCAACTGAGCCACCAAGTCATCCCCAGAATTTATATTATTAAGCTCTAAATATATTACAATTTGTTAGAACTTTCATATAGCTCTAGCTATAATGTCATTTGCAGAAAGATTCTACCATGATTTTATTGTATAAATCTCAGAAATGTTTTACTGAAAAATTAAAGATTAAGGAGATCTAATTTTTCTTGGAGTAACAACTCTTCTTTTCAATTTGTATCTCTTTAGATTCGGTGATAGCACTCAAAACTACAGTACATGCTATTTTGCTTATTTGAAGCACTTAGCAGAATTGCAGTGAGATCACAGAACAAATAGATTACATTTCAATTTCATGATATGAGAACACACATTTAAATATCTAAAAGATGTATTTTGTTTGAAATAATGATCCATGGCTATGATTAAAGCTGTGGGAAGCTTCTTCCAGACAGATACAAATAATAGTAAATTGTTTGTTGAACATTTTTGTTATTATTTTTCTTTCCTTTGCATTGTTTTATGAAGGAGTATAGAAACTGGTTTTATTGCTTTTGGAGATCAAAACAAACAAAAAACACAACCACAAAAACACAAAAACAAGAAAATGGAATGTTAAACCAGTTCAAATAAATCTAGTCTCTGAAGTAATAATGGCCTCAAAACTATTCTTTTGTTTTTTCAAAACTATTCTAAACTAAATTTAAACTTCATGTGTTTGTACGTGTGTATACATTTATATTTATACATATATATCAGCCCATATATATTTGCTGCTAGGCACAATACTAAGTAGTTAAATAAATTTTCTTATTTAATCCTTACAATACATCATGAATTATGTGTTTTCCCCTCCATTTCATAGATAGAGAAACTACAAGAGTTACATAACTCATTTAGTTCTCATGGTTAATAAGCACATAATCCTCTATTAAAGTTTGGTTTTTCTTACTCCTAAACCTGTGCTCATAAACACTGATGCATTGCCAAAAATCCTTTGTTTTCTAAGTAACCCATATAGTAGGTGGTTAAGATAACTAGTTTTAAAACAATTTTTACCTTAAAAGAGTCTAAAATTTTGTGGGTTTTTTTTTATCACACTATTTACATTGCAACAAGGCCATATTAGTATAATCACCGTGAGTTTATAATTATTAACGGAGAGGTATTAAAGTTAATAACACTACATGAAAATGAACTTTCAGAGAAATAATTATTGCTTTCAAGCTCATGTATTTATTTTCTGTAGCTAGATATTAGGAATTCGGCTGTTCAGGTTGAAAATCTACCTTGGATCCTTATCTCTCTAGTTCTATCTTTTCTGAACTCCAGTTTATCCATTTGTGAAATGAATGTACCTAAGTTTAGTGTGATTATTGTCAGTTGACTCATTTACCTTAATTCAGTGGTGAATAAATATCTCTCCAAGATTCAATTAGGCTTTCAGAAGTTGCCTTTACTTTTTCAAGATTTTATAGTACTATGGATCAGTAATTTAGTAACTGATGCACTAGTGACCCAAAGCATTTTATGACTCAATTAAAATCAGAAAATTTCTCCTAAGGAAGAACTTACTGACAAGTTGACTGAATATTTGTAAATGTTCATCAATATTTTTACTGATAAATAATTAAATGTTTAACACTTAAATGATTGTGAATTGGAATATTCATACACTAATTCTACTAATAGATACTTATAAATATCATGAACGAATTGCTATAATGAAAAAAATATATCTAGGGACTAATGTATGCTTTCTTTTTGGAAAAGGAAACTGATTACATTGTATGTGATAAAACATTTATTAAAATGTCATTTTTCTATGAAGAACTTCCTAAATTCTGGTCCAGTTTTTTTTTTTTTTTAAAGAATTTTATTTATTTATTTGATAGAGAGAGATCACAAGTAGGCAGAGAGGCAGGCAGAGGGAGAGGAGGAAGCAGGCTCCCTGCCAAGCAGAGAGCCCGATGCGGGGCTCGATCCCGGAACCCTGAGATCATGACCTGAGCCGAAGGCAGAGGCTTAAACCACTGAGCCACCCAGGTGCCC
>CM053604.1:63941810-64027472 GCA_028646535.1 Procyon lotor | reverse complement strand
TTTTTTTTTTTTTAAAGAATTTTATTTATTTATTTGATAGAGAGAGATCACAAGTAGGCAGAGAGGCAGGCAGAGGGAGAGGAGGAAGCAGGCTCCCTGCCAAGCAGAGAGCCCGATGCGGGGCTCGATCCCGGAACCCTGAGATCATGACCTGAGCCGAAGGCAGAGGCTTAAACCACTGAGCCACCCAGGTGCCCCAAATTCTGGTCCAGTTTTAACTGGTCTGTTTTCAAGGAGAAATTCCCTGTCTCGTTGTGGAAGGCATATCAGAGTCATTTAATGGCCTTTTTAAACTGTACAAATACATTTATGTACAGACAAAACATAAACATACATTTTCCTATCTGAGATTTGTATACACCTTCCTAAGGAAGTACCTCACCCTCCTCTTCAGAATCAATAATACAGCAGATCATTGTGCTTGATACGAATATGTGACAGTCTTTACTTGTATGAGAGAAGTTTTACTGGAGCAGGAAAAAAAAAGTCAAGAACCACTGATTCATAAATATAGCCCCAAAACTTCTTGAACATTACCAAAATACCAAAAATGATCAAAAATAATCATTCCTACCCTTCCTTCTTCACAGCCTTTCTTCCTTTCTTTCTTTTTCCCTTTCTTTCTCCCTTCCTTCCTCCTTCCTTCCTTCCTTCCTTCCTTCCTTCCTTCCTTCCTTCCTTCCTTCCTTCCTTCCTTCCTTCCTTCCCTCCCTCCCTCCCTCCCTCCCTTCCTTAATTTTTATTATCTTTCTATTTATGGATACATTTCTATTTATTTGTTTAGTTTCTACTTTTCAAATCTTTACCCTCATGAAACCTTTAATCGTTTCAGTACTCCCTGCCCCAACTCTTGGAAGATGACCTTCACTGCTATTTTATAGGGATCATAGAAGATATTAGATTAAAATTCAGGCTTATTTCTATCTCTCAACCTATATCCCACACTCAACCTATTCTATTTAACCTCTGTTTACAATGAAAGAGCTATTTTTCTTCCTAAAACCATTCCTCCATCAGTAAACTTATCAATGAATCCCCTCTTTCAATTATTTAATCTCCTGTCTTTCATGTATTAAACATCATCCTGTCAACTGCAAATTTCTTATGAAAAGATTCTATAACTCCTTTGCATTAAAATAAAAATTAAAACAGAAAAGCCTGTCCTCTTCTCCATTAACTTCTGAATCTGTTATTACCCTTTCTCTCCCCCTTTTCCACAATTTTCTCTAAAGATTTGTGTCTATTTCCAAATCTCCTGGTAAACCTGGGAAGATTCTTTTGTACCCATATTGTTAAGTACTCTATTACTCAATGGACACAGCACTTCTTAATTTTTGCATTGCTGAGTAAGTGGACACAACTTAGAGCTTATCTGCTTAGGTTTCTTGACATTTGACAGTGATGACAGCTCTCTCCATCAAAAACATTCTTTTTCCTGGATTTCATAATATGATATAAGCTTCTTTTTCTGTTCTTTTTTCAAGCCCATGTTGACAATCCTCTGGACTTGGGCCTTACAGACGTTTCTCATTTGAGATCTGTCTAGGCAATCCCTTTTATACCCATTACTTCCATTGTCTCCATCCATACATCATATTTACAAATTTATATTTCTAGATATAGATCTCAGCTCTGGAGTCTAGACTGATACATGTAACTACATTTCTATTAGATGTCTCAAAAATACCTCAGATTTAACACGGCCACGACCATATTCATGTGTTCAAGTCTAACCAGTCCTCCACCAATGTCTCCTGCTTCAAAAAATATCTTTTCACGTAAGTCTTAAATCTTGGTGGTCTCATTATCTTTTCCAATCTTATGCCTCCTATTCTGTCACTGTTGATTCTACCTTAATCGAATTCTATCTTAATATCCATTCACTTCTCTACTATTTCCAGCTCTCACTATTGCTTTTATGGGTTCATTAGGAGTCTACCTGAAATCTACCATTTTCCTTCTCTTAATCTACTTATTGCAGTCAAAGAATTCTTTCTGGAGAGCAAATCTAATCCTGTTCCCTGTCACAATTTAAAGGTTTTCAATGGATTGCATTGCTCTTAGGAAAAAGATTAAACTCTTTAATATAGCCTATCCATCTTTAGATAGACTATCCTTAACTTACCTCAACATATACACACTGGACCATTTTCCTTTCCAGCACTTCTTTCTGATGCATGGTCTTTGTACATGCTATTCCCGCCAAAAGGATTGGCCTTCCTGAAAGTTCTTCAAGTAAATTCTTGTTCATTTTCATAAATCAGCTCAATTATCACTTTCGGGGTAGCTACCTAGGACCCCCATTGATTAGAATAATAATTTTTGTTATTTATACTATCAGAGGCCTATATTCCTCACTTCTCTAGTAGTTGTGACGGTTTTAATTTTACAAATATTTGTGTGATTCTTTGAATAATGTCTGACTTTTCTATGAGACTGCAAGCTTCCTGAAGGTAGAGGTTATGACTTTTTTTTTTTAAATTTGAATATTCCTGGTATCCACCACATTTGTCTGGCTTAGATTCATGATCAATAAAAGTTTGCTTCATATATGGATAAATAAAGATGGAACATTCACTGGATGCTCATTATTCAATTCTTATAAATCTTTCCATTCTTCAACATCCCTGACAGAGAGAGATTTTTACAGAATAAAGAGAAAATGGTAATATAAAAATTTACTAAGCCTTATTGCACTGATAAAAGATTTATAGCTTAGTGAATAATTACCTCAATAATTAAAATAAGGTCCTTGGTTTATTAATGTGTTTATATTTATGCTATTTGCTATTAGCTAAGGTAATCAAGAGTCTACTACAGAAGGTCAATATATTACAAAATATTAATATATGTCAAATGTTTAATGAAGAAGTGATTATTTGAATTTTGATGAACTAGAACTAAAACTGGAATATAAATAACTTTTTTCAAAACTATTCTAATTACACAGTTATAACATTTTCCTTGAAAGGAGATAAAAAACTTGCATTCTTTCAAATCATGAAAAGGAGATGGATGTATAAGGCGGCATGGCTAATAAGCCATACAATAACTGAATCTTACTTAGAAGCATGAATTTAGAGAGGTTAAAAAATATCATTCTAAATTTAATCTGAAATAAATGATCATATCTCACAAATAATAATTTAATTTATGCTTGACTATAATGCTAAGGACATTATATTAATAATACTAATAGTCACACATTTATTTAATATTTACTATATATTTAGTGCCATGTTATGTGTTCCACATACATTATTTTGTGTAATGTTATTACAAGTCCAATTGCATCTTTTCAAAACGAACAATTTACTTTTGAAGTATTCTAGTTAAGATAAGTTTTGAGTATATATGAACAGATACTTTCTTTCCTGTATATCTTCTGTTAGGTGTTTTTGTATTGTCATCTATACATCACATTGTAAATCTGAAAAAAATCTACTTAATCTAGTCTTTCAAACACCTGAAGAATACTATTTTATTCCACAATTGGAAATATTATTTTAACACTAAAAATAATTTGCTCATTCAATCACTGTTATCAAGATGTGTTTTTCATATTCCTCAAAATACTGGTCATCTTCTTGCAAATAGAATCTAACTCATCAGTGTTTCCTCAACTGCTATGAATAATATAGTTTTTGAAAATGAAATTGAAGCTTGAATTATCTTTACAAGATGCAGTTACAACATTGCCTTATACTAAACTTATGGTTGACTATATTTAAGAGTAGTTTTGGTGCTCATCTGTTTAATTTCATCTACTATTTTTTCTGTTATTTGGCTTATTACTTTCTGCTTTTACTTCCATTATTATCTTCCTTATATCTTCTTCTGTTAAAAGTTGTTGTACTTGTTCTAGCTTTTGGAAGTGGAATTAAATATTTTTATTTAAGTTCTTGCATTTTTATTGATGTGAATTTTTAAGATTATGGATCACTCCTTAAATATTCTTTATAGACTTGAATATGTAATGTTTTCATTACCATTACTTTAAGAAAGTTCCATAGTTCATATTTGTATTTCTCCTTTCATCCAAGAGTCATTTAATAGAAGCCTTTATTTCAGGTGGAAAGCTTTTTCTTTTTTCTTGTTTTGTTGTATTTTGATCAGAGAAATATATTTGTAATGTATTCCCTGAATGGAATTAATGGTGTTTTCTTTCTTTGTTCTATTTTTACAGTATTTTTTCTATGATTGGTTTTTGTCAATATTCATATGTTCTTGAGAAGATATATTATCAGAATGTTGTGTTTGATATATATAGAAATATGTTTATTGTTATTATTATTTATATACATACTATTTATTATTGTGTGAATTTTGTTGTATTTACTGTGTTTTTCTATATGGTGTGTCTTTGTCACTTTTCTTCTTTTTGTTTCAGAAAGGTTTGTACTTTAGTTGTAATGGTTAACTTCATATTTGTATATTTTATAGTGTCTTTACTCCCATTTTTTCCCCTTTAACCTTTGACTCTTCAGTTTTTCAGTTTTAAAGGAAACCTGTGACTTTCACTTATTGCCTTCACCATTGTTAATAATGATATTCTACTTCTCTTTACTCCCCCCTTTTCCTCCCATTATTTAATTCCATCCTTTCATTCTGAGAACCTATGATGATTTCATATTATTATTTAACCCATGCTTCTTTCTTTCTTTTTTTTTAAGATTTTATTTATTTATTTGTCAGAGAAAGAGAGAGAGAGAGAGAGAGAGAGAGAGCACAAGCAGAGGGAGCAGCAAGCAGAAGGAGAAGCAGGTTCCCCACTGAGCGAGGATCCTGATGTGGGGTTTACTCCCAGGACTTTGGGATCATGACCTAAGCCAAAGGTGGACGTTTAACTGACTCAGTCACTCATGCATCCATAACCCACGTTTCTAACCTTGTCTTAGTATCAGTTCTACAATTAAATATACCAATCTACTCATCTTCTGTTATTTCTTGGTTGAATGAAACTTGTAGTCCAGTAGTTTCATCAGGAGAGGCTCAAGTGTCCACTTTTCTCTTAGTGCTTGTATATTTAAAACTGTTTTGTTGTTTTTGTTGTTGTTGTTTTTCCCGTAGCCATAAAGAAGCTTGGATGGACATAAAATCCTTGGTTTATCCTTTTTTTTTTGAAGTTCATGGAAGTGCTTCTCTGGTGTTGGCCTGCTTTGTGTGTTGCTCCTGAGAAATCTGATAGTAGTTTAATTTCTTTGCCATTTAAAGTAATTTGGTCTTTTCGCCTTGAGAATTTTTTCTTTGTCTTTTAAATCTAATAATGTTTCTAAGATATATTTCAGAGTCTACTGTCCTGGATCAGCTTTTCTAGGAACCCTAAATATATTTAAATTTTCTTTCTTTCTTTTTTTTTTCCTAGAAATTTTCCTTAAAATATTCCTTTAAATATTGTTTCATTTTGTTGTTTTTCTTCTTCAGAAATTTCAAATATATATGTATACTCTCTGTGCCTACTTTTTTTACTTGATCCTGTCACTCTGAACTTTTTTAGTTCTTTATTTCATTTTCATTCTCTTCTTTTATGTGTTTTACTTCAATGTCATTTAATCTATTCTCCTTTGAGCAAATTGTAATTTATGTCTTGTGTTTTTGTCATTTACATTGTTTTTCAATATATACTCTGAGGTTGTTGCACTTCTTTGCCATTTTGGCCATCTCGATGGTTCATTTTTGAATTTCTGATTCTGCTTATTTTTCTTTAAAAACACACTTCAAATGATTGTTTGAGACATTTAATTTCATTTGGAGTTTAATCTTACAATTTTATATTTCTTTGTAGTTGTCTATGTGAGAACTTTGATAAGTCATACTTTCTCTTCCTTTGAGAGTAGTTTTGAATGGAATTTCTCCAACTATTTTTCAATTTCTTGATAATCTGTAGATAAGGTTCCTAGTTCAATAGAACTTCCTTCTGTCAGTGTATTAACGTGGTTTCTTTAATAATTGCACTATATTTTTGGGGGGAGTTGGTAAGTGTTGTTTCTGTTTAGTTTTGACAAGATTATTAATTTTCCTCATTTACTGCCCTCACTTTGCCTTCATGAAAACATCTCCAAGGAGCATCTTCTCTATTTTCTCTTCTCTCCCAGAAGTAATGCTTCCCAGAGGGTATTACCCTGACACTTAACCTTTTAGTCACTTCCTCATAGGCAGTGTGTTTACCAAGTTCCAGGTTTGTGTTTCATGCATTAACACTTGGTACTAAACTTTCTCTTTCTGAGGGTTATTTTATTATTTATTTATTTTTTTCTGGGGGTTATTTTAGCTGTTTCAAGCATGTTCCCTGCTTTCTTCTTTCTTATGAACTCATTTGCGTGTTTCATGTCCTCTCATCTCACCCATAGACTTGCAACTTCAGCTGGGACTCCAGTCTTATCTCTGTCAGGATTCTATATCTATATCTATCTATATCATCTATATCTATATATGTCAAGTATATATATCTACTTATAGATAATTTTAAGACTGTAGTTATATTTGTGTGAGATTTTCTGTGGTCAGATGAGTGATTTTATTTGTATCTCTAGGTGATTTTATAATTCGGGAGGTAAGGCATGGGAAGATTCAAATGCGTATGGCCACTGTTACTCTTTCCCTACTTGATCCAAATGACACTTACTTTTAGTCATTTTTTATAATAATTATATGCATCTTACCCTTTTTCTTCATAATCTAAAACTTAAGAGTAATATGGTTTCTTCATGTTAAATAATTATTCCTTTTTTGAAATAAATCTTATTTTATAATGCTTGATTATATTTTAATATGCTGATAGGTCAAATTTGAAAGGATATATTTTAGAATTTGGGAATATATCCAAATTCATAAGTGATATTGGATTTTTTAAAAAGAATTATTTATTTATTTGAAGGTGAGAGAGCGAGAGAGATAGCATGCGTTCAGGGGTGAAGGATAGAGGGAGAGAATCCTCAAGCAGACTCTTCACCGAGTGTGGAGCTCGATGTAGGGCTTGATCTCAGGACCCATGAGATCATGACCTGAGCTGAAACCAGGAGTTGGCACCTAACCAACTGAGCCACTCAGGTGCCCAGATACTGTTTTCTTTCTGTGTGCAGTATCACTGTTAGATTTTGTTGGGGGATATTCTAGCTTTATAAAAGTAATTGAATAACTTTTATAAAATATTTTAATCATTTGTCCTATTCTTTTCTGAAAGGAATGAAGAAAATAAGTAATAAGTTTTAGTAATTTATTTATAAACAATATACATATTTGGCATATTTGAAATACAATTAAAGTTGTTTTTCTTGAGTCAATTTTAATGATGGGATGTTTTCTTTGACAATGATTCACTTCTTAAGATTTTTCAAATTATTATATAGAGGTATATTTATTATCTATTTAAACTTGTGAATATTTTTCCTACTTGTGGTGTATACACTTTCTCTTTCTTAATATTATCGATTCATGCATCCCACTTTATTAAACCAGACTTTCAGAAGCTCATTTTTGTTTAGGTCTTTTCAAAGAACTGAGAGTTTCCCTTTAATCAGTTCTATGAATTTATGAGTTTTAAAGTACGAATTTTTACTTTATTTTAATTTAAACTTGAGTAGCTTTCATTAGATTTTATTATTTTATTTATTGAGTTGGATGCATGGTTCCTTATTTTAATATAATAATTACATAGAGTTTAAAAACTAATAAACAAATAAATGTTATTCAAGTAAAGTTTTGAGAATAATTTACTTGTGGTTCTTTATTTTTACTTTCTAAAAAGGTTATACTTTTAGTTTTTATTTCTTCTTTGCTCTAAAAATAGTTCAGGAGAGTTTGTTCTTTTTTATTTTTGTTCAATGTTTTTAATTTCCAAGTAGTTTCAAATTTTATTTTTGTAGTTGTTAATTCATTTAATTTCATTGTATTCTGAACAGGTAATTTTTCAGGTATTATATATTTTCTATAGAAATTTAAAGTTTTAGGGAGTACTAATATATTGTCATATTTTATAATTTTTCTATGAGTCTTTTCTATCTGTAGGAAATGAATTTATCTAAGTAAACTTTATTATTGTACTATTTTTATTGTATTAAATAAATTTTACAAATTAAAAAATTTTTAAATAATTCAGCTACAATTCAAAATTAGCAGATTTGGGAGCCTGTGTAGTTCAGTTGATTAAGCATCTGCCTTCAACTCAGGTCATGATCCGAGGGTCCTGGGACTGAGCCCCACTTTGGGCTCCCTACTTAGTGGGGAGTCTGCTTCTGCCTCTGCCCCTCCTTTCCACTTGTGCTTTCTCTCTGGCTCTCTCAAATAAATAAAAATCTTTTTAAAAAATTATCAGATTCTATATCAGAATCCAAATTATGTTTCTTGGTTTCTTGTGAAACTTAGAATATGTAGCAATACATTTTCATGGATCTGAGAGGCAGCTGCCCCTTTACAAAGCTCAGGAAATATCTAATTTACTTTAGCTCTCACCATGCAAGCACAGTTTATGCATATGTACTTATATCCAATTTTACTCATTTATCTTTACCTGTTGTACTTATTTATCTTTCTCAGTTGTATTTCTGTTTATAATCCTCCACTTTTTCTTGCTGTTATTAGCCTAACTGATCAGCATGGTAGATTACAAAAAGCAACTTCAAAATTCTTCACATTTCCATACACATGCCCCCATGCAATGTGACTATACATCTCTTCCCCTGAGGTGGTCAAATGTACTTCCCTATCTTTTTAATCTGGGATTAGCCAATGATGCTTCACTCAGTAGAAGAGAAGCATTGTGATACATGTAGAACCTTGAAAGCTTTGCACAATGGAGAGTGTCTTTTATCTTTGTGTGCTTGGAACCCTGGACCACAGTGTGAATGCACACTAACTTACCTGCTGGGGACCAAGAAGCCATACAGAGGATAACAGTACTGCTGGGGAGCCTCAATAACAAGTGGACAATCAGATATTATGCTTTCTTTTGAGCTCATGGTTTGCTGTTATCTGCAGTGTGCACTCTTCCAAATTAGGGCAATTAATAGAATTTTTTCAGGCTACCTGGGAAAGCCAAAATTTCTTAGGACTGTGCTTTCCTGAAATCTGACAATTTCTGGTTTATGGGAGTCACCTTTTCTTAATTTAGAATAAGGTATTAAGTTTTTCTCTGTTGTTATATTTATCTGGTCATATCATCTGAAAGTTTAAAAAGGAAGGGTAGATGCTTATGCTTGCTTAAAAAAGTGAAGAGAAGTCTCAAAAATTCCCAAAAGTTTTATAATAGCATAGTTTGTAAAAATATCTTCCAGACTCAGTAGACACATAAGAAGAGGAATGTCCTGGCAAGTCTCAAACATGAGAAGTTAGTGAATATTGCTGTAAACTACTTATAAAGTTAAACATTTTCCTAGTTTTAGCTATTAAAAATGTTGGAAAAGGAATTTTCTAGCTTAGATTTCCAGTGAAATGTGTGAATTTTTCAGATAAATTAAAACATATGAGTCCATTTAGCTCAACATGGAAGATGGCCCAATGTAAAAACAAAACATAACAGAAAAATATATACACTACAGCATTGGCTAATAACTTTGCCATCAACAAAAAATAAAGCAAAAATAAGAAGAAAAGTAAATTTGAACACGAAATTGTAAAAGCAATGTTACAAACATATTCTAGTTTTGAAGGAGTTAAAATATATAAAACCTGCCTATTCTCTTCTTATAAATAGAAGAAATGCCCACAATATCACTGGGGGAAACACCAACATAGAAGTTCCATAGTTACCAGACCCAGGCTGATAAAGCTTTCAGTGTTAGGAATTAGACTCATTTTCTCTTGTTGCTCTGCTCTCCTCAATATATAGCTTTCAACTCATGATTTAAGATGGTTGTTTGAGCTCTAACCATTCTACTGACATTTTAGTAAGAGCAGGAATGAAGAGGATCAGAAATAACAAGAATCTTCCCTTTAACATTTTCCAAAAGCTTCATATTATACTTCTATTTAATTTTCATTGGTTAGAACTTAGTCACACAATCACACTAGCTCAGGAGACTACCAGGAAATGTATACTGTGACCAGTCTATGTCTGGCTATAATTCAGGAGTTGTAGTACTAAGAAAGAAGACAATAGATATTTAAGGACAATTAACAAGCTTTTCCACATTTCCCATAGGTAACCATTGTTTTAAGACTGAGGCAAGTCCTTTAGACTTTTTTCTATTTTTACATATAAATGTATATATTGCTTCCCCAAACTAATATAATAAATATAATATAATGTTTGAGTAATACATACACACACACACACACCCCTGCTATTAGGCTTTCTAAAAGCTACAGAGAATTTTAAGCAAAAACTACTTTTGTCATCTTTAAATTTTCAGCACATAGAAAATGGTAAGTACACAATAAATGTTTATTGATTATGATGGAATTCTGATTAAGTTAATCATTTCCCCTTGAAAGATTTTTAGACTGCTTCCTTTTTCTTGCCCATTTTAATCAATAGATGTTTGCTCTTACAACTTAGAGTACATTTAGCTGAAAATGTTTCTTGGAACTTCCCACACTGATATTTCTAGAAGTGAATGTGTGTTATTATTTTAATAGATGATGTTTTGTCACTGACACCCACAAGAGTGACAAAAGCATTATTATTAGTTTAGTTTGTCTGTCAGTCTTACCTCTAAGCCTCTTCCAAGAAACCACATGCTATCCCTTCCTCAATATTCTCTCTTTACCAGCCCTCATGCCCATTCACACAATGATCTTATTTTAAAGTCCTAGTAGGAACAGTTTAGTTTTCACTAGTCCTCAAACCCCAGCTTTTGTCTTTCAGTTTAAATATTTCAGCTTCATTATTTGTATTTATATTTTATTCATATAAATATTTTTTTTGGATTTTTACCTAAGTTCATGACATTTTCCTTCCTGAAGCTTACCATTATTCTTCCTTTCTCTTTTTTTCTGTATCTTTCATATAGTACTTATCCCATAAATATCCATTTTATCTTCATAATTCTAAAATTCTTGATACAGGAGCTTTATTACCATAGTTTTCTGCCCCCTAACTATTTTTCTCACCGCTTAGCCCATAGTAGATTAAAAAAAAAAGTGTTGACTTACTTATTCTATGTTATGTGTTAGGGGAAATATATGTCTTTTTATAACCTTAAATTTTGGCAGAAAAGGAATACGTTTCAGGTAATATATTGCCTGAGAAAGTTTCTGTCATTATGAAGAAGCCATTGCCTTTATGTTTTTTTCCATATCGAGCCATTAGCCAGAACTTCCAACTTGAGTAGCCTAGTTTTAATATTTTCAGTCCACACAGTGGGGCACACCTCTACATATACTCACTAGGCAACCTTATACAGAGGTGTCACTACCCTACCTATACTGAGGACAGATTTGAGGCTCTGAGAAGACGAATAGCTTGTCCAAGTTTATAGGTGAAAATATTGTGGAGTTGGCCATGCCCACCATAGTGTGCTTGCTAAATTTGATAAATTTTTTTGCTTTTATGGTTTTTATATAATCTCTTTCTCCTAACTGCTTATATAATATTTATTCATTGACCCATTTAAACAAAACTGGGGGCACCTGGATGGCTCAGTCATTAAGCGTTTGCCTTCAGTTCAGGTCATGATCCCTAGGGTCCTGGGATCAAGGACCATATCAGGCTCCCTGCTCAGCAGGAAGCCCACTTCTCCCTCTCCCACTCCCCCTGCTTGTGTTCCCTTTCTCTCTGTGAGTTTCTCTGTCAAATAAATAAATAGAAAATCTTTAAAAAAATAAACAAAATTGACATGTATGTGCTTTTAAATTATTACTCTTATTTTTCAGACTTTTGATTTGCCTCTTAGCAAAATTCATACTGGGGAAGTCATTAGGAGATAAAGATTAAGACCTGGCAGTGGACGTGTATGTGTATGAATGAGTATTTAAGGCATTAGAGGCAATTATAAGAATCTGATGCATTTTCATACTGAATAAGTTGGAAACTATTGGAAGATTTTGTGGAAACTGTGATCTGACTTATATTTAGGATCTATTTCAGATTTATGGCCAGAAAAATCTATTGATGCATAGTATATGAGCTATGACAGAGAAAAAAAGGAGTCAGGATAATTTACAAGTTTTGGGTTTAGTAAACTGAAGACTGGAGTTGCCATACAGTATGACAGGGAACACTGTACATAGAACAGGTTGAGGAGAGTGAAATCAGGAATTCTATTTTGAACATATTATGTTTGGGATACCTATTAGACATCTAAGAAAAAATGCTTAGTAGGTGGGAAGAAATAGGAATCTGCAGCTCCAGTGAGAGATCTGGGCTGAAGAAACAAATTTGGAAATGGTTTACTTATAGATCATAATTAAATTCTTGGGGCACCTGGGTGGCTCAGTTGGTTAAACATCTGACTCTTGGTTTCAGCTCAGGTCATGATCTCAGGGTCATAAGATCCAGCCTGCTTAGGATTCTCTCTCTCCTCTCCTTCTGCCCCTCACCCCTCAAAAATAATAAAATAAAATAAAGTAACGAAATAATAAATTCTTGAGACTGGATGAGTTCACCGGAAGCTGAAAAGTAGATATTAAAAGAAAGTGTTGGATGTTATGTTGGATATCTCTCTCTCTCTATCTAGTCCCTACCCTGCACCATCTCTCATCTAGCTATCTAGCTCTTGGAGAACAAGAACTCTATGGTCGATATTTTATGTATTCCCCACAATGCGAGCTATACATTAGGTCCCCCAAAGTACTTACTGAATGCTGAGTAAGAAGCAAGCTACAAGTTATTTATAAATTGCAGTGGTTCAGGCCATTTATCCTGCAGCATTAAAAAGGATTTAAAAATAATACCATTTCTGCAATTCCCAAGAGGGAGTACTGCCATCTTCAAAGAAAAGGATCATCTGAGAGAGTTTTTTAGTTGTGTGGAGACTTTTTCAACTTTCTGAAAGGTCATCTTAAGGCTGCTTATGAACAGAGCATATAGAAGCAATCTCTGCCTGAAACACCCAAGCTGCAAGTCCACAAATCAATGAAATGCAAACCAAGAATAATGACTAGAATTGAGTGGATTTTTATTTTCATTACAGTAAAATTTTCAATAATCTTAGAATTCACTTAAGACCACTATTATAGATGTTTATAGAGCTCCAGAACAGGAGAATATAAGTTCTTTGTAAATGAGAAACAACTAGCTCCCAGAAACAGTTTATCTGTGAGAAGTGAATCTATACTTGCTATTCTCTTAGTGATGCTGTGCCGTATTAAGTGAAATAAGAAATGGGTAAGAGATACATTCAGATATCCTCATACAGTTATCAGGAGCCTCTGTGGTCACCTCCTCCCTTAATACAGTTGTCTTTTTTTTTTTTTTTTCTGTCTTAATGTTTTACTAATCCTGATACAGTTGAGTCTCGTTAGAAGCTCAGTTGTTTGGGTTTTTTTGTTTTGTTTTTTGTTGTTGTTGTTGTTTTGTAAGATTTATTTGTTTGTGAGAAAGACAGAGAGTGCAGAGGGGAGGGGCAGAGGGAGAGGGAGAGAGAATCTCAAGCAGACTGCCCTGAGCATTGATCCCAAGGGATCCATCTCACGACCCTGAGATCATGACCTGAGCCAAAACTGAGTCAGGCACTCAGCTGACTGCAACAGCTGGGCACCCTCAGCCGTTTGTTTTCTAATAAGGGAAATCTTTACTTATTTTAAAGCCTGTCACTATAATATCATTAAATTACAAAGATAAAACTCAAAATGATTAATACTTAAAACAAGTGAAATCTATAGTATCTAAATGGCAGGCAAGAGTAAACTCCAATTATCTCTCAAAGTACGGTTCTATTTCTAAATATTCTTTCTGATACTATGAATTTAAAATAAATTCCTCACATGAGGTTGTTATATTTACTGTTAGACGTGAGCAAATTTTTAAAGATCTAAGTATGGTTTTGATGTTGTAATAAAGGATGTTTTTGTTTCTCTTCAATATTAAAGTTGCTCTTTGTATTTAGTAGATAAACTGTTTAACATTGCAAAGCACAGAGAAAGAGGGGTTTATTCTTTATTGCATCAACTGCCTTCCTAGGCCACAATAAATTTTTATTATACTCTTTCACTTGGGCATATTTTTCTGTTTATAATTTACAGATTAACACTGAATGAGCACACTAAAGGAATGAGCATCCTAAATAAAAATGGCCAATCAAGCTAAACACAATGCCCTAAGATTATGTCCATAGAACCATATAGCATTTCATGGTTGAAATGTTCTTTGAAAATTACTTCGAATATCCTCACTCAAATCTGCACTCTCTTTTATGCCTGGAAGTTATCTTGCTTATTAATTTTACCCCCAAACCATGATATGAGACAGATGAAAATCTAGGTAATAGGTGGCATTGAAAGTCAATGGTGAATTTCAAGATTTATATATCCTTAGTTGTGAGATTTTCTCATCATAACCTCAGTCTTTATATCACCTTGGCTTGGACTGATGAAGTAGTTTGTTAATTTATATCCTAAAACCTACCATATCTTTTTAATTCTATACATATTTTACTGAATTGTGGTTTGTCCTTGCCTGTAAGTTCTCTTCAAACCTGAGAGGTACTCCTGGACAGTATCATTCCTGTTGGCAAATACTCTCTGTTCTTTAGCTTTGAGTCAAGACTTATTATTCACTAGTTATCTGTGCTTGCCGTCTATTAAGCCAAGTACTTAATGATTCAAGTACTTTATCTGATTGAATTGCTCCTTACTGTTTGTAATGTCTGCCAATTAAATATCACCTGCAAATTTAGAAAATTGCCCCTACAACCATTCACTAAGTCATTTGCATCTACATAATTTATTTCCTTTCACAGATCTCTTTTTATCCTTCTCCCTCATCAGTGTTAAAATCATTCCTTATCAACAACAAATATTGTTGGCCATTTTCTTCTTGTCTACTTACAAACATACAGCTTATATGTTTCCTACATCTATGCCTTAGCTCCAGCCTATATGTATACACAGTGGATTATTTTTGAGTACTCATCATTCAGACAAATAACCATGCATTCTTATAACCACATGTATTTTTTGAACTTCCTGTCTGACTATAGCTGACATACTCTGGGAAACTCAATTAGTCCATTAATATCTGTTCAGTCTAATTTAAGAACTAAAGTCTTAGTCATTGTCCCATTTAAATTCTCCATAGGGACTTCTTTCCTCTGTAGGTATTTTACCCTGAATGCCTTTGCAAAGCTACCTTTTTATTTCACAAGACTTGTAAGCATTTGTCACTGTAAGGCATAAGTGTGGGGAGGAGTTCTTTGGTGAATGACGTTTCATTGGTAGATACAGATATTTTCAAGGCTGTTTGCAATAATGGAAAGATATAATGGAAATATATAAGGATTTTTTGTGATCACATGGCCTAGCTATCTTTAGGCACCCCACTAAGAATCCTCTTCATCTACAAGCATTGCTCCTTGTACACTGCCTTCTCCTGATCCCTGTAGGTGGCTTGCTCAAGAGGAAGCTCCAGCCTTCATCCCAGCTCACTACTCCTTGTCTAAGACCAAGGGAATTATTCCAAACTTAACTTCTTAGGGAAGGAGATGACAACGGTGATAACTGTTACGCCTCCTGAAACTTGTTCCGGTGGCACTGATAGGCCCAATTTTATGGGCCTCTCTTTATGCCTGATGTCTTCCCAACTGCTCCTAGCACTCCCCTCTCCAGTGTGGATGGGAAAGGAGGCAACTCACCATATAGTCAGATCTTCTGAACTCTCTTCCCAAAATGAGTTCTCTCTTCCCTCTAGCTTTTTGGTTTCTCCTAGTACCAAATCACACCAGCTCTCCTTATCTAGGCCTAAGTGCAATAATTTAGGACCTTAAATAAGCATTTTGTGTATGATCTTCATGTTAATCCAACACTCCCAATTTCATTTTTATAGTGGAGATGAGAGGAATATCTCTATTTTCTAAACTTTGGGCCATACACATCATTCATATGGGTTCCAGATGAATATTTACTAATTGCTCCTAGACATTTGCATTGGGATGTTCTTCAGGCAGCACAGATCAAAATGTCTACATAGCTAAGCTCTGTATTGCAAGTGTCCTTTCCCAGCCTGCTGTCCTTCTAAATGCCCTATTTCCGTCATCAAAATGTCCCTCTGCTTGTTCTCCTCTGCCAAATTTCTCAACGAATCTCAAAGTCTCGTTTATCTTCTCCTCTAAGTAATAAACTTCTAGTAATTATACCTTGGCTTATTGATTGTTTTCACAAACTCATACTTTTTTACAAATCTCCTATTGGTACTGTTTTAGTTCAGACACTCCTTCATTCTTACCTAGATTGTTGGAAAAGCCATTTTGTTCGTACTTCACTCCATGCTTCCTTGGCCCTACCTCAGCTATCTTTCTTAAACATAAATTAAATCTCATTTTTTCTCTTATGTAAAAACCTTTCATAATTTTCACTAAATTATAAAGCGGCTAAATGATAAAGTTTAAACTCTTTAGCATGGCAAACATGCTTTTCTATTTATCCCTATTGTTCTCTCTCATGCTCCTACTCATCTTTGAGACCTAGATCAAATTTCTCCTTTTGTGTGAAATTTTTTTAGCTCCCCAGGCAGGGGCTGCCACTTCACCCCTGTGCTGCCATGGTATCCTGTATGTACTACTTTATAGCATTTATCACACTGTGTTTTAATTATTTATTTACACATGTGACTTCTGTGTAAATTATGAGATCTTTGAAGGCAGGAACAATGTCTTCCATTTCTTTGTATCTATGATGCTAGGCATGGTGCCCAGAATATAGCATGTATTCAAAAATGTGTGGGGATGAACAGATGAATATAGGGCATTCTGCTTGGCATGCAAAACAAATACAACCTCAGCCTTCTGGTTTCCAAAAATGCAAAGATCTCTGTCTCTCTCTCTCTCTGTTTTTGTCTCTGTCTCTTTTACTCTGTATGTGTGTCTATGTTCCAAAAGGGCAGTTGGAAAAGAAGTAGGATATATGTATTCAGAAGACAGGACTACCAAGATATGGGAATGGTTTGAAAGCCTTATGAGTTACTTTGGGTTGAAAATTTAGGGAGATGAACTGAGTAAGAACAGTCAAGGCAGTTGAAGCTGAATATAATCTGTATGGAATATGATAAAACGTAAGAAGGAGGTGAGACACAGACTGCAGAAAATGGTATGTGCTTCTCAGGAGTTTTAAGCTTTTTTAGAAAGGGAAAGAAGAGAGGTTTTTGAGAAAGAAGTGAGAGTTTTTGAGAAGTTTAGAAGTGCAAATGTTTTTAGCCACTCCCCAAATCCTTCTCCATATAATCTTATTTTTTGTCTTCTACTCATACCCAAACTCCATCTGAAACTTCTTTAAATATGCAGGTATTAAAAACGTGTGTTGAACTGTTTCTGAGTATTATTTTCCTCACTGTCATGTGGCTTGGTTTATTAAAACGCTTTTTTTTTAAAAAAGATTTTATTTATTTGACAGAGAGAGATAGAGATCACAAGTAGGCGGAGAGGCGGGGGAAAGCAGGCTCTCTGCTGAGCAGAGAGAGCCCAATGCGGGGCTCGATCCCAGGACCCTGAGATCATGAGCCCAAGGCAGAGGTTTTAACCCACTGAGCCACCCAGGCATCCCTTATTAAAATGCTTTAATGGCAAAATTTACACTAGAAATCTCTTCCCCTCTGTACACTGGTAAGGAAGTTAAGAAATTGGATTCTAGATGCAAACTACCTGGGTTCGAATTCTGAAGTTTCTACAACTTGGCTAAGTGACCACGAGCAAGTTATTTTACCTTTCTCTAACTTTGTTTCATCATCTGAAATGTTGGGATAATAGTAGCATCTACCTCATATAGTTGTTGTGAGTATAGAGAGCTAATACATGCAAAGTATATAGAATTGTTTCAGCAACAGTAGGCTTTATGTAATTTCTAATAATTATTATTTGGCTGATTTCAAACTTTTTTTAAATTCCCTTGGTACCTGTGTTAATCGTTAATGCTGTCAAATATATCGTTGACTGCAATATGTACCTCTCATTCTAATGATGTTCTATTTTTATTGAGAAACTGGCATATAAAAAGGTTCCAAGCTATATAACATAGAGATGTGGCTTTTTCCTTACAAAAGCACTAACTATTCATATTTTATATACTTAGCGTTTTTAACTTTTTAATTACCTTATTCTACTGCAAAATATATCCTTTTAGATTTATATTGCCTATCAGTTTCCTTTCTTGAAACTCCAAATTCATATCTATAGCTTTACCTACTGGCAACTTAGTATTTTCTTTCTTTCTTTCTTTTTTTAAGATTTTATTTTATTTGTCAGAGAGAGAGAAAGCACAAGCAGGGGAAGCAGCAGGCAGAGGGAGAAGCAGACAAAGGGAGCACTGGCAGGGAGCCTGATGCAAGACTTGATCCCAGGACCCTGGGATCATGACCTGAGTTGAGGGCAGACACTTAACGGACTGAGCTACCTAGGCATCCCAGTCTTAGTATTTTCTTATGGATTTTATGACTTCCATGTAACAGTGAAGCAGTGATGTTAACAATCCTTCATACTTTTGAAAATATTTTCTGGCCTGTTGTTTGTAATTCAATTTAGTTATTATAGTTTTTGATTTATTGATATTTAAATTTTTGTGTACATGCAACTTCTGATAGTTTCCATGTAATTCATTACATTATTTTAAACCTCTGATGGATATCTTTCGTTTTGTCTGTATGATATCCATTCTCCCCTTATTCTGATAACAGCATTCCAATTTTCTTGGAGACTCAGCATTCCCTGATGTTTATTTCATGTAAACATTGAGCCTCAGTGCTCAAGATTGTTACGTGGTACAAACCTGGCACTGAGGGCACTGCCCTTCCTAGCCTCTGGCTCAGCACTGACGTGTCTATACAACTGAGGTTTTTTATTAGAACTGTTGGTAAAAGAGAACTGTTGGTAAAAGAGAATCTTCAGTGTTCATACTGGCATAGATAAAAGAATGAAATCTAAGTCTGGACCTGCTGAAAATTCACTATGCTAACAACAAAGGAAAGCCTGCCTGAGAATTGAGACAACACAAAGGAAAGTAGTGTTGAGAGATGGAGAGAGAGAGAGAGAGAGAGCAAGGCCTGAGGGAAGGAGATTGGATCTCCTTCCTGGATAGTTTTGGGACACTCAACTGACCTTTCTTCCTCCCTTCCTTCTTCTTCTTTTTTTTTTTTTTTAAATTATTTATTTATTTTGAGAGAGAGAGAGAGAGAAAGTACATGCACATACAAGCAGGGGGTAGGGGGGCAACCAGTGGGGAGCTTGGGAGGCCTGGAGGGGCTGAAGCAGAGGGAGAGAGAATCTCAAGCAGGTCACTCTGAAGGGGGGGATGTGATCTCATGACCCTGAGGTCATGACAAGAGCCTAGCTGAAAACAAGAGTTGGACGTTTAATGGACTGTACCACCCAGGTGCCTCCAACTCTTTTCACTCCAACTGGGTTGCCATTTGTAATCAAAGACACCTAATTAATCTAGCTTGGAAAATACAGGAAGGTTATTTTTAAGATAGAGAGTTCCTGATCCTGCTTTCAAGCAGTGAGGAAAGAGCAAAGATGTGGAAGAGACTGAAAATGTAAAAGAAATAAGAATAAAGGAAGGTAGAGAGGCAATTTAAATTTCATTCCATGCTGATTAGCCTCAGATGTATCTCTCCACCCCAGATTCCTTACCTGAACTCTAGACTTGTATTTCAAATCACCTGTTTTATTTTATGTTTGGACAACTCCGAACAGTTGTTAAGAGAATCGGCTCTGAAGTCAAACAATTTCCACTCATATTCTAATTCTTCTACTAATTAGGTGTGAACCTTGAGCAAGTTGCTTACTCTCTATGTGTTTTCTTATCTATGAAATGGGATTAATAGTTGTATTGATTTCACAGAATTATTTGAAGATTGAAGGAATCAGTACCTATAAGGTTTTGGAATAGCACCAGGCTATTTTAAAATGTTAATTACTATTTTTACTCATTTCCAAAATATTAGTTTTGATTCCACACTCATCACTCTCCACCCAAATATTTCTTTCCTTAGTTTTCTCTATGTCAGTAAATGATCCCATTTTCAATTCAATGATAGTGAAGTATGAGTGACTTAATATAATGAGCTATATAATCCATGGACATAAAGCTTAAAATGATAGTGGCAAAAGTCCAAGTTCAGCCTCTCAGTAATGAAGGAAACTTCTTTCAAATAAGGCCAAACTGAGCAGGGTATGATAGGTTGATTGATTTAATTAAAGAGTAATTAGATGCCTTTGAAAGATTTTAGGAATGTGTTATTATGTAATGAATGCCTTAAAATATCATTTGACTGCTTTTTATTCTTTTAAGTACAAATATTTTCTAGATAGTGAGGCTTCAGTGTTAAACCAAATATATTAAATCTTTGCCTCAATTAAGCTTACATTTTATCAGTGGAAGACAAATGAAAGAATAGGTACATAGAGAGATGGTGATGGGTGTTACAAATTACAACAAAAAAGGATAAGGGACTATGTAGTACAGAGGGTGAGAATTGTTTCAAATGGGGTGGCAGTAGAAGTCCTCTCTCAACTTGTCAGCAAAGATTGGAAAAAATGAGGTGGAGAAAGAGAGATATCTGAGGAAGAGCACTGTAGGAAGATTGGACCGAAGTACAAAAGGCCTACTTCAGCAAGTGTGAAGAAGAGCAAGAAAGTCTGTGGGCTTGCAGCATGATAATGAGAGAGAGATAAATGAGGTCATAAAGGGGGTGAGGAGAGCAGAGGATAATTTTAAGGATGGTTTTTACACTGCATACGATGGGAATGCTATCAAATGGCTTTCAACAGAGGAGTTACTGGACCACTCTGGCTGCTGTGTTATACACTAAAAAAGAAAAAAAAAATCTTAGAAGAGACACTGATAAAAACAAACAAAGCCCCCCCCCCAAATATATAAAAATATTTTGAAGACAGTCCAGAATGGGAAAAGGGCAAATTATGGGAACCCTAGGGCTATAGTCCAAAGGAGAGAGGATCATGGCTAGAAGTAAGGTAGTGAACGGAGTCAGAAATGGGGAAACATGGGAACAAAGGAAGACTTTTTTCTGCTGTAGGGGCCTGAAAAAATAAGATATAAAGCCTTGATTGAGTAAGAAGATATCTCTGGCTTTGCTCTTCCTCTTTGCTCTTCTTCATTTAATCTGCCAGCAAATCCTGTTTCTCTTTGCTCTTCTCACATAACCTATCGGCAAATCTTGGCAGCATACTTTCAAAATATATGTTGAAGTCTATTTTTTTTTAACATAGTACCTGAGAAAGATCTTATAATCTCTCAGAGTCGGCAGATAAGATGAGGTCTATTTGCCTTCCCTGGAACACATTCTTCATTCATTTTCTCAGTTAATCTTCACAACAACTGAATTCCACAGATATGGACAATGCAATTCAAAGAGATTAAAGACTCCCGGAGGCTCACATGGCTAACTATGTGTTACCAGGATCCACAACTAATGTCTATTTCAATCTAAAGGTTATGTGTTGCCACTAAGGATCAGAAGGTAAGTGAAAGTATTTGGAGGCTGAAAAGTAAGAAATCTAGGGACTAACAGTAGATTCTCAATCTTTGCAGTAAACCATGAGCTTTAATACTGAAAATTTAAAAATATGTCAAAGATGGAGAGTCAGACTAGGAATAGAAATTTGAAAAGTATGGACAATGTTTGACAATGGAGATCAAAATAAAGAATCAATATCTAATGAATTAAAGAACATTGGAGAACCAGTAAAGGCTCTCTTGATGACATTAGCTCCTATGGTATTGAAGTGAACCAATTGGTCAGGTGCCATGACCTTTCATAACAATAACCCATTATCCGTGTGCAGGAGCACAGAAAATGGGAATGGGGATGAACAAAGGAGGCATAGAAAAATATCAAGAACCCAAGGATGGCTTGGGCAAAAATTTATCTTTATTTTGAATGAGAATTTCCAGAAAGTGAAGTTACTTCCATCACTTTCATGATTTACAAAAAGCCATGAAGTTTCTCTGTTTTCTCAGATATTCAAGAAACCTGATTTCTGTTCTTATTGGTGAGACTCTATGCATACCATTCTTCCATTTTGTTTTGTTTTGTCAATTGCATATATGTGCTTTCTAAAGGACACTTGTCAGAGCACCTTCACCAGACTTCACAATATTTTCTTCTCATGCACTGAAAACTTTGAGACATGGCTAATTATTCCTCTTCACTCCCAAATCTACCAACCTCCTAACAGATTTCAGTATCTATGTAGATGTCCTGCACAGCAAACATTTTGGGATATTTCTTAAAAATAGACTTTATTCTTTAAAGAATAAAGGTTAGGTTTACTGGAAAATTGAGCATAAAGTACAAGAAGTTCTAATATACCACTCCCTTTATCTGGTATGCCTCTTCCCGAGCACAGACTTTTTGTTTTATTTTGTTCTATTATTAGCATTTGCATTAGTGTGGTACATTTGTTACAATTGATTTACCAATACTGATGCATTATTAGCTGAAGTCTATAGTTTACATTAAGATGCACTCTTTCTATGGGTTTTGGCAAATAATGTCATGGATCTATGACTACAGTATTATACAGAACAGTTTCACAGCTCTAAAAATCCTCTGTGCTCCACCTATTCATCCTTCCTCTTGCCACATTTTGGGCCATTTTAAACTGCAATTCCTTTTGTCTCCTCCAATATTGTCATTGTCTACAAGGTCAGCTCTACAATTTATCCCTAGAACTACCAGATTTCATTCTCTGGTTACCTAGATCCATCCTACTATCTGTTTTATATTTTCAGTTATACCTTATCTGGTTTTCAACCTCATCTTGACATTCTAATTTTTCCAAAATTTTATCCAGGTCTATCTTCCTAGTCATGCATGACCATGCTTCCTTGAATATTTTGTTTTTCTTTTCTCTCACTCCTTGCCAAGTTTATCCACCATCTCTCAACCTTGATATGAATGTTTTAATCTTCTCTGCTCTTACACTTGGTTATTAAAGAAAGTCATACTCGTTAGCCATTTGTATGTTTTCTTTGGAGAAGTGTCTGCTCATGTCTTCTGCCCATTTTTTGATGTGATTATCTGTTTTTTGAGTGTTGAGTTTGAGAAGTTCTTTATAGATCTTAGATATCAGGCCTTTGTAGTGTCATTTGCGAAAATCTTTTCCCATTCTGTGGGTTGCCTGTTTGTTTTGTCGACTGTTTCCCTTGCTGTGGAGAAGCTTTTTATCTTGATCAAGTCCCAAAAGTTCATTTTGCTTTTGTTTCCTTTGCCTTTGGACACATGTCCTGAAAGAAGTTGCTGTGGCTGATGTCGAAGAGGTTACTATGTTCTCATCTAGGATTTTGATAGATTCCTGCCTCACGTTGAGATCTTTTATCCATTTTGAGTTTATCTTTGTATATGGTGTAAGAGAATGGTCAAGTTTCATTCTTCTATATAGAGCTGTCCAATTTTCCCAGCACCATTTATTGATGAGACTGTCTTTTTTTTCCACTGGATATTTTTTCCTGCTTTGTCAAAGATTATTTGACCATAGAGTTGTGGTTTCATATCTGGGCTCTCTACTCTGTTCCACTGGTCTATATGTCTATTTTTGTGCCAGTACCATGCTGTCTTAGTGATTACAGCTTTGTAGTAAAGCTTGAAATCAGGCAATGTGATGCCCCCAGCTTTATTTTTCTTTTTCAACATTTCCTTAGCAATTATGGGTCTTTTCTGGTTCCATACAAATTATAGGATTGTTTGTTCCAGCCCTTTGAAAAATGCCAGGGGAATTTTGATCGGGATGGCATTGAAAATATAGATTGCTCTGGGCAGTACAGACATTTTAACAATGTTTATTCTTCCGATCCATGAGCATGGAATGCTTTTCCACCTTTTTGTGTTTTCTTCAATTTCTTTCATGAGTGTTCTGTAGTTCCTCGAGTACAGATCCTTTACCTCTTTGGTTAGGTTTATTCCCAGGTATCTTATGGTTCTTGGTGCTATTGTAAATGGAATCGATTCTCTAATTTCCCCTTCCTATTTTCATTGTTAGTGTATAGGAAAGCAACTGATTTCTGTGCATTGATTTTGTATCCTGTCACATTACTGAATTGCTATATGAGTTCTAGTAGTTTGGGGGTGGAGTCTTTTGGATTTTCCATAGAAAGTATCATGTCATCTGTGAAGAGAAAGAGTTTGACTTCTTCTTTGCCAATTTGAATACCTTTTATTTCTTTTTGTTGTCTGATTTCTGTCGCTAGGACTTCTAGTACTATGTTGAACAAGAGTGGCAAGAGTGGGCATCCCTGTCATGTTCCTGATCCCAAAGGGAAGGCTGTCAGCTTTTCCCCATTGAGAATGATATTCATGTGGGCTTTTCATAGATAGATTTTATGAAGTTGAAGAATGTTCCTTCTATCCCTATACTTTGAAGAGTTTTAGTCAGGAACGGATGCTGAATTTTGTCAAATGCTTTTTCTGCATCAATTGAGAGGACCACGTTGTTCTTCTCTCTTCTCTTATTGATTTGTTCTATCACATCAATTGATTACAGGGAGATTCAAATCAAAACCACACTGAGATACCACCTTACACCAGTTAGAATAGCCAAAATCAACAAGACAGTAAACAACAAATGTTGGAGAGGATGTGGAGAAAGGGGAACCCTCTTACAATGTTGGTAGGAACGCAAGATGATGCAGCCATTTTGGAAAACAGTGTGGAGATTCCTCAAGAAATTAAAAATAGAGCTACCCTATGACCCTGCAATTGCACTACTGGGTATTTACCCCAAAGAAGCCAATGCAGTACAAAGAGGGGCCACATGTACCCCAATGTTCATAGCAGCAATGGCCACAATCGTCAAACTGTGGAAAGAGCCAAGATGCTCTTCAACAGATGAATAGAAGGAGATATGGTACATATATACAATGGAATATTGTGCTTCTATCAGAAAGGATGAATACCCAACTTTTGTATCAACATGGACGGGACTGGAAGAGATTATGTGGAGTGAAATAATTCAAGCGGAAAGAGTCAATTATCTTATGCTCTCACTTACACGTGGAGCATAAAGAAAAACATGGAGGACATTGTGAGAAGGAAAGGAAGAGTGAATTGGGGGAAATTGGAGGTGGAGATGAACCATGAGAGACTGTGGACTCTGAGCAAGAAACTGAAGGTTTTGGAGAGGGGTGGTGGGGGGTTGGGCGAGCCTGGTGGTGGGTATTGAGGAGTGCATGTATTACATGGAGTACTGTGTGTGGTACATGAACAATGAATCTTGTGACACTGAAAAAATAAAAGTATTTGGGGAAAGAAATAAAGAGAAAGAAATAGAAAGAAAGAAAGAAAGAAAGAAAGAAAGAAAGAAAGAAAGAAAGAAAGAAAGAAAGAAGAAAGAAGGGAGGGAGGGAGGGAGGGAGGGAGGGAGGAAGGAAGGAAGGAAGGAAGGAAGGAAGGAAGGAAGGAAGGAAGGAAGGAAGGAAGGAAGGAAGGAAGGAAGGAAAGTAATGCTTGTTTAGTGTTACATTGCTCTTACACTTGCGCATTTAATTCCAGCTAAAGGAAGTCACACTGTTGTTTAGACACACATTGCTGCTAGTCTTAGCAGCAATAAAAAGTGTCAGTCTTACGTAAACTTTTGCTCAATCCTCAGCAACACTGATCCATCCTTTTATCTACTTTGATTTAGCAGTCACTATCACTTCCCTCAATAGCTATTTCAAAGCCTCCCACTTTACTTGTAGACTATTTCATAATACCTGTCCCTATTACTGTCAACAGACTTCATCTCCTATTGTTATCAAGACATTTGAAGTGATGAGATATGATCTTTCTCAAGCTCCCAACCTCTTGTCTGTAAATTTAAGTATTGCCAGACACATTCTTAAAATGTTTTTTTCAGTATCAAAGAAACATCTTTATCCCATTAAAAGCAGTTCTCAATCTAAGCTTTTATTGTATTTTCCCCAGGCTCTTTCACATATTAAATTCCTTTCCTTACATTAAATTCTCATTCTTTATTTTTCTTTCTCAATTTATAATTATATCCAGATTTCTCTTAATCTAAAAACAAACCAGCAAAAATTCCACCAAAACCAGTGACTTTTGAACTATTATCTCTTTCTCTCTTTTTATCCCTACTCAAACATTCTAGAAGAGTATTATATATACATGTTGCTTCCACTTTTTCACTTCCAAATTTTTCCATCTTCTTTGGCAGTCTGGCTTCTTCCCCCACTCCTGCTACCAAAAGAGTTGTGGCTTAGGTCACCAACAACTTCCAAAGAGTGAACCTAGTAGACATTTGACAGTCTCTATGACTTAGAAATTTTTGACATTGCTAGACATAGCTTACTATTTTTTTAAGCTCTCTTAGCCTAACCTCTTCTGTGCTTTGGTATTGCTTCTCTGAATTATTCTGTTGTTTTTCTTCATAAACTCTTCTTTTTCCATCAGTTCTTAAGTGGTGGTCTTCTTCAGGGTTTCAATCTAAGATCAGCATGGCAATCTTCTTACTGTATGATTTCTTCTTTGCAATATCATGAATTTTCATGCTATCAGCCACCACTCCTAGGCTTATGATTCCTAAATATTTGCCTTATTGGGCCTTCTTGGTGAGATTCAGAGTCCTCTAAATCTGTGAATATCCCACAAACACATCCAACTCATCCTATCCTTACTTGGAGTGCTATAAAGGCATCCTTAATCTTGGCCTTCTCACCTTTTTGACTTTGCTTATGCTCCTCTGTCTGTCAATAGATATCCCATGCTTTTGCCAATCTCACTTCACCTGGATGATGCAACTTATTATACTGTCATGAGTATACACATCTGCTCCTTTAGGAAGTTTACCTCTACTTTACTGTCATAGCTTTCATAGTGTTCCGCACATGCCTCTAACGTTGCACTGTATTGTAGTTATGTTTAATATCTATGTTTCCCATTAGGATAAGAGGGCTGTAAGGGCAAGAACCATGTTCTATTTATCTTTATGTCTCTATTGTCTATATATATTGTCTATATATTATATATATATTTCTATATCTATCTATATATATCTATTGTCTATTATCTTTATGTCTCTATTTATCTATATGTCTATCTATTCTATGTCTTACTGCATAGAACATAGAGAACACCAATGAAACATGCCTATTATAGATGCTCTTATCTTAGTCACACTTGCATTCCTCCATTGTACCTTGACTATGGCATTAATACTTTTAACTGGCATATGTTTAAAAATATTTACAAAGCAACCACACAAATATATGTTTATGGTGAATGCATTGATGAATTAAAATATCTGTGATAGAAATATATTTACCTTTTAAGACTAAAGAACTGCAAAATTTCATGTCAACCATTTAAAATGAGGAAACCTCTATAGACTAGTACAGAGGATTTCTTCTGATCAGTCTTGGGGACACTTTCTTCCTCAGGAAATGACATTATTGGCACTGTAATGACTAAATAGTGTCTATTCTTATTATCTATTTCATTATTATGATATATCTACCTTTGAAAATTTCTTTATGCTTGTGAATTATGAAAGGAGGAAAAGGGACAAAAAGCCCAGTATTGGTCCAGAAATTTAGAAATGGGAAATAAGATTCTAAATAGGGCTATTTTAACTTTGAAACATTACTGTAATTAGTTGCATGCTAAGTATAAATATTTCATCCCAATTTTACAGACCTATAATTTACTCTACTTGCTCTTCCTTCTGTTCCATTTCCTGAGTTCTGGCTTTATTCCATTGTTATATCTGTTTTCCTTGGAGGTGAAACTCCTGCCATATAACTTAACACTTGGTATCAGTTAGATATCAAGTGAAGAAATATCAAGCTTTTTCTTCATATAATCCCCAAAGGAATTTCTAAACTAGGTACCTCTTCATGTTTATAATTGACATATTAAGTTTACATATGTTTAGACAACTTCAAAGTGTGCAGTTTCTAGAGAGAATTGGTCATTTATCTATTTCTCAGAACCCCACCCCTTCCGTTTTTACTCTGCTATGTACTGTGAGCCTTACAGGGATGGAAATCTGCACACTACTTTTTCCAGGCTCTCTGCCATCTGGCCTCTTCTTAATTTCTACCAGAGTGAAGCTGCTGAGGACGTCAGAAAGAAGAAAGAGCAGAGCCTTCTGTTTTGAATGGTTATTTCAAAATAACTCTGACTCTGAATGGTTATTTCAAAATAACCTGATCCCTGACTCTGGCATCTGAGGCAGAAGGCAGCACCTTCGTGGCGGCCCCAGTTAAGCCTTGTGTATCTTCTTTGGGAGATACAATCAACTGGACCAGTAGTGCTCCTGATACTTTGATTATACTCCTTCTCTTTTGTTCTTCCATTCCTTCTAATGTCTTCGTGATCAATCCCCGTATTCAATCTCTTCTCTTTGCAATTTCAGGAGTGGTTGCTGTTTTCCTGACTGGACATTGATTTATGTGTGTTCTGTTGTAAATATTAACAATTTAAAATAAAATTGTTAAGTCCTTCCTTAAAATGTATTCAACTATGATAGTGATTTGAAGATTTTATTTATTTGACAGAGAGAGAGAGATCACAAGTAGTAGGCAGAGAGGCGGGCAGGTTCCCTGCTGAGCAGAGAACCCGATGTGTGGCTCGATCCCAGGACCCTGAGATCATGACCTGAGCAGAGGGCAGAGGCTTTAACCCACTGAGCCACCCAGGTGCCCTATCATACTGATTTAAACCACCACTTTTTTCTAATAGGAGAGACATCTACATCATTTTTAAGAATTTTTGAACTCTATCCTTATTTTGTTCTACCTTCACAAAAGTTTTATCCAAATATAATATAAATGCATGCCTAAAAGTCTTTTCTTGATCACCAAATTACATTTTTTGCAACAAAATTATGTATGCAAATTAAAATTAAAATCTCAAATAACCTGTGACCAGAAATTTCAGGTATAAAACATTTCTTCTGAGCTGAGTTATCATTATATTTGTATACAATATATTGATTCATGGGCCATAAAAGTGAAACTTTATGACATTGATAGAGCTTTTATTTTTTAATTAATTTGAATATCCCATGAGTCAATATTAATTATGGTTTGAATGAAGTAAGGGTGAGCATTATGCTATATATTTTCATTTTATAGGGACCTTGTCCAAATGAATGGATAAAGAAAATGGAAGGTGTGTTCTGTTTTGTTTTGTTTTTAGCAATGCCATTCAATTCCTTGAAATTCTCTCTAGCTATATGTGAGAAATCACTGTGACCTCTTCATCAAAAAAAAAAAATTCTTTTTAATGATCTAGCATTTGACAACTTAAGTTTTACTTTCCTTTACTATTGCTTTTAATTTTTTTTTTTTTTTAGATAAAAGCAACTAGCTTATAAAGGGATGCAGTGACACTAGCATTTCTATTGTGCCTTAGTTTGGTGCATCAGGGAATATTTATACCTAGAGCCACATGTCATAAAAAGATTTTGTATGCATGAAAGATATGCCCTTATTTTATAAATTAAGAGAGGTGTGATTATATAAAGGATAAGGGAAATAAGAAACACCAAGGTCATGTTTTCAGGTAGATGATTTTTAGGAAAGATTACTTATAGAAATTGAGAATATGGAAATTTATTTCCGTCAAGCCACCTACATCAGTTTGCCCCTTAAAAAGTCTTCTAGTACAATACAAGTAAGGCATGAACCTAAATAATAGAACACCCAGCTGTTTTCCTATTGTTTTGTATTTGTATCCTAAACTTTATTATTTCCTATATAATTTTCTCTCCAGTTTTCCCAATTTTGTTCTTCTTTTAAGCCAGAAGAAAATAATTTATCAGTCACATTAACTTACCTTAATAATTTCTCTTGCTCTGATCAGAACATATCTCTCAAATTTCTATTTTACATTGAAACATCTTTTGGCCAGTCATGAGTTCTCATAAGTTTTAAGAGCATATTAATTATAGAAAGTTATAAAACTAGTAAGGCAGATGAGGAATAGAGAAGACTTTGCCAAATTCTTAGTTTTTGCTGATGTTGTGTCTTCATTTGTTTTGTTTTTTGATTCCACATATAAATGAAATCATATGGTATTTGTCTTTATCTGACTTATTTCACTTGGCATAATACCCTCTAGGCCCATCCATATTATCACAAATGGTAAGATCTCATTTTTATTTTTTAAGGCTGAGAAATATTTCATTGTGTATATGTACCACATCTTCTTTATCCATACATCTATTGATGGGCACTTAGGTTGTTTCCATGTCTTGGCTATTGTAAATATTGCTGCAATAAATACAGGGGTGCATATATCTTTCTAAATTAATGTTTTCAGTTTCTTTTTGAAAAAATATTTATTTATTTAAGAGAGAGAGAGAGAGAGAAAGAGAGAGTGCATGAGCAAGGGGAGGGGCAGAGGGAGAGGTAAAAGCAGACTTTGTGTTGAGCCTGGAGCCTGACGTAGGGCTCCATTACAGGATTCTGAGATCATGACCTGAGCTGAAGGCTCACTTAACTTCAGACACTTAACTGACTGAACCACTCAGTTGCCTCAGTGTTTTTATTTTCTTTAGGTAAATATCCAGTGGGGGAATTCCTGGATCATATGGTATTTCTATTTTTATTCTTTGAAGAACTGCCATACTTTTTCCACAGGAGCTGCTCCAATTTACATTCCCACCAACAGCATACAAGTGTTTCTTTTTTTCCACCTCTTGACCAATGCTTGTTATATCTTCACTTTTTGATACCAGCCATCAATATGAGGAACATTCTTGGTTTTTAAAATAGATGTCAAACATATATTTATGGAATTATTTGCTCTCTCTGGTTGTACATTGCTCTCTAAAAATTATGTTATGTACTGAACCCCTGACTTCTGGTTTTAATGAAAAGGCCCTTTAACATGAGATCAACTCAACTCTGAAACATGAGTGCCGCCTTTGGAAAAATCAAATACCTCAGAAACTTTCCATATTTCTTCTCTGACTCTTTTTTAATATGATAGTCTGTCCATAATTATCATGACAGACTCCTAGAAACATTCTTTAAATTTTGGTTTTTTTCTTAGGAAGATAGACAATTAAATAGACCCATGCAGTTCAACCTATGTTCTTTAAGGGTCAACTGTGTTTACTGTTATTTAAAATATGCTTAGATTCATGAAAAATGTCTACACTAGCAGAAAATATGTAACAGTAATACACTCATTTTTCTGGAGCTCTGTCATAACATTATTATGCCATTTCAACAGTGTTGTTTTGCTTGACAGGGGTAAATAATCCTGAAGAAAATTTCAGTATGATGATGAATCTTGTTGGATAATCTAAATCACCTCAAGATATTTTACTGAATTATCATGTGTATAATTGAATTAATATTTTTAATTTCTGAAAATTAGAATTTACATTTCTATTAATAATAGAATAAAGTTAAGGAAAATGTTATGTACCCTCAACATCTTGGCAGTCATTCTATAATGCTGACTGTTCTTTCCTCCTTAAAATGTCTTCCCTTGGCTTTTATGACACAACATTTTCTTGCTTTTTTTCCTATCGTTGCCTTCTCCAACCAACTTTTAGGTAGGCTGATTCTTCTGCATCTGAGAAATATCTAAATACTTCTCAGAGCCTAGTCAGAATGACCAAATATCTCTGTGAATAAAATAAAAATCTACTTGCAATAAACAGAGTTATAACTTTTCTGGCTAAAAATCATGTCAGTTGCTTTCTTTAAACCTAAATATTTGCTTTCTAAAAGGACTGCACTGAACTTAAATTATCATACAGTAATGGCATGACCTTACATGAAAATGAAAACAATTAAATTGAATGTTAATGAAGACTAGCATACTATTGCTTATGTGTGGTTGTTAAATAATAAATTCTTAAAGTGTTCTAAGTTATAGTTTTAAGTAATCTTCGCATTAACATTCTTGTATTCCTCACTTCAAAGATGAGAAAGCAAATCTCAAGAATGTAACTAACTGGAGTAAGCCCATAAGTCTAAAAACAGCATCAACATTAGACTAATTCTCATGCTTTTTTATCATCAACTTGTGTTTAGCAAATGAAGTTTGTTAGTAAAATAACTCATTAAGAATTTTACCCATTCTCTATAAAGCAGTCTTTATATTGCTTTTTTAATAAAGCCTGTGCCTTTCTTTAACCTTTGTTTTAACATAATTGCTTATCTAGGTTCAGATCAGGTAGGACCTCTCAGAGATACAAAGGCAGAATACAAAGGGTTTGTGAGTTTTTAATAGAGGAATATAAGATAAATTATCATAGTTTTAATAAGAGGAATGAGAATTGATCATTCCTTCTTTCCTACTGAAAATATTGGTATTAATGTTTTTCAAATAATGTGTAATTTGTTTAATAAATAAAACAAACAGTAAGATTTTAATGGATATAAAAATTGCATTATTACTTTTCTTACACTACCTTCAAAACATTTTATTTTTTTCTCTTCCCCATGTCTTGGAAACAACTTATTCAGATCCTTTAGCTCTCTGAATACACTTAAGTATTTCAGAAATAATTCCAGTTCTGGCAATGATCAGATAGTTTTTACCGAATTAACTCAACAAAGAATAACAATTATAAATTCTGTATCAAATTTAAAAACACACAAATTAAAAGGACTGGAGATAAACCAAAAGAAGGAAGAAACTGAAGGGTATCTGACTCTTGAAAAATGTTAACTGCATTAGGTGAGATTCACTTTTATACAGTTTATTTATTGAAGACCTACCTCAGTTTAGATGACAGGAGGTACTAGAGCTCAAACAGAAGAGTCTTATTAGCTCTAAGTCTTAGGAGATGGAGTCTGAGGCAGTCAGAGTTGCCAGAAATTAAAAGGGAGATCACAGACAGGAGGGAGTCATGGAAGAATGAGCCAAAAATTTGTGAATAAGCTTCCCTCAAGTCCTTGGTTGACTCCTAAACTGCACATGCATGAGGATGACTTTTTAAAAAATCAGCAGAAAGCAACAACCAGAAGACTCAAAGAGCTGAACAAAGATTATAATTACTGCTTATGACAGGGAAGATAGAGATAAAATTTTGAGTCCCTCTAAGTCACAAGGGTTTGATGAAAACCACAGGCTTTTCATAGAAACTCCAGAAGGCTATGCTTAAGAACATAAGGATTGCTCAGACCAATTGATTTTCCCTAAAAACTAAAGAAAATAAAAAAAGACCTGATTTAGCAACATATAAAACCAAAGCTCTACAAGTTCAGGGGAAACCTATAATAACTAGCTACTAAAACAAAAATCAATCCTCTTCAGAGTATGCAATCTCAGAGACATAATCTCAAGTTTTCATAATGTATCAACCACAGTGGTCAGTATTCAATCAAATGTGACAAAACAGAAATGAGAAGAAGTAGAAAAATGTGATCTATGGTTAATAGAAAAAGCAGTGAACATAAATCTACCTGGAGATTGCAAAGATGTTGAAATTCTAGCAGACAAGGACTTTGAGGCAACAATTATGTATATAGTGAAGGATTTACAAGAAAAGATGATCATAAAAAGATGTGGAATCTCAGAAGAGAAATGGAAATTATTTTTTAAAAACTGAAATTCTAGGACTGGAAAATAAGCTACCTAAAATAAAAAAGGTTACACGTGAACTTACCAGAAAATTGGAGACTGTGGAAGAAAGGATAAGTAAGCTTGAAAGCAGATCAAGATAAATGATTTAATGTAAAAGTCAGAAAGTAAAATATTCTAAGAAATTAAATAACACCTCAGTAACTTAAAGACAATATCAAGAGGTTTAACTTGAATATTCTCTAAGCTGTAAAGAGAAAGGAGGAAGGGAAAGAGTAGAAAAAAATAACTATAGAAGAATTGCCAACATTTAGTAGATTTTATGAAACTTATCTTGGAAACTCAGTGAATTCCTAGGAGTATAAATACAAGGAAAACCACATGTAGACAGATCATAGTTACACATCAAAACATCAAAAATGAAAAAAAAATTGTAAAAAAGCCACCCCACACTAAAAAAAAGGAACAAAAGTACAAATGATGTCTGACTTCTCATCAGAAGCATTATATGGAAAAAGACTATAGAAAAACATCTTTAAAATGATTAACATTAAGAAAAACTGTCAACTCAGAGTTTTATACATACTAAGAGTATCATTCAAAACTGAGGGCAATATAGACTTTTTTTTTTTTTTTTAATTTATTTGACAGAGAGAAACACAGCGAGAGAGGGAACACAAGCAGAGGGAATGGTAGCGGGAGAAGCAGGCTTCCGCAGAGCAGAGAGCCCGATGTGGGGCTCGATCCCAGGCCCCTGGGATCTGACCTGGGCCAAAGGCAGACGCTTAACCACTGAGCCACCCAGGCGCCCCCAATATAGACATTTTAAGGTAAAAATAAGGCAAGAGGCACTTATAGGACTACACTTCAAGACATTCCAAAGGAAGTTCTTCTGAAGTAAATGATGGCAGGTAACTGAATGGAAATGTAGAACTAAGTGAAAAACCTTAGAAATAGTGGACAAATGGTTAAATACCAGAAAGTTTTTTCCTCTTTATATCTATAAAAGAGAAATGAAAGTTTAAATGAAAAAACTATTACATTTTACTGTGGAGTTCAGAAATAACAATTATTATGACCATAATAGCATAAAGAATAGGGTGGTATAAATGAAATTATATTACAAATTTATACCTTTTTAAAAATGTGAAGTGGTATGATATTAAACTAGATAGAATGTGATCAGAATACATATTATAATCTCTATACTAAGCACACAATCAAAAATACAAAGAGATACAGTAAAAAGCCAAAAGAAGAAATAAAGTCAAATATGAAAAATATTCAATTAACCAAAAGAGAGGCAAAAAAAAAAAAAAAGGACAGAGAGAAAAATAGGACATACATAAATCAAATAGTGAATTATAAACCTGAACCCAACTATTCAAAAATTCATCAGGAAGACATAATGATTATAAAAGTGTAAGCACCTAATAACAGAGATTCCAAAAAAAAAAAAAATGAAGCAAAAACTGGCAAAAATAGAGGTAAACAAATAAAGAAGTTTAAGCACTTTTTGAAAAATTAAAAGACAAGGAGAAATATATCAGTAAGGATAGCTCTACCTTATTTAGATCCTGAAACTAAATGATTAGTCCCTAATTGTTTTCTTTTTTTTTTTTGCAAATAACACTGCTTTTTTATTATTGTTTTTATTTTTATTTTTATTTTTTTAAAGATTTTATTTATTTGACGGAGAGAAACACAGTGAGAGAGGGAACACAAGCAGAGGGAATGGTAGCGGGAGAAGCAGGCTTCCTGCTGAGCAGGGAGCCCGATGCAGGGCTCGATCCCAGGACCCTGGGATCATGACATGGGCCGAAGGCAGATGCTTAAGGACTGAGCCACCCAGGCGCCCCAACACTGCTTTTTTAAAAGAAAACAACGATATGAATTGTGTTTGTAAATTACATTGTGACTTCAGTGTGTATCATATACTGACAAAATGTTTGGAGTGTAAATTTGGCAAAAGTAAGGCCTTTTTATAGATACTTTTTTATTATATGAAATATTTTAAAATTTAGCTTTATTTTTCTTGTCAGTTTTTCTCTACACAGAGTTCATAAAATTCATAAAACTGGCTGCAACTTTTGCTGACTTTTGCATTCAACATCATCACCTAATTCACTGCCTTGCACTTATTTATATGAAATTAGCTTCCAGGAGTTACAGTCTAGTCATTGGTGATGGTTAGATAGGTAGATAGATAAATAAATGCTTACCTTAAAGACTAGTTCTCCTACCAAGCCATTCCATGTCCCATCTTCTTGTGGGCTTCCATACTTGTGATCCGGTGCAACATAAATTTCATAGTTAAAACCCAGGTAGTTAGATAAGGCATCCAAAACATCAATGGAGAAGCCCTGGTATTTCTTCGGCTTACCCAAGACATTTTCAGAGACCATTACAAAGGGTTCTTCCTACATGGAAATAAGAAAAATCCTTGATGTCAATCTATAGTGCTCCCGAAAAGCAAAAATTAATTCTTCAAAGAATTTTGCTTAGACACAGCCTAAAAGTTGCTTTTGAACTTTGAGAGAATTAACTTAGAAATGTAACTTATGCAGTATTAATGTGTCATAGTATTGAATAATGTTTAATCACTGAATTTCTTTTCATCTTCAACAAGATGAAAGTGACTGTAAAACTTCAGGGGCCATGAATTTATTTTTCTTGTCACTGTAGGACCAATCTATGATTCAGCAATAATAAAATTATATTTAAGAAACCATAAATTTTTTGTATCCTGAGGCATTTGTTATCTATACATGTCAAAAATATGCAAAATAATATTTTAACAGATTTACTCTACATAAACTCTCTGAAAAGAACAAAAAATTCTAAGAACATATAATTTAACTAAACTTTATAATATAACATTTACTCGGAGTTATTTGATAAATAATTTTGAAATGTGGATATAACCACACATTGCATTGCAAAAATAGCTACTCTACCACTGCTATGAGAAATTCACTTAATGAATTTCTATCTAACCCTATCTAACTCTCCAGGCAGGTTAAAATCTATTCTGGGTTTAAGCCAGAAAACCCAAAGATGTTATCCTTGGATCATTTTTCCTTAGAGACACAGAGATGAACCTTCATTGAGATGTAAAATAACACCACACTTTGGCTTTTAGTCAAAGATCTGAAGTAAGTGTCATAAAATCACGGCATCTATTATAGCAATATTGTCCACCATAACATTCAGTTTTCCCCTAAAAATTACCATGAGATAAATTTTTGAATTGTTCACAGCCAAGAGGGCTTAATTTTGCTTCAGTAATGCCCACTTCTAAATAATTAAAATAAGGTAACTAATTATTTGGTATCTCTTTTCACTTTGGACACCCAGAAAATCAGTTCTAAGTTTGATGAGTTTGATAAGTTTGATAAGTTATAGGTGAGCACCTATAACTATGTTGATATTGTGGTATTTGTAGTATTTTCTTAAATCTTGGTTTTCTAAACTAGTGACACTTTCTCTTTTTAAAAATTTGCTCTTGGTCAACTGTTTATATCTTACCTCAGAGCAAAATAAATCAGTAAATAAATAGATAAAGGAGGTGACTGCTATTTGTTCCCCAGTAGCTGTTCTCTTCCTCATTTATTATATTTATGTATATGTGTATCTCTCTCTCTCTCTCTACCTTTCTTTCCTTTTATATTAGCACCTGATGATAAAGTAATCCACTTTAGATAATTGATAATTATCTAAATAGATTGGATATAACTATCCAATCTATATAATTGATATTTATCAATTATATAATTTATCAATAACATTATTTTTTTTAAATAGTGAAGTATAGGAGGTCTGAATGGCCTGTTTCCATTTATTTTTTTATTTCATTTTATTTTTTTTAAGATTTTATTTGTTTATTTGACAGAGAGGAGAGAGATTACAAGTTGGCAGAGAGGCAGGCAGAGAGAGAGGGGTAAGCAGGCTCCCCGCTGAGCAGAGAGCCCCATGTGGATTATCTTTATAATGGATTATCTTTATTGGATTATCTATTATTATCTAAGATTGGATTGTTATTGATATCAAATCATATAATTGATGTTATAAATTATAACATTATAATTGATGCTATAAATTGATGTTATAAATATCAAATCATATAATTGATAATTATCCAATCCTAAAAAGTCTCCTTTTCGGCAAGGTGAGACTATATGACTAATTCTGACCAATGTAATGTAAGTGGGTACTTTGTGCAACTGTTCTTTCATCTTTCCTCCTTCTTTCCAGCTGGAATGAGCACATAATTGTTTTAAAGCACACAGAGTAGAGAAACAAGATAGAAGAAGTCTATGCCCTTGAGAGGTGAAATGGTATACTACATTGTAGTTTTCTAGGATTCTAGAATGTAGAATTTCATTCTAAAATTTCATTTTCTAGAATAAAAAAAGATATTTCAATTTTTTTTGGTTGTCAAGCTCCTGATTGTTTTTCTATTACAATAGTATTTGATGCGAATGAACAGTGATAGATTGGTAGATCAATAGAAGAGGTTTTGGGAATGGATACAAATTTCAAGTAATACTGAATTGTTCAATCTAAATGGTATCAGAGGAGAGTAAAGTAAAAATTCAATCAATCTTTTAATATTATGTGTAAAATACAGAACATCTTTTTTTTAAATTTTTTTTTAAGATTTTATTTATTTATTTGACAGAGAGAGAGAGATCACAAGTAGGCAGAGAGGCAGGCAGAGAGAGAGGGGGAAGCAGTCTCCCTGCGAGCAGAGAGCCCGATGCGGGGCTCGATCCCAGGACCCTGAGATCATGACCGGAGCCGAAGGCAGAGGCTTTAACCCACTGAGCCACCCAGGCGCCCCTAAAATACAGAACATCTTGATGATTCTAAATATTTATATATTTTAAAATGTATAGTAATCTTTCAGATATTTGAATTTGAATAACAAATCAGAATTTGTTACAGAACATTCAGTTGTATGGACAAAATACAGACCTATCCAATGACTATGCAATTTACAAATGCTCTGAAGTGGGCCATGAGGTCATTAGAATCAGAAAGAATTAAATAAATTCTAAAAAGAAGATCATATTCAGAAGCATGCAAATAAGATTTGGAAATTCTGGAATTTTAGAGTTAAAATTAGTTTGTATTTTAAACATTTATTTATTGACAAACCAAAGTAAAGATGATTCATAAAAGATCTTATTTGATTGATTCCTTTACCAGTAATTTTGGACCGTATGTGTTCTCTATTTATCCATGTTCTTCAAAATCTAATAAACCTCTAAAGTTAAACAGCAATTTAATAAATAGAAAGCTGAATACCACTCTTCGGGATGACACTTAAACAATTAAGAATACTAATTAAGTGTATTGCAAAACTAAAAGATCTATGTGGCAAAATATTATCCCAATGTATGTTTTGATATGTAATATTATTTTTTTAACTTTTTCATCCTATCTCATTAAAACAGTTGTTGAATACCCTAAATTATATTTCTTTAATATGTTATATTTTCCTCTCAAAATTATTTTTATTTCTACTATTATAAGTAAATACCCAGGCAAATGGATCCTTTCAAAGTCTTTTTTTTTTTTTTTTAAGATCTTATTCATCTATTTGACAGAAAGAGAGATATCACAAGTAGGCAGAGAGGCAGGCAGAGAGAGAGGGGGAAGCAGGCTCCCCGCTGAGTAGAGAACCCTGATGTGGGGTTTGATCCCAGGACCCTGAGATCATGATCTGAGCAGAAGGCAGAGGCTTTAACCCACGGAGCCACCCAGGTGCCCCAATCCTTTTAAAGTTTTGTTGCCAAAATCTGGTCCTAGAAAAATCAGCTAGAATTGATTAAAGGTCTAGAGTAAAAATGGCTATCCTAATGGTTCTTTTACAGAGGATTGATGAATTATTAATGAACATGGTTTTTAAATTTTATTACCGAAATAAATTTTTATTACATCCTATCACTTCTCTTCTGAATAGATGTTTTTAGACTTTGTATTTAAGCTCTTTAACAGATTCGGATCACTATTTGTAAATCCTACCTCAGACCAGTTGTGCTTTATGAGGACAATCAGCCAACATATTAGGCAGGTAAACATAGCGATAGAAATTAGATTGAAGGTCTAGGACCTACAGTAAAAAAGATACTTTCCCTTCTCTGTGGCAAGACTGAACATGTGAATCACTTTTATCTATGTACCTGTTTCCAAAATTTATTAATTCATTGACTTATCTATTTAACATGAATTGAGCAACTACAGCATCAAGTTACTACACTCAGTATACTATACTCAATATTGTAGAAAGTCATGGCCTCCATGTCCAAAATAATCGTAGTTTGGAAAAAGCCACACACTCAAAAAGTACAACATAAAACAAAAGCAACACATACTATAACTATTACACACAAAACACCAGAGAAACACAATGGAATCTATAGTAAAGAAAAGAAAAGAAAAGAAAATCATCATTTTGGGGGTTACTGGCTATGGACTATTTTAACAGATAAGAAAAATTATGAAGAAAAGTTTCAGCTCAAGATCACATAGTGAGAACAGAAAGTCATCATAAATCATTTTACTTCAACTTTATCTCTTTGGACCTCAAATTTTTCAACCCTTGGATTAAAACCTAATCTCCGTAATTCATCTCAAATTTTAATGCAATTTAAAGTGGTATTCCAGAGACTGGAAGACACTCCAGATGACTGACAGAAAAATAAATTCACAGTAGTCTCTGGAGAAAGTATTTGCATTTTAGGTTTTACATTATTCCTTCAAGTAATTGTCTGAACATTGTTCAAAACAAAAGTCAAAGATATCATGTAAAGGAAAGCTGGCTTCAGTGGTAATGACAGCCTTCTGTTTTGTGATCTGGACAGTGGTTGCCTGGTTGTTACTCTATTTTTCATTAATTAATGGTCTGAGCTTTTTTATATATGGGTGTAATATTGCAATATAAACAAAAATAAAGTATGTTAAGTGAGACCAGATAATGGAGGGCATTGAAGCCATATTAAGTTTTTGCCTTTTATTTGGCAGGGAGATGGAACTTTGTGGAAGGGAAACAGCATAATCAGAAAGTAATTTTGAGAACAGAATATAGAATGAATTGGGCAGAAGCAAGGTCTAGAGGTCCTTTGTGACAATGACAGAAGATTATAGCCTGTGCCTATTTAACATATATTTCCAAAGTGTATACAGGTGGCTTTGAGTCTTCTATTATACAGATGGTAGGGTGGGGAGGTGGGGGAGGAGGGAAGAAATGATAAAATCCTGCCTTTAAAATTCATTTTCCAGCAATTAGTTTCAAAGAGTATTAATAGAACTGAGTTCAAGCTGGTGAAAACCTGTCTGCCTATTAAGAGAAAACAAATTGCAGATTTCGATTTGCTGATCATTTGGATGACAGATTCTCTAAGCACAATCCTCAGCAACTGGAATAAACAAAGCTTTCACAGAATGCCTGTAGTTTATCAATCTAAGTGCATTAGCATGAGGAGCCACAGACCTGCTTGTAGAAAAGAGTATTTCAGTGGTTTGATAATTTTCATATTAGCAAGGATTTATTCACATCACTTGTTGGGTTATTAGATAATAACTTCATAATTCTGAATTTGTATTCAGTCACTTAAAAAACCTCATGCTAATTGCTTAGTTGATTTACAACACTGTTTGCCACTTGCAGATTTTGTAGTTAATTCCTATATTTTAATAACTATGCAATATTGTTTGCTAGTGATAGAGTTGGAAAAAAGCATCTGACATTTCTGATAGGTTCAAGTGACAAGCTCTACTGCCAAAGCTTTACTGAGAGCTGTTTAGAGGTTTTAATATGCACAACCTCACAGAACACCAGGATGGCAAAACTAAGAATGAGTCACTAGAAATTCCTTACAATTCTGCTCACACGTGCAGCTCAAAGACATTAAAAGGGGAACAAGAATATTTCCCAATGGTCTGTTTAAGTTTTTTTTCCCTCATAAAGTATGGTCCTGGCTGAAGCAAACAAGAGTTGTCTTTATGTACATTGTGGGCTTATATTTCGCTTAGGGATGATACATTCCACTTTGATATGGGCAAAACTAATGACCACCATTCTCCATGGAAAGGCATCATTATTTTTTATAGAGCACATACAAACATTTGAAACTTCTGTAAGTTACAAAGGCTAATGGTATGGAATTTGTTATTAAAACATACCAAGATGCCAGGATAGTAAAACAAACATGAACAACATCTACAGAGGAATAAATAATTGGGGTAGTGTAAAGGAAAAGAGTATCTGAATTGTGTGGAGAGAAGAAAAGTGGTCACAGGGCTATGTAATGAAAACGTCTTTAAAGAAGTTTTTGCAAAAATATTTTATGGAGGAGCAAATATTTAGAAAATATCACACTAAACATATCTTTCAAAATCCTAGCAAAATATTTTTATCACGCAACATTCAAGTTATAAATCACAGAAGTAACTTTAAAAAGCAATTATAGGGATGCCTGGGTGGCTCAGTAAGCTCAGTAAGGCAGTAAGTGCCTGCCTTCGGCTCAGGTCATGATTCCAGAGTCCTGGGATTGAGCCTGCATTGGGCTCCCTGCTCAGCGGGGAGCTTGCTTCTCCCTCTCCCTCTGCCTGCCTCTCCACCTGCTTGTGCTCTCTCTGTCAAATAAATAATTTTTTTTTTTAAAAAGACATCCTAACTTCCTAAAACCATATCTTATTATGTCTGATTCCTATTTTGTAAACAATTATTTAAATATCAAAAACATACTTCAAATTGAACATAAAGTTAAGGCTATTAGTATGCAAAGTAATTCATTTTAAAAAATAAAGTATTTGATTTTATATATTGCTTTCAAGTCATGAAATGGTTATATCTTAGTGACTTACAGGCTAAATGGAGAGTGGCAAAATGAAACCAAAAAATGTTCATTTTGTTTTCATGAGAATCTGAAAGAAATATAGAATGTAGCAATAGAGAATACAATATGCATTCACAAAAATCCTAAGTATATTAATTCTCATTTATTGATTTTCCCTAGTGTGCACTTGAAAATACATTTTAGTAGACTAAGATTTTATGGACCATATGACTATCATATACAAACTAAAAAATACCAGACTCTCAGTTTGCTTTCCAACTACTAGATAATATTTTTGTTTGGCCCAAGTCTTCATTATTTTGCTCAACTTAACCACTTAAGTGAATAGCCACATGCAAGAGTCAATTCTATAAGTTTTGTTAAAAGTTTACTAGGTGGAGAGTACTTTGTAAGTACAGTTATCCCAAGAAAAAGTATCAAGAATATATTTTGAGATATAGCATATTGCAACTACAAGAAGGAGTGGTTATACCAAATGTAAGAAATCTACAAAAATATTAAACTGAAGGACTTGGTAACATTTGACTTCAAAATGATGATATTTACAAACTCTCTGGTTGATATATCATATTCCTGTTAAAATATGACCAAGAACAGTAATGTTAATAAATTTCAGCAGAATCTTAGAAGACTCCTTTTCCATCAGGATATAAAAGCATTTAATAAATGCAAACTAACACTAATTAAATATCAGAATATAGTGAAAGCCATATAAAATTAAACTTGGAATGTTTTGACTAGTATTTTTTGATTGTTTGTTTTTTGAGTTTTTTTGTTTTGTTTTGTTTTTTGAGAGAGTATGAGAGTGAGCAGGGTTGTGGAGAGGAGCAGAGAGAGAATCTTACGCAGGCACACCAGCATGGAGCCTGATGCAGGGCTTGATCTCATGACCTGAGCTGAAATCAAGAGTCAGATGCTTTAACCAACTGAACCACTCAGGCACCACTGACCAGTGGCATTTTTAACCAAAATATTATTACTTACAGGAAAATAGCAGAAATTCAGATTTTTTTGTAGTCATTCAAAAGAGTATTAATGCTGAGCTTTATTTAAGAATATGCTAGTGAATAAAGCAAACAAGAAACAGACATCTCTATCCTTCTAGACCTACATCATAAAGGGAGCAAGAGACAATAAATAAAGTATTATATATGTTATGTGAGGTGGTGATAAGTACTGTAGGGGAAAATTCGTCAAATAATGAGAACAAAAAGCATGTAAGAAAAGGCAATATCTTCAATCAGGAAGAGCCTCTGTAGAAAGAACATTCTAGACTGAAAAAGAGTAAGTGCAAATGTGTGAGGCAGGCGTTTCTCTGACATGTTGGAGAGAAGAGGGACACTAGTGTGGCAGGAACCCAGGGAGCTAGAATCAGATAGGAAATGTCTGAGAAGTAATGGGGGGGTGCCAGATGGAGCCTAAACAGGGCCTTTAAACCCGTAATGACTTGAGCTGTTAATTCCACGGAGATGGGCAGCCATATGGGTTCCGGGCAGGGGAGGGACATGATCAATATGGTTAACAGTTCACTAGGCAGTTGACAGATACTATTGATGATGGATTGGGAGGAATAAGACAGAAGTTAGGAGATCAATTACAAGTCCTTTGCAGTAAACCAGAAGTGAGCTGATCATAACTTGGTAGGAAAATGGATTTGATGAGAAATAACTGGATTGTCAGTAGCTCTTGAAGGTAGAGCTAATGGGATTCAAGGATATACTGAATGTTATATTGTTGTACGTTTAGAGTGAGAAGTGATATAACGCTATGTCATACATCTAGAGACCCTCAGTGGAGTTATCAGTCTTCAGAAAAGTATGGACTTCTGAGACTCTCCATTAAGGTTTTTATTTAGGGTATGTATCACAATTCTATCATGGAATTAAAACTTTCTTTTTAAAAAATATTTTATTTATTTATTTGAGAGAGAGCAACAGAGAGTACACAAGCGGGGGGGGTGAGGGGTGGGCAGTGGGCAGCAGAGGCAAAGGGAGAAGCAGACTCCCCGCTGAGCAGGAAGCCTGACATGAGACTCTATTCCGGGGCTCTAAGATCATGACCTGAGCCAAAGGCAGACACTTAACTGACTGTGTCACCAGGTGCCCAGGAATTAAAACTTTCAGTCAATAGACTAAAGTCTTCAAAGTGAATATTCAACATGGAATCAAAGGTAGTATTTTGTAAAAACCTACAGTACTGAATACAAAATTAATACACATTCAAATTTAATAGAAGAAAGCATGAAAATGTATACTTTCTTTTTTTTCTTGCATATATGTGACTCATATAATCAGTTAAAAGGGAAATTATATTTAGTGGAAGCAATTGCACTCATTAAAATAATCATCATCTTTAAGTTTAAATTTTAAAGGGACAAAATTCAATAGCACACACTGAAGTGAACTATTTATTTTTGTTCTCTTAACACACTTTTGGAAAACACAAAAATTAAATTGAGTTATTTTATTTATTGCTCATCAAATTGACAAAGATTAAAAAGAATGTTAATGTTTATCAACAAGCATGTGAAGAAACAGACTTTCTTACATACCACTTATGTGAGCTAAAATTCAACAGCTTTTCAAGAAAACAAATTCACAGTAGGAAGGCAAATGTCTCAAATTTTTATATTATTTCTTCTAGTAATTTTACAACTAAGAGGGTATTCATAAATAAGCACAAGAATGTATCTAAAAGAATGTCCATTGCAACATCTGCAATGAAAACTTGAAAACAAAGGAAATGCTCAACAATTATAGATTTTTTAAAGTATCCGTATGATCAATGACTACACAGGACATCCAGTCATCAACCTCAGAGTCTCTCTGCCCTGGCACCTAGCCTTCTGCTCAGAGCTGGGCTGCAGGTTGTATTCTTAAACAAAGAATAACATTTTTTACGTTTAGGATTGGTTTGTTTTTGTTAGTCTTCTAGAGAGATTAAAAATATCACTTTAAACGCTTGTTTTCATTTGCATTCCCATATATTTCAGTGAAAGAGAAAAATGTTGAGTTTCAGTTGGCATGTTGGGTATTATATATAAGGGTGGATAAATTAATGGAAATTTGAAATAGGTGTAAAGATAATTCATCAAGTAGCTGGGGGGGAGATATTGATCACATCTGCTGTATAAAAACTATTTACATTAAGAATATTCATTCATTCAGCAACAAACTGAGGGTTTTGGAGGGGTGGGGGTGGGGGGTTGGGCGAGCCTGGTGGTGGGTATTGAGGAGGGCATGTATTGCATGGAGTACTGGGTGTGGTGCATGAACAATTAATCTTGTAACACTGAAAAAATAAACATATTTAGGAAAAAAAAAGAATATTCATGCATATATTACTAAGTAGGAAGCAAAAGTACAAAACTACCTGTGAGTGTGTGTGTCTTAACTCAAGTTATAACAAATCACTATGAACTAAGTGGCTTAAACAATACTTATTTTGCACAGGTCTGGAGGCTAGGAAGTCTGAGAACATGGTGTCAGTAGATTTAGTGTCTAATGGGGGGTTTGGTTGCCCCACCTCATTTAGCAGAGACCAGAGAGACCATCATTCTTGTGTCTCTTCTTATGAGGATTCCTCTCTCATGCCCTACTTGCTCTCAAAGGCCTAAAAATACCATCACATTGGGGATTAAGCTTCCACATATGAATTTTCAGTCCATAGCAATGTGTGGCTTAAAATTTGAAAAATAATGATAGTAATAATAGCAGCAAACATCTGTATACAACTTACTATATGCTGGGCATTTTTCAAATGCTTTTTGTATATTTATGCCTAACAGGCCTGTAAGTTTAGAATCATAATTATTTCCATTATTATGGGTAAAGTAACTTAGTTTTGTTTAGTTAGGAAGTGACAGACACCAAAACATTGGTGAGTTTTTGATGGAGGAATTATGAATGATTTGTTGTTATTTTTTATTTTTTACATTGTCTAAGTTTTTGCTACTGAATATTTAATACTGCAACACTTGTTTGACAAATCAGTGTGAGGGGGAGGCCACGTTAGAAATAAAAATTTGTTTGTAGTTTTCAAGAAAGTAAATGAAGTCTTTTAAGTTTAAAGTATAGCAAGAGTCAAAAATGGAATTCTGGAAGAAGACACTCCAGTGAAGGAGGTAAAAGGAACAGAGAGGTCAGAAGGAAAACAGGAGAAGACACGCTAGATGGATGGCAGTGGATTCTAACATAGGTATTAGGTACAGAAATATAAAACCTGAAAATGTCCATCTCATTTGTCAAGTATGAGATCATGATGACCTTTTGGAAAGCACTTTCTTTGGAGAAGTCAAGATAGAAACCCAATTTCAGTGGTTGGAGAATAAAAAAATGAAGTGGAGACAGAACTAGCCTCAGACACTGACGTGAGAAGAATTAGTAGAATAAAGGGAGTTCAAAGTCAAAGAATGTTTTTTACTCAAAACATACTTCAGGTGAAGGGAGGGAACAAATAAAAAATACTGACAATAATAATGAGGCCAGTGCTCATCCTTATCACTTGACATTCATCACCTCACATAGTTCTTGGAATGCTCCAGTACTGTTACTGCCATTTTATAAATAAGAGAACTGAAACTTGGAATAGAATAGATAATGTGCCTGAGCTCACAAACTAGTGAGAAAGATTGAAATTTGAATCTGGTGTTGTCTGACACTAAAGTCTGTATTCTTAACTATTAATTTAGACTGCCTTCATCAGCATTTGGGTGGGTTCACATGCTCGGGGATGGGGAATGAGGTGCAGAAACTACATGGCAGATACTGGAAAAAATACCCCAAAACTTGGTCTTTTAACACACGGTGGTGTCTCAATCAATCACTCTCTCTCTTTCATTCACGTTCTGCACTCTATATCCTCAAATTCCTTTTTATTTCTAAAGTAATTCAAACATTCTTCTTCTGATTCACACTTTAACTTTAGTCAGCATATTGATAGGATCACAGTTTCAGTACAAAGACTATTTTAAAGTGAAAACATTTAAAATCTTATTTGAACTTCCCTTATCTGGCTAAAGCAGAGCCTCCTGAAAGCGTAAATGTCACTTACTCTACTCCAAGGGAGTTTTCGGCAAATTCCAGGAAGGAGAAGATTTCTCATTCCCTTTAGCATTAAACAAACAATAGACCCTTCCATATTTCCCTTTTGGAAGCCCTAACCCATCGTTAATCTGCCTATTGCACACTAATGTACAGGCCCTCAAACGTTCAAACCTAAGAGGGTAGAGGAAAAGTTTTTCTCCCAACAGTCTCAAGCATTTTTTCTGAACGAAGATCTTCTCTTCTCTAAAAGATCTAGAGAGAACAAGCCACCTAATAATTTCACTAAGCCCACTCTACACCCTCTGTAGAAAATGTACTCACTATTTCAGTCACTGGCCTGCCTGATCTAAGGTTTTAAGAATAAGGTGACAGGTTTTCTATTTCTAGTGAGCTGAATGCTTTCTGAAGGATGTATCTTTTTCTTTTGATTTTATTAGGTAGCACAGTGGGAAACTTAAAAGAAAAGATCTCCTGCATGGAGGGCAGAAACATAACAGTAGAAAGCAGAAAGGTGCTGATACATAAAAACAAGAAACAAATCTGTGGGGATTTACAAAATGTAGAGAAGTCTGAACTTTTAGCTACAAAGACAATATTCTATGTTTCACAAATTAATAAGCATATAAAGAAGATTACCTGAAATGTTATGAAAATTGATTATAAGGCATATAAAAATGACCTCTGTGTCAGCTCTTACCAGGACTATGGATATGAATTAGTTTTGAATTAATTATGGGGACACATTTTAAGGAATTAGAGGTAGGTTCTGATAATTTACTGGAAAATGCAAAGATGCAGAAAAAAATCTTTTTCATTTCATTTTCATTGCTATATTTTATTGCATAATAAATCAGAATACTTAGCCTAAATCAGCCATAACACTTTTCCTGTCTGTGAGATCCTCCATTGGGTGGAGCCAAAGTCACTTAGGACTGTCAAAAAATAACATTGGTCCTATTTAATTCTTGCATTCCTCAAGGAGATACTCTAGCTGTGTTCCCAAATGTAATACTACATGCTTTGAGATGCATCTTAGTTCTTGGAGTTGATAACCAAAGGTCATTCTCAAAATTTGAAAGGACTAATAAAGCAAAGGTGAGATATTCTTCAAACTCTTTGTTCTTGATGAGTGATCACTTTTTTATTCTCCTTGACTTTTAAAAAAGTAAAAGACCTTGCTTTTAAATGCTAATCGTTGCTTCTTTATTTCCCCAGAGATTTCAGACCATTTTATTTCAAATCTTCATTTCCTTGAGTACTTTATTGACCATGGTCTTGGAGATTACATGTAGCTCAGAATAACATACAGTTTGTTATTTTTAACTGAACTGTGGAGCACATTACTGTACGTAAGCATCAATGGGGGAAAATAGTTTGAACATTCCATTTTCCCATTTCAAATTATCATGCTACTAGCAATGGTTAAAAATAAAAGAGAGAGAGGGAAGAAGAAGAAGAAAAGAACATCTTAAAATCTACCCAAGAAAAAAATTCTTAAAAAATATAAAGTTCATTTTCTCCCACTAACTTCCATCACCCAGAGAACCTGAAATTCCTTGCTAAGATATTATAAACACGCAAGAATCACAAATTCTGTGCGGTTTCCAGCATGATCACTTTTTTTCCCCCAGGTTAAAATAATTAGTACACAGTTAACATGGAGATGCTGTGAAATGACACCTTACAACTCAAACCTCTCTGTATTTCAACTGATCATTAAAAAACCCAAGAGGTGTATTCTGAACCAGTATGCAATTGCCTTCCTTTCCTTGACCAACTTTTCCATTTTTGGGGCCTCCATGCAGTATGGTGGTTCTCTCCTTGACTGACTCCTACCTCCCTAGAGAGAGCTGAATTTTAGTAGCTGCTGTGTTCTAGAAGCTGACGGAGGAGTAAGCTATTCCCACGCTGAATGCTTTTTGGAGGTATTTCTTTTCATTTCCATCTACCCTAGAGTCCCATTTAGTGCAATGGATAGTGATTTGATAAATGGTCCCTATTGGTCAAAATCTGTTCCTGTTTCTATGAAAGAATCTGAATCTCAATTGAGGTCCAGCTTCCTCACTGCCATCCAACTCCATGGCTCTTTGAGAGGCACTGGGAAAGCACACTAGGTTTTCTCAAAATTTATTTCCTTTGTAAACAAATCTAATTATTAGATTTTAATTCAAGCCATTTTTCCCTACTGATTGGGAAGATTTCTAAAACATAAGCAAAGAGATTCTGTGACTTTTTTTTTTTCTTTTTTGCATCTGTTCATCGAAGGCTAATTTAGGTTAGCAACACAACAGCAACATCAATGTGCTGTTGAAGCTCAGAGGTGGCAGATGAATATGCATCTTCCTAATAAAAAGCTGGACCTTTTGAGAGGTCAGGACAACATTTAAGCACCAAAACAGCAAGATACATGGAACTATGCCACTTTATAGGTATATAAATTATATACTTAAATATCTATTAATTGCTACAGAATTCAAAGATAAACATATGCTTTTCCCATATCCTTTTCAGGTCTTGGTAGAATAAGAGTCCCCTCGCTCCTCAATACACACACGCACACAAAACAAAATCTTTCTCAAAAGTCTCTACATCATATGTGAGTTCTGGGATTTCATCTGCTTCCTGTCATTCTTTGCCCAGCTTTGTATAGTTTCTCTGTATGTATTTACAACCTATTACTCAGCCAAGACTTAAAATTTCTGCAAGTATTCTCCTTGACAGCTCTCTTTTCCAGAACACTTCCCTAAATTACCAACCACCTCAGCCTTCCCAAACTTAGATCAACACAGTGAGGCTGATAAGCTCTGTTTGGGATCTATATCCCTATTCCTCTAGTATGGAAATTGCCACCAGCCAGAAATCTGGGGTGATTATTGGAATCATTTTGTTGTCTCCCACCTCTTAACCATCAGAATCCTTTTTACCTGCTAACCAATGTTTGAAAGTTTTTTTTTTTTCCATTCGTCTCTCTGTTTTCTAATTGTTCATAACAAGGATTTAGTCTAGTACTCCTCCATTATGAGTGGTTAGCGAGTCAGACAAACACAAATTTAACGCTTATTTTTACTATATTGGTAACTTGAAGAAGTTATTTAATTAGCTCTAAGTCTCAGTCATATCATGAAAATGCAGATAAGAATCTTGAGGGCTCCATGAAGACAGGAGCTTTAAAATACCAAGAATAAGATTTATTAGTAAGTGGGTTCTAAGTGTTAGCTGGCAACATTACCTATAAGCTTCAATGATTATTAATTCATTAATAGAATCCTCTGTACCTCCAAAGAGTAAAATCTATATCAGAAATATCTCTCTGTTTTTTATTCTTTTTATTTTTATTCATCTTTTTATTTTTATACTCATGTTCATTTCTGAGGAATTGTATATAGGGCTGGTTTTGTATTGTTGTAACTATACTAAAATGATTTCATTGGTCAAAGATAACTGAAAACTTCAAGGTCACTTTAACATTTACTTTCTTTTAGATACAGTGGAATAATGCAATTCGGAAAGTAAAGTATAATACAGTTCATATAATTTTGGTTAGAAGACTGCAGAAGTAACAGAAGTTAATACAGACCCACGGTTTCTACATCTTTGAATTTGCAAATGCTCTGTCAATTTCTTTCTAAACATCTAGAGACAAACGGTAAATCTATTTTTCAGAAGTAAATTATATAACATGTCTCTGAAATATTTATTCACTGTTTAGTCCAAGAATTCAAGTTTCAGGTTCCAAAAGGAAAAATATCAAGTCATGCGTGGTTACTTCAGTGCAGTCAGTAGTGATGCTCACACATGTCTGCATGACAAGTATCATCTTAAGAATTGGTTTGATGAGAAAGACTAAGACATTGTCAAGCCATTGTCATGCATCAATTCTCAGGATGATTTTATTCAGTCAGAATTGAAGTGAACACATATTCCAGTGTTGCTATAAATTACATCGTTTGCATAGGCCGGTTGCATATAATCCTCAAGGGTCTGTTTATAAAAATTACCCTTTTCTCTTTTCTCTCACATAAGATGGGTACAATCAGTAGAAGAGACAACATAATATGTATACAATACAGAGCTATGTTTACTGATTACAGTGTTTCCATAACAAAAATGAGAACGATTTTATTTAAACTTGAGGCTAAATCAGAGTTGTAATGATGGTATCTTTAACTTGTTGATGCAGATTATCTAAATTATATCATGCTAACCTCACTTTGACAAACAAATTTCTAATTGAATTGTCTCCAGAGGGGCTCTTAAAAAAGAATACCACACACACAAGCTGCTGGAATTTTCTGCATTTCAAGTTCATTGATTTCAGGTAATATTCCTATTTTCTTATAGGACACTTTAAATTCTTGATGTCTGTGTACTTTTGCATATACTCTTTACATTGTTGAGTATCCCTTCCCTTTTATCTATGCCTTGATAATCCTTGTACATCTTTCAAAACCACGCTGCGTTGCGTCATCCTCTAAGCCTCTCCCACTGCACTACCCATGAGTTAGATGTCTCTTTTATGTTTTCTCTTAACACTTTGTGCATAATGAGAACTAACACACACACACACGCACACACACACACACTTCTTATGTGTCAGGCTGTTACAAGTCCTTTGTTCTTTGTATGCATTAATTCCTTTAATTTCCATTGCAGTTCTATGTGGTAGATAGTATTATTATTTCCATTTTACAGATGAAAAAACAGAATCATAGATTTGGAGAACTGGGAATTTCAATATAATCCAGTTCCAGACTGTTCTTTCTTTTTTCTTTGTTAATAACTTCATTGAGATATAATTCACATACCATATAATTCACTCATTCAAAGTGTTAATAATCAGTGGCTTCAGTATATTCACAGATGTGCTACCATGACTGGAATCAGTTTTAGAACTTCATTCCGCAAAGAAATCCAGTTCCCATTAGCCATCATCTCCCAACTCCCCAATCTTCTCCAGCCTTAAATAATCACTAATCTACTTTCTATGCCTATACATTTGCCTATTCTTGATACATCACATAAGTGGAATCATATGACATGTTATCTATTGTAATTGATATTTTTCATTTAGCATGAAGTTTTCAAGTTTGACCCATGCACAATGTTATCAATGCTTCATTTTATTTTACTGCAAAATAATATTCCCTTTTATGGGTATACTGCCTTTTATTTATTCATTCATCAGTTGATGGACATTTGGGTTGTTTCCATTTTTTTTTTGCTATTATCAATAAAACTATATTTGTATACAAGTTTTTGTGTGGACATATGTTTTCATTTCTCCTTGGAATATATCTAAAGTAGAATTTCTGATTTCTGAGTCATATAGTAACTCTGTGTTTAACCATTTAAGGAACTGCCAAACTTTTCTGAAGCAGCTATACTTTTTACATTCCTACCAGCAATTTATGAGGGTTCTGATTTCTCCACAACTTTATCAACAGTCACCATTATCTGTCCTTTTGATTTACAACCATCTTGGAAGGTGTGAAGTGGTACTTCATTATATTTTTGACTTGCATTTCCATTATGGCAAATAATTTTGGGAATCTTTTCATGTGCTTATAGGCCATTTATATCCCTTCTTTGAAAAACTACCTGTTGAGATCCTTTGTCCATTTTTAATTGGTTTTTCTTCTTCATATTGAATTATTCCAACTTTATTATTTATATATACTAAAAACAAGTCCCTTGTCAGAAATATGATTTGCAGATATTTTCTACCAAGCCATGGGTTGACTTTCCACTTCTTTTTTTTCTTTAAAGATTTTATTCATTTATTTGACAGAGAGAGAGAGAGAGAGATCACAGGCAGGCAGAGAGGCAGGCAGAGAGAGAGGGAGAAGCAGGCTCCCTGCTGAGCAGAAAGCCTGATGCAGGGCTTGATCCCAGGACTCTGAGATCATGACCTGAGCCGATGGCAGAGGCTTTAACCCGCTGAGCCACTCTGGCACCCCGACTTTTCATTTCTTTTGAGTATGTCCTTTGAAGCACAATGTTTTTAATTTTGATGAAATCCAATTTTTTTTTGTTTGTGCTTTGAGTGTCACATTTAAGAATCTATTGCCAAAATAATGTTACAAAGTTTATTTATATCTATGTTTCTTCTAACAGTTCTATAGATTTAATTTTTACATTTAAATTTATGATCCATTTGGAGTTTATTGATTTTCTTTAAATAGGCTCCACGAGCAGCATGGAACCCAGTGTGGGACTTGAATTCACAACCCTGAGATCAAGACCTGAGTTGAGATCAAGAGTTGGACACTTAACTGATTGTGCCACTCAGGCAACTCTGCAGTTAATTTCTATATGTGGTTTGAAGTAGGGGTCTGAATTCATTCTTTTGCATGTGGGTACCTAGTTGTGTCTGCATGATTTTTGAAAAAACTATTCTTTTCCCAATGAATGGTCTTGACACTCTTGTTTAAAATAAATTAACCATGGGTATATGGCTTAATCCTGGTCTCTCAGTTCTATTCCACTGATCTAAATGTCTATCTTTAACCAAAATGATGCTATTTTGATTACTGTAGCTTTTAAGTAAGCTATGAAATTTAGAGGTGTGAGTCTTCCAACTTCTTTTTTAAGACTTTTTGTTGTCCCCCCCACCCATACTGGTTCTATTACATATCCACATGAATTTTAGAATCAGCTGGCTACTTATGGCAAAAAAAAGGGCTAGAATTTTGATAGAGATTTCACTGAATCTGTAGATGCATTTGGAGATATACATTTGGAGATATTTGGAGCATATTTCAATTTTTTGGAGAATATTTCCATTTTTTGGAAATTTTTTGGAAAAATTTCCGAATTTGGAAATTGGAATTTGGAGAATATTTCCATTTTTTCCCTTTTTTTGAGAATATTCCCATCATAATAATATTGAGTCTTTCAATCCATGACCACAAAATATCTCTCCATTTATTTAGGACTTTTGAATTTCTTTCAACTCTATTACACAGCATTCAGTTATTTTATTCAAAATAACTGAATTTTAAAAATTGCAGTTATTTTGTTGATATATTTAATGGAAATGCTTTGTTAATTTCCTTTTTAGATTTTTCATTGTTAGTACACAAAAATACATTTTTTTTGTACATTGATCTTGTACCTGAAAAATTGTTGAACTCATTTATTAACTTTAACAGTGTGTATGTATATGTGTGTATACACGCTTTAGGGTTTTCTATATGTAGATCATGTCATTTATAAAAAGAGAAAGTTTTACTTCCTCCTTTTTAATCTCACTCTTTTTATTTAATTTCCTTGCCTAATTGTGCTGGCTAAAATCTGCAGTACAATGTTGACTAGAAAGAGTGATAACCAACATCCTTGTCTTGTTACTGACCTTAGAGGAGGGAGCTTTCTAGTTTTTCACCAGTAATATGAGATTAGCTATTGAGTTTTTTATACACGTTTTTCCTCAAGTTGAGGAAATTCCCTTCTATTACCAGATTGTTGAGTGTTTATCATAAAATAGTGTTAGAGTCTATTAAATTCTTTTCCTACATCTGTTGAGATGATCATGTGACTTCATTTCTTTTTTATTAATATGGTATAGGACATTGAATTTCATATGTAAAACCAAACTTGTATTCCTAGGATAAATTCCACTTGGTCATGGTGAATAATCCTTTTTATATGCTCCTATATTCACTTTGCTAGTGTTTTGTTGAGGACGTTTGTGTCCATATAGATATTGTGTCATATTCATTATAGTCACTAAGCTCCATGAATTGCTGGCTGATTGCCCTACTGTTTTCAGTAAAGCTTTGGGTAAAAAAATTGTTCATTTGTCTGAACAAAATAAATTTTGGTCAGTGTTATTTTCGAGGTCAGCATTTAAAATTTTTTTATGACCCCAGGAAGGCTATTTCTAACTATCTCTTACCCTGGTTTTCACTGGTGAACTAGTTGGCTTATGATTTAGCTTGTTGCTTTAAATTTAGAGGAGTCTTTGATATAACTTCCCTATACCATTTCAAATAATTGGAGAATGCCTATGTGCTCTCTTTTCTTATAGACTGTCTCTTCCCTGAGGAAAATTTCAGTGCCACTACTCTGAATACTGGGTTGGGTGCAGTCTCCAGTCTTCTCCACTCACTTTGTTGGCTTGGAACATTTGGAGCAAGCTGGAGTGATCAAGGTTCAAGTATTCCAGGCTTGCCACACCTAGAGTAGAAACTGCATTCTATGGGTGAGAGGAGCGGAGAAAGGGAGCCCACAAACTGGAATTTAGCCTCCTCAGATTAGAGGTGGAAGGTGCAAGAAACGCTAGCTGCCTGTCCCTCCAGATGAAATAACTTGATTGGGAACCTGGAGGTAAGAGAGTCCTTTTCCCAAGAAGACAGGTCTTCTTGGGAAACCCTGCCTGGAGTGGAACTTCCATCAAGCTGAGCTGGGCAGGTGGTGCGGTGGAAGGGGAAGGAGCAGGATGAAGTTCAGATGCCACAGACTTCTGTTGTTCTGACTGAGTTTTAGATTTTCTTGAGTGAATGTTACTTAATTTTCTGTATGCCCTTAGAAAAATTTCTGGACTTTAAATGGTTTTATTTGTTTACTTACTTAATTTTTTGGTTGTTTTGCTGGGAAGTAGGTCCATGAAATCCTTACTCTGCCAGCTTGGAGATGGAATTGTTTTTCACAATGCTATGCTGTGTTCTTCCAATGCAGTATTTATAACATAGTACTTGTTGTATTTTATTGCAACTTTCCATTTATTTTATATATCATCCACTGGGGACTTCGCCAGCCAAAGCTGCCATTTTTGTCTGAAGCCCTGAACCAAACTATATTATTTATTAACTCTTCCAAAGTAGTCCTCTTCAGACATTGCTGTGGGAGCTACCAGAGCCTGCCTTCTCCTGGCTGTGAGGACCTGTCCAGTGGAGCCTCTTGTCATGCTTATTTTCTCCGCCCCCAACTTTGTCTCTAATCTCAAGAGGCTGATATGAAAGCTTCTTGAAACTTCATGAGAGCTTAAACCTCTGTGGAGGTTCAAAATTCTGAAGGCTTTCAAGTAGCAAAAACTGGGACTACATACCTAGCAAAAAACTGAGGACAATGAATTTCAGGGCTATTACTGAAGTATTCTCTTAGTTATTTATTAATATATAATCTACTTAAAACTAATCAAGAATCAAATACAATTCTTATGAGACAATATAATTAGATACATAGACTTTCAGAAATTTTTGAAGTTTATAATTAGGGGCTTTTTTAATCCTCAGGTATTTTTTCGTTGTTGCTGCTCATTTTTCCTCTCGAAAGCACCAACTTCACTAGCAGGAGAGTTGCAGTGGCTCTCATTAGCAGGTTTTCAAATTAAGGTAACAGTAACTAGGCCTAAAAGTCATGATTCTGCAATTTATGTGTCTTTGTCTGCCTTAGGGTCTTATAAATAATTTCCCACAAAAATCTGAAGATTGGTGACAATGATGAATTATACTTTTGTGATCACTCATGTTCATTTTTTCTTTTCTTCAATTTATACATCACTGTTTACTGCAGACTATACATCTTATATTTAAAGATACTCTGTACTTTGCTAACTGCTTTTACATAGTTTACCTATTTACCCATAAAAACCCGTTTGATCTCACTAAAGGCCAGTTTCATTATTTCTTTTTTACGCACAGAAAAACTGTGGTTCAAAATAGCTCCTTGGTTTCCATAAGTTCAATTATCTATTAAGTAGAAAAGCTGGAACTTGAACTGGCATCTTTTGACTGGTAAGGCCAGAACTCTCTGCAGTACATACCAAATGCTTTGTATGAGTGTTTGAGGAGAGAAGACTAGGTGGAGAAAAGGAAATGAAATAGGCTAAAGTGCTTCCAGTAAGAAAATTAATCACATGTTATTTACTCCTTGGTTGTAGTGTATCTCCAGAAGAAATAAGTGTGTTCGTTGATCTTATACTGACATATATAAATTACTATTTCTAAACTTCATACCTTCTTGTATATTGTAAAAATTGAGATTCTGTTGGATTGCTCTTTCCTTAGAAGATCATGAACTGTACAATTGTACCGCATTTTGCTTTTATTCTCTTTATCCATTGTCCTGATTTTATCTAATCCTATACTTTCCACAGACTGGGAAAAGGAATTACGAAACATCAATCAATTGAAAATTTATATTGAAAAATATAAAAAATTGAAAATGAAAATATTGTGGGAAAAAGGGCTAGCAATGACTGCCTCCAGGACCCAGACTATTAAATGATTCAGTATTATTTGTAACTTCTTGTCATATACGATCTTGCTATTTCATAATGCAAATGATCCTTGATGTTTTGAGTTAAAGATTTTTACTTCTATACCTTAAAAGCATATATTTATCTGAACACATTGTAAGTGGGTTAAGTCATTTCCTAGTGTCAATTCTGTCAAAAGATTTAATAGCTTTGAGTCTTTTGATTTTTGAAAGTAATTCTTTATGTTCTTTGTACTTAATACTGAGTCTAAATGTAAAATTATATGTGTCAGATCAAACCTATAGAGTTTATGGAACAATGACTGGTCAAATAGTATATAGATTATATGACTATATTCCTACTGATTTTGGACTTTAATAATCTAATAGTATAACACGGGTTTTATTTATGTGCAAGCTAACTTGTTGCCCACATCCTGTCTCCATCTTCCACCCTCCAAGGTATTTCTGTGAGACATCTAGGACATATATAACAGTCCTTCACATTTTGAGAGCTATACCTCAGGTAGTGCTCTGTCAGGGAAACATTTCCTTGTATCCCCAGTTTTGTTATTCATTAGCACCTCTTTTTAGATGTTCTCAATATTCCTGGTAGATGTCACATTCTATGCAATGATCATGCTATCTTATTATATCTGCATCCCTAGCACAATGCCTAGCACAGAAAGGATGCGGAATCAATAATGCTGGGTTAATATATTGAGGAATAGTTGGAAAGGCTAAGGAGACACATTTGGAACACGGAGTAGGGTGGGCACTAGGACATGGCTATCTGCGGAGGCAGAGAGGTAGCAGATATCCACCTCTGCTTCCCTTACTAAGGTGTACAGAGGGAGGGAATTCTGGGAGAAGGAATAAATAGCAAGGAATCTAAAAAAACTGAGTGCTGTGCTTCTTCAGTCATTTAGGCTTTGACTGGTGAGAGTGATGGACCCAACCACGGTGATTTCGGAGCTCTGGGAAGAGAAAACCGGGTGTTCTTCAGAAGGGAACAGTGAAAAGCAGGAAGCTTAGTGACTTATTTGAGATGTAAATAAAACAGATAAAGGGGTTTCCAGCATTGCAACAAAATTGTCTGATTCAGGAAGGTGTAATAAAGGGGAAAAGATTCAGGGATGAAATCCCATGCTGAAAAAAGAATACCTGTCAATCTAGGCTATCCTTTGTCATCTGTCTTGGAAATCTGGACTTAGTGAATGGAAACCAAAGAATGAGGAATTTTAAGACCACCAATATATACTCTGGGCTATTCACATAGTCTTGTGTCCAACCTGTTCTTATTTATTGTAATTACATATAAAGGTTTTGTTTTGTTTTTCCCTTTTTCTTTCATTTTTCCCTTTTCCTTTCCTTTTTTTCTTTTCCTTTCCCTCTACTCCTCCCTCCCTTGCCTCGCCACACACACCCCTTCTGGCTATCTGAATATTTTGATTTGTTCATTCAACAAATATTTACTGATTGCTTTTATAATCCAGGCATTATAAGGGAAACCAATTGTGTCTTATTGTTACAGTTTAGAGGGAGAATATAACGTTAATGAAATTACAACAAAAAAAATAAATAACAGAGTTACAAAGAGTTCTAAATGAAAGAATCTAGTGAAATAAGGAATTAAATTGCCCTATAAAGCCATGAAGTCAGTCCTAGATGTCATTGCTGAGATTAGATCATAAAAATACTGTGATGTCTGTCCTTCTCTCTTTCTCTCTGTATATTTCTCTCAATTTTATAATTCTTTTTCAGCCTCTACAAAATGTACTTAATTCTGAGTCCTTCACACATAGGTTCTATTTTCTGATAGAGAGCTTAATAATCTTGATAAAATGGTTTATGTAGAGCTCCTGGAAAGCAAGGACTATATATCTTTTTTCTCTTTACCTTTCTGGAATTTAGGATGATGTCTAGCTTATAATACATGCTCAATAAATAGTTGAGTCAGGGCTAATGGTTTAGGTCATTTTACCTTTCTCTGATCCCAGATAACATGTACATTTTCACAGGGAAATAAGGCATGCTGAAAACTAAATTCCCAAAAGTGAGACTAATTGTAAGGAAATATTTTAGGAAAAGGAAATTACTATTTATTTATTTACTTACTTATTTATTTGACAGAGAGAGAGTGAGAGAGACAGTGAGGGAGGCAACACAAGCCAGGGGAGAGGAAGAGGGAGATGCAGGCTTCCCATTGAGCAGGGAGCCTGATACAGAGCTCCATCCCTGGGATCTTGGCCTGAGCCTAAGGCAGACACTTAAATGACTGAGCCGGCCAGGTGACCCACAGCTACTTGCTATACCTTTCTTACGGTGAGCTGCTTGGGGAAACTTACCTTCTCTCAACACATAGTTTGGACTTTGCTTTATGCCGTATTGGTTTAAGATAAGCTGCCTTTGTTTATTTTCTACTTTTATCTTTCTATGATTCTAATGATAGTTTTAGTTTAGATAGTAATTTTTAAATTGCTACTACAGTCCTCTTTTTTCAATTGGCTTCATTTCCTAACGTTACTTCTTTTCCTTTGGAAGTTTTCCTTAAGATAGTCTCTCTCTTTATGATGGCTTCTTGCCCAGATTTGTTGAGTTCAACTTTCCAGGAATATCCATTAACTTAATTAATTTTATAAAAATACCCTCCATATATTATTTAATCTAAAATATTTTCAATTATAAAATGCACAATTGTTTTTCCTACCACTAAGATAAAATATGCTGCCAAATATAATTGCAAGGAACCATTAATTAACTGAAAAACATATCTTGATTTCACGGATATTAAAATGTTAAAAATTGTATAGTTTCAACTTTATAAAATACAGAAAAATCACTATCACAGCTTTATCATAAATTTCCAATCATACATTTATACAAAGTTTTAAAATTATTTCTATAGTAATGGCAAAGAAATACTGTGTTGCACACTTAACTATAGGACGATGGTATTGCATTTTTTTTCAAAAATATTCTGAGAGCTTTAGAAGATGCCTGCTAAAATGCAACTCCCAAAAATCAGTTTCTTTGTCTGTTTTGTATGTACCCCAAGGACCTATAAGAAGGCACTCAATAAATACTTCTCAAATCAATTTATGAGTGATTTCATGTTTCATTAGAGATGCCATGTGTCTGTTTTAAGCAAAACCAAATCAAGCAAGTAAGAATTATTAATCATTGAGCTCCTTCTAAATGCTAGCTTATGTCTTCAGATATCCTGTACAGTAGACCTTCTCAAGCCTAATTTGCACTTGTTGCCAACTTCTTTCCATCATATTTTCATAAGTATTATAAGGATATTTACAACTGAGTCACATTTGCAACAAATTTTTGTGACTTACCATGAAAAAAGTGAATGAATAATGGGGGTCATTTATAGCTATCCATAGTTCCACTACTTTAGAAGTTAAAAGGAAAAAACAAATCTTAATAAGTGCCTTGTAGTAATACACTTGGTTCACTCAGTAAAAGTAGAGATTAGTGGGCTAAATATAAACATAAAGTTTAGAAGAGGGACAAAGCTTGTAGGGTCTGAATGTTATTCTCATTCCATCTTCTCCATTTCTAAGACATTTATGTAGCTTTGGAGGTGGCTGAGTATAAAGTTATCCATATGTGGTGCTATTTAGAAAAATGCTCCTAAGTTATCAGTCCCATAAACTTGGAACCTTCCCATCTCAATAGTTATATTTAACTTAAGTCTAACATGAGTTCATTCTGATTCTTAAGGGAAAATATCAGAAAGGCTAAGGACATGGCCTCTGGAGCCCAAATCTCTGGGCTTGAAACTTATCTCTAGCTCTTATTAGCTATATGGTCATGGAAATTTAGTTAACATTTTTGTGCCCTATTTTCATCCTTCTAATGTCATTGATACATCTCTTGTAGGGTTTTTATAAGGACCAAATAACACATATAAACTTTTTAACAGGTCGTTTCAAATAGTAGATGCTAATGTTGTTTTTTCCCTATCTTCCCTTTGGATCCACTGTGCCCTTCACTGCCCTGTTTTGTGTCCTGGCAGTCTGGCTGACCTTCATGATCTTCCTTACTTGGACTCTCTTGTCCCATGACTTCTGGTTACATTTTCACCTGGAGACAATGAAGGGATGGAAAGACAGGAGGACCCCTGTCCCCTGTCCCCGTAATCCCTCTCCCCACTTCCTCACTGCTTGATTGTGGTTTGACAGTGACTTTCTCCATCCTCTTTCTGTATGGAAATTCATAGCTACTATTGAATGGTCTCTCTCCCATGGTTCTAGCTATTGCCATCTTAGTACTACTACCTCCCCATGCCCCATTAGATTTCAGGGTAGTCAAGACTTGCTATGCATCTAGACCCTATGCATCAATACCCCTTGTTGATTCCTTTACCCTATTTATATCCCTGGTAATAATTCCTTTATTTGACTCTCTTTAATTAAGCATTTGTGTTTACCATTTATTTTCTCATGGGATCATAAACAGTATGGAGCTGAATTATTTGGCTTAAAGTAAGTATCAGAATATTTCTTTCAAGTCAATGAAATATCATTAACAGTGATAGGAATGGGGGTTTCAACACTTAGGTTAAGAAAATCAATTTTATTAACCTGTGTGTCATTATAACATAAATGTCCTCAGCATTAAAGGAGGTATGTGTAGAACTGGGACTAGATTGCAGTTAGGATGGAATAAAGACCAAGAGACCTCCCTCAGGGGCTTTACACATGAACCCTCCTCTTACTTCTCCCTTCTTGATAGTGTTGGAGGCAAGTTCGTGGAATACAAGGAAGTGGTGTTTATGTGGCCAAATCAAGTTCAGTATAAACCAAATCTAAGTTTTGGGGTTTAGTCAGCATCAAGATTTTGGAGTTGCTGGGTGGGTTGAGGGGAGAGTCATTCTTAGCATTCCTAGCAGAAGCCTGCAAGGCCATATAAGTAAGAACTAGACCCAGAAGAGTGATTGTGGGAAATAAATAAGAAGTAATGACTGGTTTTCATTCAAACAGGAATTACAGGAAGAAATGGTAAGTCTCCAAAATTATTGAGTATAATGGCTACATATTGTGGGAGTGTAATAAGTGTAAGGACCTTTTACACACTGATGAATCCACATTTCCTTACATAAGACTTGGGGAAACATTGTTTCCATATCTCCACTCACTAACATGTTTGGGATCTGTCTAGCCTGAGCTTACAGGACACAGAGGCTGTTATAAGTCATGAAGGTGAGACTGGGCATGAACGCATACCATGAAATGGTATTTCATATTCCATACCATTTCATGCATAGCAATAATTTTGTTCAGCCTGGAAATAAATTTAAAATAATTTGCCATCTGAAGTTTCCCCAATAAAACTCACTGTCATCTTATTCAGAGTTAAGAATTTTTAACCCTCAAGCCAAATAAAGTCCTATAGATTCCTCAGTTCTCACACTTACCACAGTAGGAGTAGAGAGAGTATAATATAATGTTAAGAGGGAAGAGGTTAAGAGGTCTGGAGTCAGACCTCTCAAATCCAAATCTTCTTGGATTTGAATCCTAACTCTCTCTGTCACTTACTATCAGTATATACTCCACATTTTTTTTTTTCCAATCAACCTCTGGATGTCCCAGTTTCTTCTTCCTCACCCTTGGAATCAGAAAAGTACCTATTTCTTGGAAATTCTGTAAGGACTTATTTATTTAAATATTTTATTTAAATAAAACAATACAGGCAAATAACTTCATAAAATACTTGGCATACAGTAAGTACTTAATAGTTCTTGCCTGGTTTTCTTTTTGTATGTGCATCTCCCAACAAGATTCTATGGGCACCTTGAGGTATGAATAAAACTATAAGATGAATACATATATATACCTACATAATAGGTATGTAATGTAATAGGTACGTGTATTATTGATTTTATATCCATTACTAAGTCTATCAGACAGTAAAGTGTTAAATAAATATTTGCTTAGTTACTAAATGAGGTTAGTTTGCCTTAGAAATATGAAGTTCAAAGACAAAAATAATGTAGATATATTGTCTTTATTGGAGTTGTCGCCTGAGATTCCATGTTAATCATCAGACAGGAGACTATTAATAATTCATCGTACTTTGAATGTCTGTCTTTATTTTTTCAATATTATCACATCAATGCCGTTGCATATCCACAGCCTCAGGTGCTTACAGAATCACCATCACATTCAAGTTGTCAAGTATTCATAATATTTGCCAAAAAAGTAAAAATCTTATCAAAATAATAGCTAAGAATAAATTATAGGCACCAAAAAGGGGGGATAGACTACCCATTTGAATATACTCTTACAGAGAATAATACAGATCTCTTTTTAAACAGTAAAATTATGTTAAGTCCACTTAATTTGTATTGAACAATGTATAAGGGGCAGCCCTTGTTGTTATAAACTTTGCTACTCAATTGGGAGAAATTAAAAAAAAAAAAAAGAGACTGTGTTTCTTCCACTTACTAATAGTGAAGTTTATTCAGCCTATAAAAAAGACTTTTTCAAATTTAAAAACAAGGAGCCTTTCTGAGGAAAAATAAAGTTAACAACCATGGACATTTTGAAACTGACTATAGAGTAGCATAAGTCTAAACTCATAGAAATAGCAAGGAAGAATGCATATTTTCCTGCTTTATGGCTATTTAGACAGTATCTATTCGAGTATTTTACTGTTAAAAATATTTTTAATACGTAATTTTATATGCTTATTAGAAGGGAAAATAATAATATACAGAATAATAGTTACCATTTGATTTTCTAAGTAAATGTAATTGCAATAAATATTTTACATGTATAGTTCCATTTAATAGTTACAGAATCACTAGATGGTAAGCTTCATAAAGACATATGAATCATATCTATCCATTTCTTTATTCATCAGTGGACCCCAGTAATCAGCAATGAGCTTGAAAAAGTTGACTCTCAATAAATATTTACTAAACAATTGTATGATCTTTCCTTTGAAGTAAGTTCTTGCTAGAAAAGCATTGTTTTAGTCCGTCAATGTTTGAGTATTATTGAGTGTACTACATTTGGTCAACTCTACCCTTGTTTGGTGTGATTACTCTTATCCTGCATACTTACAGTGACAGAATGCCTGAGGGAGATCTGTACTTATCATGTACAGCAAACTGGACCTAAGATGTCTCAGAAAGTTATAAAAGCACTGTGATTAAAAGCAAAGCCTACAAAAATCTGATCCTGATCCGTATAAATCGAAGGTTGGAAAATATGATCATTAAACATATCTTTAAAAGCATAGTCAGGATTTGTTAAAAGTTCTTTTAAGATTATGGCATCATCTAAAACATAAAGAAATGAAGGATAAAGTACCTTCTAGAAGCCAGAACCACACGGCTCAGCTCAGACTTACCAGAACAGTCACCACACGTAGAACCACTCCACGCATGTTATTCTCTAGTTTCTTGTCAGTCAGTGACCCATTCAGCCCTGTGACAGGATTCCAGCACCCAAGCTGAAAGGTAAAATAGCTTGGTCACTTTCCTCCCTGAAGAACAGTCCAATCACCTATGCAAAAGTCTTTCAGAAAACTGTGTGATAGCTCTTGGAATAACTGGTATAGGAGAGGTCCTGCAAAGGTTTTCTTTTTTAATAGCAAATGAAGCAATCAGAAATTCCATTTCCCGCTTTTAAATATAATTATATGGCATATGACAGTATCCAATATGCTTTAGAAGACTCACTAAGGACATGGACTTAATAAGGAATGATAATACACCAATAACTCAGTCCCAGTAATACGCTAATTGGAAAAATTATAGTGCATATAATTCTAGTGTAACGTTTATTCTTAATATATCAATTATGGTACAAGTTAGATTTTCTTATAGTCTCAATGGTTTTAATTAGATATTACACTGCTTTTATTGGAAAAAAACCACAAGATTTTTAATACAGTTAGAAAATTTACTGCTTTTATTTGAGGGAAAAATCATGTATATGGCTTTGCTGTTTTCAAGTATTCACAGTACACACAACAGTATAATTTGCCTTTTTGGTCAGTGGTATCAATTTTTAATTTTCTTGGAATATTTTGGCAGCAGCCTTTCCTTTAAAGTCTTGCAGTGATTCACTGCTCTTTACACTCCAAATATTGGTTTAATTTTACATCTTCATGTAGTTCTCAGCTCTTGTAATATCCAAATCTGAGGGCTAACAGTTTTAAAATCACTGCCTATAAATCACAACAGGATAAAAACTGATAACTCTCAATTCAGAAATAAGGAGGGAAAAAAAGAGGTATTGTGACTTGAATTAGCAGATAACTCAAGGAGCAAAGCTACAGAGAGAATCCTGTAATCCACATCTTGGGAAGAAATGTCATGCTATTAATTCTGATACTAGATCAATGAGCCTTCACTTTGAGGAACCTGTTCCACTTGCATGCCTTAAAAATATAACAATCCTTAGTCATATTTGGAGACTGCTCTGATTGATTGAATGGTTTATAGGGGCACCTGTTTATTTGTGTTGCTTCCTCCTGAAGACTGATCTCTTGCCTTGCATTGCATTTTGTTTGTGGCTTCCAAAGTTGGCAACATACTGGCAAGTCTCCTTCACAAATAAAAGATTTAGACTCTTCCTATTAAAACTCAAGTTTCCTTCTGAATCCTCAAGAGGTGTTTAATTAAGAAACCTAAAATGTACACAATATATCTTAAGAGAAGGGATGTCACAATATAAACAAAAAGCCAGCTTTTTCTGTGTTAAAATAATTTGGGAGAGGGCTGCTAATTGTAGGTTTCAACTACAAAAACACATTAAATTCATGCAATGATATGTCATTCTTAGTTACCTAAAAAGTCTAATTAGAACTTAGATCCAATTAGCAAATCCCAATGTGCTGAAAGTCTAATTATCAGAGATATTATAGTCCTCTTGCCCAATTTAAGATCTTATGAAATTTCTTTCAAGCTTCTGTTCTCAGGTCAACCAAAGTCTATGCTCAATCATATTCCTTGATGTACACTTTTTCTAGTAACTTTTTCAAGAAGATTTTATTTTCTTACACTAAATTAATACTGGTGAGAAAAGCGGTTTACATTAAGTGAAGACCTACTACACTATCCACCTTTTACAGTTCTATTACTTAATTTTAGGCTTACTCAATAACTTTTAGGACATCGTGTTGTTCAAGATAAACATGGCTAAGTTACCAAAGTAAATACAAGGATTTCTTTTTTTGTGTTCCTTGGTGAATCTACTATTAGTTTGCCTAAATAAATGACATCTTACTAATGCCAACTTGACCATAGCATTTTCGTGTATTGACCAGTCAAAATATTTACTAGTGGAATAACAATAAGACTTGCTGAGCAGTTTGTTTGAACAATGCTCTGGACAAACATTTAAAAAAATATATATAATTTCTAGCTTCTTAATTACATCTTCCTTTAATCATAACTAAATATAGTCAGTGGTTTAAAAATTCTAAGGTACTCAAACATTTGAGATTTTGAAATTAACAATAAAAACATTTGTCTTCAGACCTGGGCAGTAACTTAAACATTTGTATACACACATAATTTGTATATATATAATGTTTCTTCTCACTTTCAAAGACTATTTGGCCAAGTTCTTTCTCATATATATTACAAAACATCATTTTCCCCTCTGCCTGATAATTTTTCCCATTTCTGTTTTCTCTCTCTCCTCTCTCCCTTTGCTTGCTATTTGACTCATATGTCTTTTGATCATAGCACTCGTAAAGTTGTTTCTCTTCATCATAACAGCATTTGGGATTTTAGGATTGGTAACACCTTTTACTTCAGTTCTTTATATGTACAAACTCTAACACTTAAAGTTAGCTGAATATTAGCTATGGACACCATTAGCTAGGAATTTCAGAGACTGAATTTTTAGGTAGAGAAAAGTTTAAGAATACAGATTACCTGGAAAACTAGAAATAAAATATACCACTTGTCATATATCAAAATGGGGCAAAACAAAGAAATCATTCAGAAGTTAAAATAATACTTATTTCCCATATTGAATAGAACTATTTTTTTTTTTACATTTTTTGGAATAATTACTAAGTGTTAGCCATGATACTGTTTATACCTGATCTCATTTAAGCCTCAAAATAACTTTATAAGAAGTGTTATTATAATTTTTATATTATAAACATAGAAACTAAGGGCTTATCTCAAGGCACATAACTACTAAGAGATGAAACTAGGATTTAAACTAGTGCTTTTAAAATGTCCATATTTTGGATGTTTGGGTGGCTCAGTTGGTGGAGTGTCAGCCTTCAGCTCAGCTCATGACCTCCAGGTCCTGGGACTGAACCCCTCATTGGGTTCCTTGCTTAGCAGGGAGTCTGCTTCTCCCCTTCCCTCTACCCCTTCCCTGCTTTACCTCTCTCTCTCTCTCTCTCTCAGGTAAATACACAAAATCTTTAAAAAAATAAAAAAATAAAGGTTTAGATTCAGTGCTTTCGATTGCAGTGCTATTTTATAGCTTATGAATTTTTTTAATAAAGATGATCTATTTAAGGTAGGTAGAGAAAATACTATTTCTGTATTTTAGTCAAAAAATTAAAGTTCAGAATTGTTAAGTACCTGCCTCAAGATAACAGCTGGTGAATTCACATTTTGGCAATACAATTAAAAAGGCAAAGCATCATTTTTATCAAAGAAATTATAACATGTACATAACGCATAGTATATGCTAATCTTCTGAGGTCTTTACTTAATTAATTTACTTTTCAAAACAATACAATGAGAAAGGCAACATTATTATCTCCATTCAGCAGAAGGGGAAACTGAGGATTGAGAGCTTGTGCTCTGTCCACTGTGTTATCTTTTATCCCCTTAATCAGTCTTAAGGCATTGTGTAGAATAAGGAAAGCAGCAGGAAAATGAGATGGACAAGAGATTCTCAAAAACATTTCTGGAAATCTCTACTTTGTGTCACCAAATTACTAAAGATAATTGTGGAACACATTTCATTTATCAGAAGGTCTGTTGATGCTTCTCAAAATGTACACCAGAGATAAATGAGGAAATAAACAACAGCAATACACAGAGAAAATGTTGATTATTCACATCTTTTCGAAGGATTTTTCAAGTTTTAAGATTCCTTAATTTCTCTTCATAGCCATTCATATCCCTGAGGTTCCCTTCAAGTTCTTCTGTTTGATTGTGATAGCTCCTTCCAATAATAAGCAATACAAATGAGTTGGGTTCACAAAGTTTCAAAGTGTTGTGTATCTACAACAGGTCATATTCCTTGCAGCACAGCAAGAGTGACATAGTGTTTGATTAAAAAAAAAAAAGCCTAGAAAAATTTCTTAATTTAAAAAATTAAGTTCAAGTGTGAAGCTTATCTAACAACTTCTCTGGTTTCATTGTTAGAAATTCTATTAACTTGATTTCTCTGGATATGTGGAGAAGGTTGTTTTTGTCTGTGTTTTTATCTTTGTTTCTCCCCCTCCCTTTTTAAACAATGAGGCCAGCGACTAATAAAGATAATGCACACAGAATCTTATAATACTATTTATTCAGCTGAGCACTTTCTAAGTAAAAAATAATAAAAGTAGCCCCTATAGCACATGAGATTTATAGAAAGTCATACTGCTGATGGCAAAACAAGATTCACTGTCTCCCATGGTCTGACAGTCCAGAGAAAATTTAGAAGGGATTAAAAAAATAAAGACCAATTCAATTTCCTTTCAATTACAGTTTATCGAATTCCTGTAGTATTATCTGGTTACTGCTGAAAGTCACTTTAAAAATCTTAAAAATGCTTAATGCTTTAATTATCCCCTTCATTGGAGCTTTAAGCAACAATAATCTTGTCACTTTCTGTTAAAATCAATGTACTATCTTGCGTTCAACAAAATGGTTGACGTATTTGCATGAGGAGAGTAATAGGCTCCTGACATGATGCGTCATGCCGTGAGTAAATGACCAGAGGTTTTAGATGTTTACTCTTTTCCTTTCAATATTTCTTCTTTTCATTTGTTCATGGTCTTTAAAGGGTGACGTTTGACTGGGTTCTGCATCCCTATTTTTCCGGCAGTGTTACAATGTCAAAAAAGAGCTGAACTGTTCGACTTTAATTTTACGCTTAATAGTTATAGGCCTTAATCACAGGAGTCAAGAGAGCTCTTAATTGAATACCAAATGGAATTCCCTACATTTATTAGCTTGTATTCATATGGAACAAACGAAGCCTGGCTCTAGTAGGGAAGCTCCAGCTGCAGGACACAGCATATCAGGCTGTGTGCTGCCGTTCACTGCATCGCCTTTATTTGCTTTCTCAGCCTTCAAAGGAAAAAAAGGAACAATAAGGCACAAAGTAGCTGAAAGCGAACCATTTAGAAATGCACAGCATTTATTTGGTAGATATTACTTCTATAATGGGATTGAAAGTGTAAAAAGAAATTCATATGGCAGGTTGGCTCAGATACATGTTTTATAGAGTTAAATTGGAATGTTTCTTTTCTTTGATATGTACAGGAATGTACTGTGTCAGTAATCCCTCCGACAATAATTTTGTTGGTGATATTTCCACCTGCAAAACAGGTTCAATTTGTAGGACTTTCTCTCTAGGGGATGATTATTGCCTCCTAAGATTCTATTCCTACAGCTTGGTCATTACCATGAAGTCGCAGACGTTATTTAGATTATGTGAAATAGCCTTAGCACTTGAGTTTCCTTTAGGAGAAAATATCTTTCGAAAAAGAAATCAGAAGAAATATCCCCTGATTCCACTGCTTACATTTCTCTGTATTCCTGCTGAAAACAAAATTTTGCACCATGTAACAACGTACATGTAAAATAGGATGAACTTAGCTGATTTCCACAAATGAATATAAACATGAGAAACTAGAGACATGAAAAAATAGCTCGAAGATGCTTTATGCAGCTATACTAACTCCTCACAGTTATCACTGGGCATTTAACTGATTAAATAATATTTTACCATTATTATAAGTTTCCCCTTCTTTTATAATTCTTCTTGGTGTAAAATCACTGTTATATTATATTTAGAGGCAGCATATCACAGTGGCCAAGGTCAGAAACTCTAGAACCAGACTGCTTAGGTTCAAGCACCTACTCTACTCTGACACTTGCTGGGCATGTGTCATTGGGCTTCAGTTTTCTCATCTCTCAAATGGGCATAGTAAAAGCGACTTCCTCACACGGTTGGTGGATTAACTGACTTCATATATGTCAAGTATTTAGAAGTGTTCTTGACACATAAAGACTAAAGAAGTGTTAATTATCACCACTCTTATAAAATCAGCCCTCTTGTTTCTAGCTCAGCCTCATCATTTGGAGTCCCTTAATAGTTTCAGTGAGGAGGTATGCCTCTGAAGCTATGGTTCTCAACTCTGGCTGCATATTAGAATCACCTGAAAATTTTAAAAACTTCTGATACACAGCACAAACCCAGAACAGCTAAGTCCAAATCTCCAGGGATGGAATCCAGGCATCAGTATTACTTATGGCTCTCAGGTGTTTCAACCTCTAGCCAAGATTGAGAAGCCCTACACTAAACTTGCCTTAAAACCCAGGGAATGTAGTCTCATAGAAGGGCTACTTAACCTCATTGACCAAAAGCATCATTTTTTACTGGCTTCCTTTACAAAAGCTAGCTAGGGATACTTTCTCAAATAAACAAGCAATTTTGTTTTTCTTGTTCTAAATAGGATAGGAGATTATAAACTCTGTGAAGTCAGACTGATGCTTACCTTGTCTATTCTTGTACCCCTAGTCCTTGTCATAGTATTGATATATTAGGACACGGTAGGTCCCAATAAATATCTGATAAATTAATGCATTCATTAACACTCCTGTTGTCCTCTTTCTTCTCCCTCTTTTTTCTTTCTCTTTTTCTTTCCTTTTTTCCCTTTTTCTGTCTCTCCAGTTCAAACTGAATGAAAAAGCAAAACATCCCCTGAGGTCGTGTCTTGTTATACTGTACCGTTGACAATTTTTGTAATTCTTCAGGGTGATTCCCTTCACTCGAATTCTACTAGCTTTCCTTTTTTTTGATCAAATTTTTTTGTAATAATATTTTAGCATTTAATGATTATAACCTGATAAAAGTTGCTGAGTTTTCTTCTTTCATTCTTTGCTATCTCTCGATGTTTTAAAGGGGGAATCTTTATTTTAAAACCACATTAGAATTCTCTTTCTTTTCTTGTCCATTAAGTCAAGGGTACCATCTTCATCATCTTTGTATGCCCAGTGCCTATTACAGTGTTTTGCATAAGTAAAATATTTATTTTTTGGAAATTACAAAGTTAACAAGCACTTAAGTCTTATGTAAAGTATTTCTATTGTACTGTAGATCTTTGTTGCCAAACAATCTAAAATCTGAATCTGGATATCAAATATTTTACTATCTCTTCAATGTTTATGCTTAGATAACTCAAGTCATTTCAAATATCTAAAAGATTAAACTCGGGGCACCTGGGTGGCTCAGTCAGTTAACTGTCTGCCTTCAGCTCAGGTCATGATCCCAGGGTACTGGGATCAAGCCCCATATTGGGCCCCCTGCTCAGCAGAAAGCCTGCTTCTCCCTCTCCTTCTGCTGCTCCCCTGATTGTGCTTGCTCTCTCTCTCTCTTTGTCAAATGAATAAAAAAAAATCTTAAAAAAAATAAGATTAAACTCATAGTCTACCCCCACCATCTATCCTTCCACTAGCCAAAAACTAACAAATCTGTTTTACAACCACACATAACTAATCCATTGCCAACCTGCCAATTTCCCTTCCAATAACAAACTCCCAAATCAATTTAACACCATCTCCTTGCCACCATATCCTAGCCCAAGCTAACTCCATTGGTTCTCTTTTACAATCTTCCTTCTATGTTGTAACACAAATATAAATTGAGATATGATGTCATCTGTCTAAAATCTTTCCACAGTCTTCTATCGTTATCAAGAGAAAGACCAAACTAATATTGTGGCCAACCAAGATCTGTGTGATTTGTCACATTTTACATTCACAATCTCATGTCACACCACATTCTCTCTCAGTGTTTGAACTCCAACTATATTTGTTTTCCTTCAGTCTCTTGACTTAGACATAATACTCCTGCCTTAAGGATTAAGACATTATTTCTCAAACATTAAAGTATATCAGAACTACTTGGGAGTGAAAGCCAAAACAAACAAACAAAAACAATGCCACAGCTATATGCCGTGCCAATTAAATCAGCATTTCTGGGCGTGAAATCCAGACACCAGTATTTTTTAAAGTGTTGAAAATAGGGCACTTGGGTGGCTCCGTCGGTCAGGTGGCTGACTGACTTTTGGTTTCAGCTCAAGTCATGATCTCAGGGTTGGGAGATTGAAGCCCATGACATTGGGCTCTGCACTCAGTGGAGAGTCTGCTTGAGGATGCTCTCTATCCCTCTCCCTCTGTGTCCCTGACTTGCACATGGGTGCATATGTTCTCTCTCTCAAATAAGTCAATAAATCTTAAAAAAAAGTTTCCAAGATGATTCTGAAGTGTAGCCAAATATGAGAAACAGTGGTTTTAATGATACAGTTTTCTTTGATTGGAAGAATCTAGACACCTGCCATTCTTCAATGACTTACTGAATTCACTCTTACTCATCTTTTAGATCTCAATGTAAACATCTATAGGTTAGTGTAAACTTTCCCTGACTAACTGTCTCCACCTCCCAGGTTAACTCTGGTCCCTCCAATGTGGTATCATGTTCCTCTCCTTCATAGATTAACAGTTATTGTACTAATTATCTGTAAGTCTCCATTAAGTAAGGAAAAATTACTGTTTTTATCTCCCCACTACTTTCTTAAACACATAATTCTTGGCACAAAGTGGGACTTCCATTTTTACTGACTACTGAAACAAATTTAGATGATTTTAAACAGGAAACTTCATACATCTTACAGTGTTATTGACTATTTTTCAAACAATGCCTTAAATGAGGATCTCAGTAGATAGCCAAGATGCTATGCTGCCAGCTACTGAATTTTTGTTTGTTTTGGAAATGTAGATTTGCAACTCTCATTCTTCCTGGGTACAGAGAGGATAAGCTCTACATAATAAGATCAAGGAATGTTTTTCAGAAGCCTTCAATATGAGGAATGATGACATTACCTATTCCTGTAGGAGAATAAAATAAGTTGTTATATTAGTCCTATCATTTGAACAATTATATAACAACAAGAGTAAAACATAACCTATGATGGGTGTTTCTTATATTCCAAGGCTCATTTTAAGACATGTACCTGTACTATCTTACTAAAAGGAGAACCACAAAATATCCATGAAATATGAAGTGTTGAAACTTTAGGGGAAAAAACATTACCCATCTAGGAGGGGAAAGCTCTCTCAACAATGCAAAATCCTCTTGAAGAGTACAGCTCCTGGCCAAAAATCTATGAATGATTTTTTAGGCCTGAATACAGGCAATCAGGATGGCTTTGCCTGACATGCCTCTTGAAGGAGTTTAATCAAGAACTCAGGTCCCTCTGGCAGTATCTGCCTGTTAGCCTCTATTCAGAGGCCTCTCCATTTGTGCCTAGGCCTGAGGCCTTTCTCCGGGAGTCTCTGCTGACACATCCTCATCGAGGGAGGCCTTGAAGACACTTTCCTGTATTCTGACTTAATACTTTTCCTTTCCTAACCCTTCCCTTCTTCCATTCCTTCCTCCTCACCCCTGTACCGGTCCATAAAACTGCAGTAGCCTCAGGGTCTGCTCCAATAGTGAGACAGTTCCCCCATATGTGCTGATACATCTGACTTTCACCTGGTGTCATTCTGAATGAAAAGAAGGGACACTGAGGGAGCTAGGACCATTTTTCCAACTTGCTTTTCTTAAGTGAAAAAGGGCTTAGCGGACGTTCATTTTGGCTTGTTGTCTTAATTGACTACTCCCATACCCGGTAGCTCAGCTCTCCCCAACTCAGCCTTTGACGTTTCTTACTTTGTAATGACAGTTCACATATACTGAAGACTTCCTATAAGGCAGGTATTGTATCGAAGCCCTGGATATTATGTAGTTTACTTTTTTTGCCATAATCTTATTAGGCAGATACTATTAATTATCCTAACTTTAACACATGAGGAAATTGAGGATTAGGAAGATTATTGACCTGTTCCAGATTACTCAGCTCAAAAGTGAAATCATCAGGATTTGAATCCAGGCAGGTTAGCACCAGAAACCGTTAGGTGATTCTGACCTCAATCAATAGGATAATTTTTAGAAAAGAATAGAGCAAGGGCCACATGGACCGTTACAATGCCGTTTGAGTGCTCATTTCCTAGGAGTAGCTCTATTTTTGTTTTGGGGTCCTTGAAAAACTAAAATTTATTTGCATAAACCCTCAACCTGCCCCCCCTTTTTTTAAAGATTTTATTTATTTATTTGATAGGGAGAGAGAGATCACAACTAGGCAGAGAGGCAGGCAGAGTGGAAACAGCCTCAATCCCAGGACCCTGAGATCATGACCTGAGCCGAAGGCAGAGGCTTTAACACACTGAGCCACCCAGGCACCCCTCCCCCCGCTTTTTTTTTTTTGCCTCAACTATTCAAGTTGGGTTTCTGTCATATGGAACCAAAGGATTCATAGCTAATTACATGAAGTTGTGATAGGTTTTGTGAATGCATTCTGTAACTACATCAATGTAGGAAAAGGAAGACATTTTTGAAGAAGTGAGCAAAAAGTAAAGAATGTTGGACTGGGCATTTGAAGGCCTAGTTTTTATTTCAAGTAAGGGATTGATGCAAATAAATTCTAAATTTTTTTCTCACAACTAGTAGTGATAGGTCTATTTTATGGATAGTTTCTTGTAATATGAGCAAAGCAACCTCCAATATATATAAAGCCAACAAGGATTACTGATATTGATAAAGGGAAACTCATGGAATCCTTTTTATTGCCCTATTAAACTAAAGTTTCACAAAGGTGGAGGTTTTTGCCTATATTGTTTACGGTGGATGCCAAACACCTACACAGTTCACACATAATAAATATTTGTTGAATGAATGAATGGGTCTTATTTTTCTCAAAGAGTAAATTAAATTTCAGTTGCCTAGAGTACTTTGTAGCATGTGGGTTTTATCTCAAGGTGAGAAATAAATCCGCTAATTCTCATCAAATCATGTCTAGCTTTGTGATTCTACGATTGTTTAATATCACTGGATTCATACCAAGAATCATTCCTGTGATGATCAAGAGAGGATTACTCATTCAAATTTTCCAAATAACTCTTGCCATAAATAGTACAATCAGCCATTGCAATCAGTTGATCTGATGCTGAGGCTGACATGACACCATTGTCTAGGTAACTGTTTAATTCTTCCTTTCTGTCTCCTCCTTTATCAGATGCCTGTGCTTAGGCTCAAAATGAGGATGGAGTGCTGGGGTTTCATGGATAACTGTGAATCATCAAATGATTGACTATGCCTCTGAGCATTCTTACCAGCTTTGAAAATAATTTTAATTTCATTGCAAAATACTGCAAACATTTATGCAGTTGAGATTCCCATAAATCAAGCATGTTTAGAAATGCTAGCATACTTCAAAAATGAGTTCTTTATGGATTTACATGTTTTTCTAATTACCCCTTTAAAATTAATGATCCTAAATACTTTCCCCACATATACTTCCACTGGAAAATATTAGCTATAATCACACTCAAATAATAAACATGAAGAATGGCATGGGTATTTGGAAGAGGTTGGGACTAACTGATCACAATAATCTGCAGGAAATTTAGCAATAAATAATCTAGTGGACATTGATGAAGTAGTGTGTATTGTTTAAATACATTATTTTCCCATCATGCAGCATTTATAATCAAGAATACATTTATTAAATACCTGCTGTGCTAGTGTTATGGGATACAAGGATGCATAGAACATCATCTTTCACCTCCAAAAATTTATCTTTCTGAAGTGACAAAGCAGAAACATTTTATAAAGAAAAAATACAACACATTCCCCTAGGCAGTTTGTTACTAAAAGTCCTTAAAGACTGGCATGAATAAATAGTAAATACTTAATATTTAAAAATGAGAAAGGATCAAATCTCGTCAAAGAAAATGATAGAAAAAGCAGACCATTGTGTAGCAGTCTGTCTTTAAGAGGGCCACAGATATTCCTCCTGTGCCTGTGAATGCATACCAATCTTGTATCGAGAGGTTGAGTCTGTTCCCCTCTCCTTGAATCTGAGTTGGCCCTGTGACTTACTTTTACCAACAGAATTAGGCAGAGGGGATGACATATGATTTCTGGGCTTGGGACTTAAGAGATCTTATAGCTTTTGTTTTCTCACTTTGGGAAGCCAATAATCAAGTGAAAAAAAGACTAGGCTAAAAGACTGAATAATGAGAGACTATGTGGAAAGAGAAAGGAGTCATATGAAAGAAAACTATGAGACCTTAGCCAATAGCCAGCACCAATGCCCCAGACATGTGAGTGATCCATCTTAAATCCTTTTGATTCCAATTGAGCTATCCCAGTCAACACCATGTGGAGCAGGGGTGATCCATCTCCATTGAGTCTTGCCTAAATACCAGACCTACTGAATCTTTAAAAATAAAAGGTTTTGTTTTAAGCCAGTAAATTTCAGGGTGTTTTGTTATGCAGTAATAAATAATCAAGACATATGGCTTAGGGACAGTTAATGGTCATCTTTGCTTCTGAAATTGACCGGACACCTAAGGCTTCTAGAATTCAGTAGGAAATTGTACATATATGAGGGATATTCTTTCCTTTTTTCTAATACATTCCTTTTTATCTTAAAGCTTTTTTTTTTTTTAAATGTTCCTCTACTGTAATTCAGATAGGCATTTCCGTATGCGCTTTAATCTTTGTTGGACCTGATTGAAACACGTTCAAAATTATCTATACTTTGGAAAATAGGACATATTAGATCATGATTTGTTTTCTTTGGCTGCTGTAACAACCAAAAACTCAATAGATTAAAAGAACAGGTATTTGTTTTCTCACAGTTCCAGAGGACAGATCCAAAATCAAAGTGCTAGCAAGGTCATGCTCTCTTGAAAGGCTCTAGGGGAGAAAATTTCCTTGCTTCCAGCTCTTGTGCCTCCAGGCCACAAGACTATTGTGGTTAACTGTGAGCTCTGCCTCTGTCCTCTTCTCCCTTCTCTTAAATTTCTCTCTACCTTCCTCCATAAGAATATCTATCTTTGGACTTATGGCTGACCTGGATAATCCATGACAACATCATCTCAAAATCCTTATCTTAATTATATTTGCAAAGACCTTCTTCCCAAATAAGACACATTCACAGGCCCCAGGGATTAATCTGTAAATAAATTTGTTTTTGTTTCCTTTCATTTGGGTGGAGCAGGGAGGGAGTTGGAATTCAACTCACTACAGATCACAGTTCATAAATTCTCATTTTAGGATCGAACTTCTTACCAAGCTATTTTAGTTAAAACACAATCTCTTTAAGGAAAAGAAGTAGTTTTATAAGATCTATATCCACTAGGGACAATTGATTTTTCTGCATATATTGATTGATTTAAATTTTCTCAAATTAGAACTGAAAAAGCGCTTGCCACACAGTGATGAGTTTGCTCTTGCTGCATCTCTCAATTTAATCTTCTGTGGTACTTATTATCTGGGGCATTATTCTAGGTTCAGTCACTCACTTGCCTAATTTCCCCAGTAGAATTTTGAGCTCCCTGATGGCTGGAATCATCTTTTTATTCATTATAACATATTCAGCACATTTTTAACACTAACATATAATAGATAAACAGTAAATGGTTGTGATATAGAATATCTTTTTTTATTCTCAATACACTATCCTTGGTTTAATGGATGCATGACTGCACTTATATTATCCCTTAGATGTATCTGGATGCAGTTCAAGTATACCTTTTTATTTGCTATGAAGAACAACAGTAGGAAGAGATCTCTAACTTCTTTACTCCAATCTATGTTTGGCTTTCTAAAGCACACTGTAGAAACTTGAGTCTATATGTGATTACTGGCAGTCAGACAAAGTTCCTAAAATTAGAATGAGTAAAAGTGTTCCCACTTCAAATATTTTCAAATAACTTCTACAATGTGTATTTTTTATCAGTATTTTAATTTAGTCAACATTTTGGTTGATCCTTAATTCTTTTACATTTAAATATGTAATTTGCCTTATTTATAATTGCAAGTAAAAGAATAAACTTTTAATGAAAGTTGGTCATCCGTTGTATATAATAAAACCTTACTACGAAAATGTATTTTCCATTGTTTTGCCTATCATATCCACTATGTAAAGCATATGGATTTCTTAAGATATCTTTCCCTCATATAAAGAATCAATAACCAGGTATCATTCTTGTCTTGCCAATAATAATCTAGATCACTGGTTACTGAAAATGAAATCATTAATCAGTCTTGGCTTTCCATATATAGTAGGAATTATTCAGTGAGTAACAGAAGAAGTCTTGTAAAGGGATATTCTGTCCAACTGAGGACATAATTTTCAGCTGGGAATTTACTCAAGAAGTTATCTTAATAAATGGTAACCTTTCTCCAGAGTCACAACAGAATAGAGTACCAAATGAACAAAGGCTTCAGGACAAAGAATAAAGAAACAAATTCAAAATAGACACTTGGGTGGTATCAGAAAATTTTAAATAAAAATTTAGAATATAGACAAAACCTTAGACCACTCTCTTAGCCATACCTCTCAAAGAAGTATCTCCAGTTGCTTAATAAAAATCCATTAAAAATCAATACCGGGGGGAAGTAGCAAGATGGTAGAGGAGTAGGAGAATGAGATATCATCAGGTCCCAGGAGTTCAGATAGGTATTTATCAAACTATTCTGAACACCTACAAACTCAACAGGAGATAGAAGAGAATAAGAGCAACAATTCTAGAAAGAGAAAATCAACCGCTTTCTGGAAGGTAGGATGCATGGAGAAGTGAATCTGAAGTGAAAGGAAGATAGACCGTGGCAGGATGGGCCAGCTCCTGGCAAGTGAGAGAGCAGTGGAGCACAAAATCAGAACTTTTAGTAGTCTGTTCCACTGAGCGACATCACATGGAGGCTAAGTGGGGAGTGGGCCCTCGTGGGAACAGTGTGGTCTCAGGACCCACGGGGACACAAAAAGACCAGTGGTGTCTGTGTGCAGCAGAGCTCCCAGATATCAAAGTGGGGAAGCCAGCCTTAAAGATGGAGCCAAGCAGTGGGCTCTCAGCTCAGGATTACCTTAAACCATGATCCAAGGCACAGTCAGGCCCCTATTCTTCCTGGAGAGACCCCATAAGTGGCAGATCGGGAGAGACCCCTTCCTTCCTCCTTCAGGAGGAGTGGCCCAGGAGTCCGCTGGAGGAATCTGCTGGGTTTTTAGACTCCAGAAAAGGCTGTGTGCCAGAGATAGGACCAAATGCTCCGTCACAGGCTGGGTGAGCTCAGAGTACTGCCAGAGACCAGGGGAGACAGGAGAAATTGACTGCTTTATTCTGAGGGCACAATGAGGAGTAGGACCCTGAGCTCTTGGCTCCTACAGTCCGGAGATTGGGAGGCTGCCATCTTCATTCTCCTCCTCCAAAGCTATACGTAAAGCATTCAGGGGACAAAAGCCATGGAGGGTAAACTGAACAGATTACTTAGCCTGGCTCCTGGCAAGGGGGGTGCAATTCCACTTCAGGCAAAGACTTTTGATAATCACTGCAACAGGCCCCTCTCCCAGAAGATCAGCAAGAGCATCCAGCCTAGACTAAGTTCACCTATCAATGAGAACTGTGGAATTCCAGAGCTAAGGGAAAGCAACACATAGAATTCATGGCTTTTTTCCCATGATCCTTTAGTCTTTCAAAGTTAAATTTTTAAAATTCTATTTTTTCTTATTCTATTTTTTTAATTTTCCTCTTTCTTGTTTTAATATTTTTTAACTATTTCATCTTATCAATATCTTTTAAAAAATCTTTTTAAATTTTCATGGTTATAGTCATATTCTATTCCCCCACTCTATTTAAACTTATTTATTGTATATATATATATATATATATATAGGTTTTTTTTTTTTTTTAAATTTTGGGATACAATTTCTTCTAATAGATCAAAATATACCCTAAATCTAGTGCATAGCTTTGTTCTAGTCTCCAGTCTGATCACATTCTTTTGTCTTTTTTTTTCTTTTATCAGCCAACTTCTGATCTGATCAAGCCCTTTTTTAGAATCCATTTTAATCTTCATCTTTAAAGTCATATTTCATCCCTTCATCATGTTTACCCTTATTTTTGTATATGTATAAGTATTGCTTTCTTTAAAATTTTGGGAGGTAGTTTCTTCTAACAGACCAAAATACACCCAAAATCAAGTGTGTGATTCTGTTCTATTCGCCAGTCTAATATATATATTTGTTTGTTTGTTTGTTTGTTTTCCTTTTTTCCCCCTTTCTTTTCCCCTCGGTTTCAAGTCTCTTCTGATTTGGTTAGTGTATGTTTTTCTACAGTTGTTGCTACTCTTTTAGTATTTTGTTCTCTCATTCATCTATTCTTACCTGGATAAAATGACAAGGTGGAAAAACTCACCACAAAAAAAAGAACAAGAGGCAGTACCTATGGCTAGGGACCTAATCAATACACACATTAGTAAGATGTCAGAACTAGAGTTCAGAATGATGATTATCAAGGTGCTAGCTGGGCTCGAAAAAAACATGGAACATATTAGAGAATCCCTTTCTGGAGAAATAAAAAACTAAAATCTAACCAAACTGAAATCAAAAAAGCTATTAATGAGGTGTAATTAAAAAATGGAGGCTTTTACTCCTAGGATAAATGAGGAAGAAGAGAGAATTAGAGAAATTGAAGATAAAATGATGGAGAATAAAGAAGCTGAGAAAAAGAGAGATAAACAATTACTGGGCCATGGGGGGAGAATTTGAGAGATAGGTGATACTATAAGATGAAAGAATATTAGAATAATTGGAATCCCAGAAGAAGAAGAGAGAGAAGGGCAGAAGGTATATTGGAGGAAGTTATAGTAGAGAATTTCCCTAATATGGAGAAGGGAACAAGCATCAAAATCCAGGAGGCACAGAGAACTCCCCTCAAAATCAATAAAAATAGGTCCACACCCCATCATCTAATAGTAAAACTTACAAGTCTCAGTGACAAAGAAAATCCTAAAAGCAGCTCAGGACAAGAAGTCTGTAACATACAACAGTAGAAATATTAGATTGGCAACAACCTATCCACAAAGAACTGACAGGCCAGAAAGGACTAGCATAATATATTCAGAGCACTAAACGAGAAAAATATGCAGCCAAGAATACTATATCCAGCTAGGCTGTCATTGAAAATAGAAAGAGATAAAAAGCTTCCAGGACAAACAAAAATTAAAAGAATTTGCAAACACGAAACCAGCCCTACAGGAAATATTGAAAGGGGTCCTCTAAGCAAAGAGAGAGCTCACAAGTAACAGACCAGAAAGGAACAGAGACAATATACAGTAACAGTCACCTTACAGGCAATACAATGGCACTAAATTCATACCTTTCCATAGTTACCCTGAATGTAAATGGGCTAAAAGCCCCAACCAAAAGACAGAGGGTATCAGAATGGATGAAAAAACAAGACCCATCGATATGCTGTCTACAGGAAACTCACCTTAGACCCAAAAACACCTCCACATTTAAAGTAAGGGAGTGGAAAAAAATTTACCATGCTAACGGACATCAAAGAAAGCTGGGGTGGCAATCCTTATGTCAGATAAATTAGGTTTTAAGCCAAAGACTATAATAAGAGATGAGGAAGGACACTATATCATACTTAAAGGGACTGTCCAACAAGAAGATCTAATAATTGTAAGTATCTATGCCCCTAACATGGGACCAGCCAATTATATAAACAACTAATAACAAAATCAAAGAAACACATCAACAATAATACAAGAATAGTAGGGGACTTTAACAACCCCCTTACTGAAATGGACAGATCGTCTAAGCAAAAGATCAAAAGGAAATAAAGGCTTTAAATGACACACTGGATCAGACGGACATCACAGATATATTCAGAACATTCCATTCCAAAACGACAGAATACATATTCTTCTCTAGTGCACACGGAACATTCTCCAGAATAGATCCCATCCTGGGTCACAAATCAGGTTTCAGCTGGTACGAAAAGACTGGGATCATTCCCTGCATGTTTTCAACCACAGTACTCTGAAACTAGAACTCAACCACAAGAGGGAAGTTGGAAAGAACTCAAATACATGGAGGCTAAAGAGCATCCTACTAAAGAATGAATGAATCAACCAGGAAATTAAAGAAGAATTAAAAAAATTCATGGAAACAAATGAAAATGAAAACACAACTGTTCAAAATCTTTGGGACACAGCAAAGGCAGTCCTCAGAGGAAAGTATATAGCAATACAAGCCTTTTTCAATAAACAAGAAAGATCTCAAGTACACACCTTAACCCTACACTTAAAGGAACTGGAGAAAGAACAGCAAAGAAAGTCTAAACCCAGCAGGGGAAGAGAAATAATAAAGATCAGAGCAGAAATCAATGAAATAGAAACCAAAAGAACTGTAAAACAAAGCAATGAAACTAGGAGGTGGTTCTTTGAAAGAATTAATAAGATTGATAAACCCTTGGCCAAACTTATCCAAAACAAAAGAGAAAGGATCCAAATTAAAAAATCATGAATGAAAGAGGAGAAATCACAATCAACACCAACAAAATACAAACAATTATAGGAACATATTGTGAGCAACTATATGCCAGCAAATTTTACAATCTGGAAGAAATGAATGCCTTCCTAGAGACACACAAACTACCAAAACTGAACTAGGAAGAAATAGAAAACCTGAACAGACCCACAGCCAGTAAGGAGATTGAAACAGTCATCAGAAATCTCCCAATAAACAAGAGCCCAGGGCCAGAGGGCTTCCCAGGGGAATTCTACAAAACATTTAAAGAAGAATTAATACCTATTCTCCTGAAATTGTTCCAAAAAATAGAAATGGGAGGGAAACTTCAAAACTCATTTAAGAGGCCAGCATTACCTTGATCCCAAAACCAGACAAAGACCCCATCAAAAAGGAGAATTACAGACCAATATCCTTGATGAACACGGATGTAAAAATTCTCACCAAAATACTAGCCAATAGGATCCAATACTACATTAAAAGGATTATTCACCACGACCGAGTTGGATCTATTGCTGGGCTACAAGGTTGGTTCAACATCCTCAAATCAATCAATGTGATACAATACATTAATAAAAGAAAGAACAAGAACTATATGATACTCTCAATAGATGCTGAAAAAGCATTTGACAAAGTATAGCATCCTTTCTTGATCAAAACTTCACAGTGTAGGGAGAGAGGGCACATACCTCAACATCATCAAAGTCATCTATGAGAAACCCACAGCAATATCATTCTCAATGGGGAAAAACTGAGAGCGTTTCTGCTAAGGTCAGGAATATGGCAGGGCTATCCACTATCATCACTGCTATTCAACATAGCACTAGAAGTCATAGCCTCAGCAATCAGACAACAAAAAGAAATAAAAAGGTATCCAAATTGGCAAAGAAGTCAAATTCTCACTTTGCAGATGATATACTACTTTGTGTGGAAAACCCAAAAGACTCCATTCCAAGACTGCTAGAACTCATACAGGAATTCAGTCAAGTGTCAGGACATAAAATCAATGCACAGAAATGGGGTTGCATTTCTATACACCAACAGCAAGACAGAAGAAAGAGAAATTAAGGAGTCAATCCCATTTACAATAGCACCCAAAACCATAAGATACACAGGAATAAACCTAACCAAAGAGGCAAAGAATTTGTACTCAAAACCTATAAATTACTCATGAAAGAAATTGAGGAAGATAGAAAGAAAAAGAAAAAAGTTCCATGCTCATGAATTGGAAGAACAAATATTATGAAAATGTCTATGCCACCTAGAGCAATCTTTACATTTAATGCAATCTCTATCAAAATACCATCAACTTTTTTCAAAGAAATAGAACAAATAATCCTAAATATTTTTTTTTTAGGATTTTATTTATTTATTTGACAGAGAGAGATCACAAGTAAGCAGAGAGGCAGGCTGAGAGAGAGGGGGAAGCAGGCTCCCCACTGAGCAGAAAGGCTGATTCGGGGCTTGATCCCAGGACCCTGAGATCATGACCTGAGCTGAAGGCAGAGACTTTAACCCCCTGATTCACCCAGGCACCCCTCCTAAAATTTATATGTAACCAGAAAGACCCCAAATAGCTAGAGGAATGTTGAAAAAGAAAACCAAAGTTGGTAGCATCACAATTCCACACTTCAAGCTCTATTACAAAGATGTAATCATCAAGACAGTGTGGTACTGGCACAAAAACAGACACATAGATCAATGGAACAGAATAAAGAGCCCAGAAATGGACCCCCAACTTGATGGTCAACTAAAGTTTGACAAGGCAGGAACGAATATCCAATGGAAAAAAGACAGTCTCTTCAACAAATGGTGTTGGGAAACCTGGACAGCCACATGAAGAAGAATGAAACTGGACCATTTCCTTACACCGCACACAAAAATAGACTCAAAATGGATCAAAGACCTCAATGTGAGACAGGAATCCATCAAAATCCTTGAGGGGAACACAGCAGCCTCTTCGACCTCAGCCACAGCAACTTCTTCCTAGAAACATTGCCAAAGGCAAGGGAAGCAAGGTCAAAAATGAAGTATTGGAACTTCATTAGGATCAAAAGCTTTTGCACAGCAAAGTAAACAGTCAACAAAACCAAAAGACAACTGACAGAATGGAAGAAGATATTCACAAATGACATATCAGATAAAGGGCTAGTATCCAAAATCTATAAAGAACTTCTCAAACTCAACACCCAAAGAACAAACAATCTTATCAAGAAATAGGCAGAAGACATGAACAGACATTTCAGCAAAGAAGACATCCAAATGGCCAACAAACACATGAAAAAGTGCTCAACATCACTTGGCATCAGGGAAGTAC
>CM053604.1:63882037-63941310 GCA_028646535.1 Procyon lotor | reverse complement strand
AAAAAGTTGAAAATAGAGCCACCCTATGACCCAGCAACTGCACTACTGGGATTTATCCTAAAGATACAAATGTAGTGATCCAAAGGGGCATATGCATCCAAATGTTTATAGCAGCAGTGTCTGCAATAATTAAACTATGGAAAGAACCTAGATGTCCATCAACAGATGAATGGATAAAGAAGATGTGGTATATACATACAATGGAATACTATGTAGCCATCAAAAGAAACAAAATCTTGCCATTTGCAATGAGGTGGATGGAACTAGAAGGTATCTAAGGAAAATAAGTCAATCAGGGAAAGACAATTATCATATGATCTCTCTGATATGAGGAATTTGAGAGGCAGGGGGGGGGATCGTGGGGGGTTGGGAGGAAAAAAAATGAAACAAGATGGGATCAGGAGGGTGACAAACCATAAGAGGCTCTTAAGCCCTAGAAACAAATTGAGGGTCACTAGGGGGTAGGGGGGTATGGATAGGGTGAGTGGGTTATGGACATTGGGGAAGGTATGTGCTATGGTGAGTACTATGAAATGTATAAGCCTGATGATTCACAGACTTGTACCCCTGAAGAAAATAATACATTATATGTTAATAAACAAAACAAAACAAAACACTGTTGAGATAAGCCTTAAAAAAAATCAATACCAGAATACCATCATATGCGTTTGTAAATTTTGTGAGCCATGTAGTCAAATATACGGGATTTCATTATAATTGTGGCTTAATTCATCAGTGATTCCCTTTACTAAATTAATAAAATCCAGAGTTGTAATAACAATTATGGAATCCTTAGTAGAAAAATTGTTAATAACCTTCCCTTATGTGATACAGATTTAAGAAAGTTTATTTCTCAGGAATATTAACTCAATCATTATACTGGACCTTTCTGTATAATCCTCTGTTAATACTGGAGATGTCTGATGCTTTTCTTTATGTGGAAAACATTTTGAATATGTATTAAAATCCAAATTCAATTTCAAGAAGTAATAATTTGGTTATGCTAAGAATTACTCTATGGATTTAAAGAAATTAAATTATTTTCAAAATACACATATACAGAAAATATTTAGATTTAATATTTTATCCAAGATATGAATTTTTTGAGAAAAAACTATTTATAGTAGTTATTGTATCTACCACTTATGAAAGGCTTACTGTGCTGAATATTTACATTCATTATTTCATTTAATCTTGATCATCAAGCCCTCTGTTATAAACTATTAGGTCAAGTTTATAAGATTACTGAAATTTACATTTTTTGACCTGAAAATTGAAATTACATACGTGGGAATATAGATGTAGAACAATTTTGTCTTAGAATCTATTCTTGTTCATTTAATACATAGGAAATCAGAAGTTTATCCTTTTTTCCCAAATGCTTTTTAAATGCAAGGTTATTGTAGAAAGTAAAATAGCAACTGTGGATTTTGAGCTTTATTTTGTTGCTGGCAAAGCTGTTTCTAATCCAGAGGGAAAAGATTCTTGAAACACTTCAAACATTATCTCAGTCCTCAAAAGTGTTATTATAATATTTTATGTAGTCTAACAGCTGGATTGAACATATTTTGAAATATATTTGGGACAGGAGAGCATAAAATGGCAAGCACTATGGTGTGAAGTCTAAAGTTATTGAACTGAACACTGTCTGAGAACCACCTGGACAGGTTAGCACAGGTGACAAGAATATTGTGGTAATGAGGATAGCATCGAACTTTAATACTCACATAACGTAATTTGGAGAGCTGAAACACTTTCCTTCCACCAGAGCTTTCTCTCCTAACCTCAGGCAGTACTCCAATGCACATAATTAACCTTACAAGGAAAACTCAAGAGACATAAGCTGACCCATCAGAACTCATCATTACCACAAGAAAACAACTAAAACATGTACAAACTACCAACTTTGTGATCATTTATGAAATTCAAAATACTAATATAAGCCTTTTCAACCTTTTATTTTGGAAAATTTCAAGTACATATAAAGAGAATTGAACCATGAACCAAAGTACTCATCATCCTGTTTAAGCAATTATCAACTTATTTTTGATCTTATTTATTTATGTCCCCAACCCTTTTTTGCCACCATTCCTATCAGATTTACTTTGAAATAAATGCCAGATACTGGGGGCACCTGGGTGGCTCAGTTGGTTAAGCATTGGCCTTAGGCTCAGGTTATGATCCTGGAATCCCGGGACTGAGCCTGGAGTTGGGCTCCCTGCTCAACGGGGAATCTGCTTCTCCCTCTCTCTCTGCATCCCCCCAAGCTTATGTTCTCTTTTACTCTCTCTCCCTCTCAAATAAATAAAAATAAAATATTTTTAAAAATGCCAAATAGGGGCGCCTGGGTGGCTCAGTCGTTAAGCGTCTGCCTTCGGCCCAGGTCAGATCCCAGGGCCCTGGGATCGAGCCCCGCATCGGGCTCTCTGCTCTGCAGGAAGCCTGCTTCTCCCACTACCATTCCCTCTGTTTGTGTTCCCTCTCTCGCTATGTTTCTCTCTGTCAAATAAATAAAATCTTAAAAAAAAAATGCCAAATACTATACAATTTTATTTTTTAACTATTTTCTACGTATCACTGAAAATTAGGGATCTTTTTAAATACAGTCACGATACCATTACCATGTTCCCTAAAATTTATAATTTCTCATATTATCAAATGTAATAAGTATTCAAATTACCCTTACTTATACAAATTAGGATCCATATTTTACAATAACTGACATGTCTTGTGTCTTTTTATTTATTCTACATTCATCTATCTTGGGTTCTCGATTCAACTATCTTGTTTTTTTAATCTATGTGTCAAAAGAATTAGTTATATTTTCTGTTATTTCCCAAGGTCTAGATATTGCTGAATGAATCTTTCTGTGTTACTTCTGTGACACTAAACATGTCCCTTTGTCTGTTGTATTATCTGTTCGTTGGTAAATCTAGAAGATTGATATAATTTGGTCTAATATTTGGCAAGGATTTGTATTGTGTCCTTTAAACAGAAGGCACAAAGTGTCTGTCTCCTCTCTTAGCACTATAATCAGCCATTAGTGTCCACTTATTACTTTCATTAGTGTTATGTGCTGAACTGTGTTCCCCTAAAATTTGTATGTTGAAGCCCAAACCCCCAGTACATCAGAATGTGACTACATTTGGAGATAGGGCCTTTAAAGAGGTAATTAAGGTTAAATGAGTTCATCTGAATTGCCCCTACTTGAATCAGACCAGTGTACTCATAGGGAGAGGGGATTAGGCTATACAGACAGAGTTCAGAGATTTGAATCTCTGGAGGAAAGACCATGTGAGGACACAGAGAGAAGATGGCCACCTGCAAGGCGACAGGCCCCAGAAGAAACCTGCTGACACCTTGATTTTGGACTCCCAGCTTTTAGAACTGTGAGAAAATAAATTTTGATTGTTCAAGCCACCCAGTGTGTGGTAGTTTGCTATGGCAGCCCTAGCAAATGAAGATAATTAGTGAGGGCAAAATGCCAATGCTTTAATTTTATCATTTCTTCTTCATTTGTGGAATATTTAAATGAAGGGAAAGCTTTTCTTTATTACTTATTTGGTTAACCTGAGGTGGAGTCTGTCTTCACAAAAAAAAAATACACGGATTCATCAGCATCCTCCTAAGAAGGCTATATCATGATAGTTCATGATTCAAGCATATTTGGTGATGAAATAGAAAGTGCTCTGGCTTCCTCTCCTCAAATTAACCCTGGAAAAACTACAGAGTAAAACATAGATTGCAGAAGTTTATACAGCATCCCTGTGGGATACTCCGGGAAGGGGGTAGGTACACTGAAGTGGAGTGTTTGGAATATATGCAGTTGGAGGCTGGGGAGAGGGTAGCTGGACATAACAATGAACAGACAGATTAGAGCATTTCAAATCCAGCTATTGCCTCTTCTACGTGTTAACTTGGATGATCATTGCCTGACCCTTCCTTCCTAAAATCTGATGTAGTTACCCATAGTACTGATGGGCCCAATTTATTGGGCTGAGTTAGTGCAAAGAACAGCAGAATAGGACAAAAGAACTGCTGGGATATAGAATTGGAAAAAAAGCAGATATAGGTTGACCAGCTTTGTACATTCACTTCTCCACTCCTTCCCTCTCCAGACCTCTAGGGCTAGAGGATTGCAGCTCAGTGGCCTATTCCAATTGCTGCTAATTCCTTAAAGATTTTAACAATTTATTTTTAGTGTGGTGACAAAGAAGTGACTAACTGTGGTTTTGTGGTATGTGGAGTTCTCTTTCTAGAGCTCATCCCTTATTCTGGACTTGACCTTACCAAGAACAACAGAGACTAAAGTGATTGGTCCTTACATATTATGAGAAAAGTATATTTCCAGATGAATATGAGCCCACAGGTCAAGATAATTATACATCTGGAGATTTAAAAGAAACCATAATAATCTGGACAATGTATTATCAAGACTCTGAAGGGTCTCAGATTTTACCCTAGTTACAAGCTGACATTTTCTTGCCATAATTTGATGTTAGCAGAAGACATCAGACTCCTGGATCAGAGACAAATGACTTTATTCATTATAGCAACAGAAGTATCTGAATTGGCATCAGTTCCTCAAGCCCTAGTTCCCACAAGATGGTACAAAGAGAGATAGATAATATCTGCATAAGTACTGAGTTGCACTGCAGGAGAGAAACCCTGAATTTAGGAAACCTAAATCTTTTATAACAGGCAATAACCATGCCTGCCCATTGCTCCTTTTGGAAACCTCACCTTTAATATGCTGGACAGTAAGTAAACCTTCCCTTTCCTGTGGAGAAAAACACTAGTTTTATATGCCAAGGTTGTTTACTATACAAATATCTTTGAAAGGATAATTTAAAATAAAAACAATAAGTGCCTCAGTTCATAAAAGGTACAAAAATACAAGACACCCATGAAAAGTTGTCTCCCAACATATGCAAAATGCGAAGCTTTCAGTAGGAGAAAAAATTGACCCAAAATTCATAAGAGGAATATTTTCAGGGATACGGAAATTATTAGCTATATAAAACAAAAATAAAACTTTTTGAAAAGTAGACATGGTGATATAAAACATAGTATTTATATTCCTGTTCCCATTTTTTTTTCCTTTCTATTCCTTATTACATGTACCTTGCCCGATATGGGCTACTTAGGACTTAGGACTTAAACCTTAGGCAGACTTAAAAATATAGTGCAAACTAAATTGTCAATTGGAATATTTTGTGGTTTCATATTGAGAGCATAATTATTTATTATGACAATTTTAAGTAGAATATATGTTTTCTTTATAGATATTTTCTACATTCATGTGTAGATTATGGAATTCTATATCTTTTTACTTCTATAAATAATACACTTTGGAACTTTGAGGAAATTTCTAAACATGCTTGGATAAGAACACGTTACTCAATTGTATATTCAATGAATTATACTTATTAGTACAGCTTGATGAGAAAGAAACTAATAGATTCACTGGAAAATAAATATTTTACAAAGTACAAACTTAACACATTTTTAAGGAGTGTTAATTCCTACTCACACACCATCTTCCTCTTTTTCATATGGTTGTGAAGAAGGTACAGTCATAAATATCTACAGTATGTTTTTATCTTCTAGGAATTTATTCATTATATAGAAGGAAAACCATCCATTTCTGGATAGTGTAATTTCCAGGGATGCATTTAGGGAAGATTTTATGAAAGATTTCAACTGATTCTCACTATCAGAGAAAGGGAAAATTATACAATATTGAATCTTTAAAAAGTTAAACAAACAAAAACAAGATACTTTCTGGCAAAATTCAAACCATGCTAACCAAATAGATATGGATCCAGCTGTATTTGCACCCTTGTATTTTAGTGTAAGTACAATTCCTTCCTGCCCTGTTTCTTCAGCCTATCCACCTTTATATTCCTTTGTTCCTTTATTAGTGATTGATAACATGATGGGTTATTATGCATGAAACCACAAGGACACTATGCACACTCCTGCTATTACTGTTTACTCATATGTGGTCCATTGTTATCCTGCATGAATTCTGAAATGGTGAAATAATTTAATCAAAACATGCTGCTCTGACTGGAAACTGAATCTGAAAAGCTAATATGACATACCATTGGAAAGTTTCCTTAGGCACAAAGAAAAACACATTCTTAAAAAAATATCAGTTAAAATTAATTTTCTTCATCTACATGACAACATCTGTTGGAGTTATAATGACCCAACTTGACAGTTCAATCTACCTGTCCTAAGTATTTAAGTGGAAAGTGACATCTAACAGATACATGATGGATTTTAAACCAAGAATTGGCATGGAAACAACAATTTGCCACTTAAGACAATGCATGATAACATGAAACTACCTAATAAGCTTTCTGTAGTATAGATACATTTTCAAAACCTAGCTATTGTTTCAAGAATTCCTAAATCTATTTCCTTGCAAATGCTTTTAGTATTTAAACAAAAGCAATTTGCTATGTACTCTAGCAGCCTTTCCCAGCTGGCATTCTTCATTTGAACCACAGAACATCTAAATGACTTTAGTGACCATTTTCTCAATTTTCCCGAGGCTAATTTATACCTAATACCAGTCAAGATGCATATACAATAAGTTAATTAATTATACACAATGGATTATTTAGAAATTAAGGCTTAATTCTCCATGTGAGCAATGATTCTAGGGCTAACTATCACAACAAAGATTTCAGTTACAGAAGAATTCATACTCTCCATGTCAATTCGGATTCTGTGAAATAAATGAGATCTATTAATCAAGACAAAGGGACTTTGGAGTACAAAGATGTGTAATAAATAGTTCCTGTCCATAATTGATATATCTTGCTGGAGAGATAATAAATGAGCATAAGATAATCAGTCAAGAAGACAACATCTTGGGGCACCTGGGTGGCTCAGTGGGTTAAAGCCTCTGCCTTTGGCCCAGGTCATGATCACAGGGTCCTGGGATCGAGCCCCGTATTGGGCTTTCTGTTTGGCAGGGAGCCTGCTTCCCCCTCTCTCTCTGCCTGCTTCTCTGCCTACTTGTGATCTCTCTCTCTCTCTGTCAAATAAATAAATAAAATCTGTAAATGAAAAAAAAAAGAAGACAACATCCTACAAAACTACACTATATACTGATATCAGTGGTTTCTACATTATAATATGAAGTGATTAAATTGATAAATCATGTTAACATTTGCCAGTGCAGAAATGAAATTAAAGGGAAAAAAGGGGTTTTTTAAAGATTGTTTTGAAAAAAAAAATTAGGAAAGCAGCGGCATTTGAACTTTGAGTAGGGAGTGAATAAGAACAAAAGATGGCAGAAAAACATAGAACTTGAGGAATAGCAAGAAGCAAAAACCCAGGTTTAACTGTGATAAATATTAGCAAGTTCTGAGGTGAGAAAGGCATTAAAGGGACCACAAATGTTTCCTGGGGGGAAATGATGAAAACAGGAGTGGATATAGAAAGTGGGAAAAGATTATAAAGGACTTTGAGAGTTTAGGAAATGCATTTAAGACGAGATTAGAAAAAGTAAATCTTTTAACGTGAACACTCATGTGTCCACTACCAGTCCTGATAAGGAATATGATGGCTGCTGTAGGACCTTAAGCAGTACAATAATAGGACTATCTACAAAGAATGCTATCTATTTACATATTATGCTTCTATCCAATGATTAACACTGGCTGAGAGTTATACATATTCTCTACATATTTTCATAATGATCTTTTAAATTGGGCATTACCACTGAGGCTGTTAGTAATTACTACCATCCTCTGGTCATAAATTGGTATGTGATATATCTACTATTGTATTGCAAAAAGGTCTGTCCAGTTCCAGTGCTATTAAAGCCCACGGCATCTGTGATGAAAGCAATATTTATGCACGATTAGTTTGGAAGCAGAGTGGAAAATGCAATGAAGGGAGAAGACACTAGAGGCACAGAAACCATTTAGGAGACAATTAAAAAAGACCTTCCATGAAGGAGGAAGTCCCAAAGGGAAGAGAAAAAGAAAGAGGAAGCAATTAATGAAAGAATTAAGATTTATGGAATAGTGAAAAGTAGGATACAATGTCATGGAATCCAAGAGAGTATATACCAACATGGAAGAATTTGTAGTCAGGGCTGTGGGATATGGTGAAGAGGTCAGAATAATAATAATAATAATAATAATAATATTTTTATTAAAATTCCCACTATCAGGTGTACATACATAGTTCCATTTTACTGAAAAGTCCTTCTCTGTCTTTTCTAATTGTCAAATTCCTTGAAAATCCAATTCAAAATTAAGAAAAAATTTCTTTGCCATGGAAGGACAAATCACTCTGAGATCCTTGGCATTTATACGTTACTCTTTTTCCATGTTAACTTTTGTACTGTTACCTTGGTCTACTTGTGTTTCTTTAATACTACACAATGAGAACTTTCAAGACTGGGGCCACCTCTTACATTTATGTTAAAATATAAAGTGTGTATTTACTTTTTAATTATAAAAGAAATAATTATATAAATATAAATATAAATATATTGAAAAATAGAAGAGAAGGCACATGTGATGTGTTTTTACTTCTAGCCTTTTTTTTTTTTAAAGATTTTATTTATTTACTTGAGAGAGAGAAAGAGGAGGAGCAGGGGGAGGGGGAGAGGCAGAGGGAGAAGCAGGTTCCTTGCTGAGTAGAGAGCTAGCTGGACCCAAGGTTCAGTCCCAGGACTGAAGGCAGACACTTAACTGACTGAGCCACCCAGACACCCTCTTCCAGGATTTTTTAATGTAGAATTTATTTTTCTTAGTTGTAATTACAACATTTATAATTTAAATATATATCATATATATCACATATATATGATATATATCTATAGATTAGATAGATAGATAGATAGATAGATAGATAGATAGATAGATAGATAGATAGAAAGATAGACAGATAGACAAATAGATAGCCTGGTTCTTATGGGTCCAAACTCTGGAGTTAGACTAAGTAGAGTTCAAATCCTAGCTTGGTCACTTATACCTGAGTAAGATTCTGAGCACTCTCTTTTTTTTTTTTTTTTAAGATTTTATTTATTTATTTGACACAAGTAGGCAGAGAGGCAGGCAGAGAGAGAGAGGAGGAAGCATCCCTGCTGAGCAGAGAGCCGATGAGGGGCTTGATCCCAGGACCCTGAGATCATGACCTGAGCCGAAGGCAGAGGCTTTAACCCGCTGAGCCACCCAGGGGCCCCAGCACTCTCTTGTCCTCTCCATGTCTCAGCCTTTGTAACTATGAAATGGGAAGTGTAATGCCACCTAGTTCAAAGTATTGTTATGAAGATTAAATGACTTAATGTAAATTAGCTGTTGTTTTTGTTCTTATACCATCTCTTTGGGGATATAGACAAACCCACTTCCATTTTTATTTGTTGTGGTATTTAATCCAAGCCTTGGTATTTGGCTTGTAAATCTAGTCGTCCTGAATCTAGATCAGACATCTCTGACCAGAGTGATTGGTTCCAAGATGGGGGAGTGATACAAATAAAGTCAATCAGAGCTCTCCATTCACACATTAGATATTTTCTGGAATAACTGGGTAAGAGGCTTTCCCTCTTTTCAGGGATTATTAAATATGAAGGCAGTGTCTAGTGTTGTCATTTTGTCCCCACATGAGGAGAATCTGCCTAAGAAGGAAGGCAAAGAAGAGGAAAAACAGAGCTCAGTAATGGCGAAAGGTAGACAGTTTCTTAATGATAATGCTTGAGAACCTGAATTCAACTGAACTTGGTGCATCTTCTCCTGGGCTTCCCAATTACATTATCCAGGAAGGCTCTTTTTCTGCTTAAAGTTTGAACTGATTTATGTCAAACCCTAATAGTCTTGACAAATATGATGCTTTTTCCTTTTAATAGTAAAAGATAGATATTTTTTAAAATTTAATTTTGGAATTTTCAGCCTTTATGTAGTACCCATAATGATTCAATAAATACTTTATGAATCAACAATTCAATGCATCCTCCTATATTATCATAAGAGATATTGCACATTGGTTTCCTATTTCCAGAGGCATTTGGCTCAATTCTTTAACTATATATGATTATAAGACAAATAGAGGTAAATTGTGTCATTTAGCTGTACCAAAGTCTTCAATTTAAATTAATTTAGTTCATTAAAGGTTTACCAGCGTCTACTGCATACCAGGAACCCTGCAAGTAACTGGGGATATAAAGATAGGGAAGTCCCTGTCCTGACTTTAAGGTAGTCATACATAGGCTTAAAGATAAATCGCATAGAGCAAATTATTAAAATTAATAATTTTACATATGATAAATGCAGTAATAGAGTTACATTTAAAGAAATATGAGGATAAAGAGTAAGGATCAGGGAAAGCTACAAGGAAAACATAATATTTGACCTGAGCCTTAATAGCTATGCAGAAAATCTTAAAGTAGAAAATGGAAGAGCACTCTAGTTTCAGAGAATGACATGTGCAAATGCAGTATATGAAGTGTTCAAGAGACAGTGAACAATTCCACATGACTAGAATATCAAGGAAGTGTGTGTGTGTGTGTGTGTGTGTGTGTGTGTGTGTTTGTGTAGCATTAAGGAGTAAGAAGAATGTCAAGTGAAAAAGCTAAGATAAGGATAGAGATTAGAAATTTACAAGAAGCCTTGCATGTTATTTAAAAGAAGACTGGTCTACATTTAGGTACCTGAAAGCCAGAGAAATTGTTGAGTAGAGAACACCATCCGTGTTTGACAAATATATGTATCCGCTGTTTCTGCAGAAGGTGAATCAAGGGGTCAAGGTTTAAGAAGAGAACATCTATTAGAAAGTAACAGCCCTATTATAAATTAGTTGGGCTCAATCTAAAGGAATTTCAGTGAGGATTAGCAGAAAAGGGAAGCATTTAAGATCCATTTCAGAAACAGAATCAATAGGCTTCTGTGCCAGATTGCAGAACAGTGTGAAGAGAATGTGCGCTGGAGATGGCTATCTGGTTCCTAATATGGAACAAACAGATGGATTACATTTTTATAACCCTATCTTCCTAAAGAGGAAAACACCTTGATTCTGCTATTGATGCTCTTTGTGTTTGGAGAATATTTATTAAAAGGGAAAGTGATGGCCTTGTGCATATATGAATGCATGGGTATAAAATGAATTTTTAAATGTTTAATAGAAAATGCTCTTACAGTGGGTGGAATGGCAGTTACTCAAAGATATCAAATTTGAATCCCTGGAATTTATGAAAGTTTCCTTATTTGGAAAAAAGTCTTTGCAGATATAATTAAAGATCTTGAGATGAGGGTGTTATCCTGGATTTCATGAGTGGATCCTAAATCCAATGACAACTATCCTAATAAGGAAGGGTGAGGCAGAAGGAGATCTGACAGAACAAAAAGAGGAGGCAATGAGGCCAGTGAGGCAGTGATTGGAGTGATGCTGCCAGAAACTGAAGAATGGAGGCAGTCACCAGAAGGTGAGACCAAAAAATGGATTCACGTCTCTGACCTCCTGGTGGAATGCAGTCCTGCTGACACCTTGATTTAAAAATTCTGTTTTAAGTCGATCAATTTGTGATAATTTTTTGAGGCAGCCACAGGAAACTAATACACTCTGTTTAAGCCCTTTTTAGGAACTGCCACAAAATCAGAAATTGCACACCTATAGGGTATTCAGTCAATGTGTTGAATTAATGTAATCCGAACCTTCTCTCCCTCTCACTCTTTTAGATGGAATCAAGCTTATCTTCTAAGTTATTAAAACTATGCTAACTCACTGACACTGGGAAAGAGCAGGAAATCTCAGATTTTTCCAAATTAATACTTTTGCAGGCTTAATTTAAATATAGTAAGAAAAATCCAGTTTAATGATTGTGATAATTTTATTCTTATTTTAACTGAATATTTCATTTAACTAATAGCTGATTAGCTTTTCCTTAGCTTTAAAACACCTACTTTGAAAGTTTATTTTTATACTTACCTACACTTCATCTGGATATAGTAAAAATGCTTTTATTTACAAAAATAATTTTCTAGTATCTATAGTCTTATCAAATTCTTCCCATAGTTAGGAACATAATTCTCTCCCCTTCCTTTAAATTCTCCCTTTCCTGTCCTGCCCAATATTTTCCAGAGATTGCCAGTTTCCTACTTATGTTTCACATTTCTGGTAAGCAATAACTACAACTTTAACCACCTCTTTTGCTAGGAATTCACCATTGCTTTCTCATTTGGGGTTAATTATATCCACTAACTGGGCTGAAATGATGTTCCTGCCTAACTGAAACATTTTTAAGTTAACTTTGTGTTCTAACTGATTTTGAGAAATTCTGTAGTTGGAAGATCTTTAAGCATTAACACTTTATAGAATTATCTTTTGTGATGAATGGATGGAATCTTTAAGTAAAATTATATTGTTTTTGTGGTGTTTCTCTAAAATGAATTCACATATGTGTATGAGTTTTTCTGTAATCACTGGTGTCTCCTGATAAATTATCTGTTCTAATTCACTCAGCTTCCTGTTATTCTTTTTCCAAAACATAATAAAACATTTAATGGTAACTGAACCTAAAATCCACACCTACGACATTTAACTGAAGATCTTACTCAATTCATCAGTTGACTAACAATAATCAACACTCTTTTTTGTATGTCTTTTCAACCAGCTTACATTTCATTTAACAGTGTTTTTCAAGCCAACTCAAATTAATTTTGCAATCAAAATTTCACATGGCATCGTTGCTAGTACTTTACTAGAAGTCAAGGTGCATTACATCTACTCCACTCTGTTCATTTACTAAGGCTGTAAAGCTATCAAAAAAGCAACCAGCTTTGTCTGGCACAATTTGTTCTGTATTAACTTATTTATTCTATTTATTTCTCATGGCTGTACTTTTCTTTCTCAGGTTATTTTAAACCAACCAGGTGGTAGCATTTTCAGAACAATTTTATATTTTTGTATTTTCTTATTTCAATCAATAAGATTAACTACATTTAAGAAATCAATTAGTCATTTTTGTTCAAAACATAAAGAGTTTTATAGATTAAAAAAAAGTATCCAACTTAATGTAAAGAGAGAGATCACTTAACTTTTAAGATGGCATCAATTGGTGGACCTAAGTGACTATTTCTGAGACTTAATTTAGCATTAGCTGCCTCTGATACAACACCCAAGTATTTGTTTTAGAAATTTTCATGGAAGTTTTAACAGAAAAAATGCTACAATCCCCATAATTTGAGTTAGAAAAAGGATATATACTAAATTCTTATAGAATTTCTGCTGACTAAATTGCATTGGCAATGGATTTAAAAGCATATATTTTATCTACATATATTTCATAAGAAATAGGGCAGGGCAGGTTAGTCCAAGGAAACCATAAATATACTTTGATTATATTATATAATCCCCTTGATTATGCCTAGCATTAGGACATAAAAGTTATTCTAAATATGTAATATCTGATATGTCTTTATCAGTCTTGCATATTATTTTTCAGTTAGCATAAGAAAAATAGAAATATATTTTTATTCTCCCTACATTATATATCCTCTTTGCTTATGACTAATTAGGCTGCAGAAGCAATATGAAACAGAAAAGCACTTCTCCATCTTGAGCTATATAATTGTCTTCATTAATAACATGGGCTTTGTTCTGCCCCTACCTTCTCAGTTTCTCTTTTTTTGCAGATATACAGAGACTGCTACTCGAATCAGGAGCCATGGCAAAGTTAAGGAAGTAGAAGGGGTTAGATGACAATGGTTTTCACTCTGGAATATTTAGCCGTTGAGTGATAAGAGGTGTAAATGAGGCGGCACCTGGAATAAATGATCCGTCATAAGTAGACCAACTAAGTTTAGTAAATCTCAGTCCAAAAAAAGCCATACAAGTGGAATGCCTACTCAGTATGTTAGACTTAATTAAAGGTTGAGCAAACCAATTTGATCTTAAACTAGATCTGAGAAAGAAAAGTTAGCCGAACAGACTATAGGGGAAGTTAAGAATGTTTCATTTTTATCTGTTGACAAAAACAAAGATTAGTTTGTACAGATGGAGACAAACAAACAAGTCATTTCACCCTAGAGAGATGGGAATATCACCATAAAGTCTCAGAGGTAACACATACCTCACATAAATATTCTGCCTGCATTAGATAAAAACATTGTAATAATCTGGTAGATGTCTTCTAAACAGTGCAAGCCTTGGAGAAACGTTAGTAGTGAACAAAAAGAGAGCATATGGTAAAAGAAAGGAAAAGATACAAAAGATGAAATGGTATATTAAAAAAAAGAAAAAAAAAGGACTCCCTCCCATAAAAAAGAACTGCAGAACAAAAGTAAAACTGTTAAGCAGAATATAAGTGACAATATATATTAGGATTATAAATCAGTCATGTTTAGAATGAATTTTAAAAACTCTCGGGGAATACAAAGCTAAAGGCAAAAAAGGAAAGAGAAGAAAGAAAAAGAAAGGAAGGAAGGTAGGAAGAAAGGAAGGAAAAGAAAAGAAGGAAGGAAGGGGGAGGGAGGGATGAAGGAAAGAAGGAAGGAGAAAAAAGAAGAAAATAATGAGAAATATGACCTGTAGAGACAAAAATGATTGCTTTTAGATTTTCTGGAAGAAACTAGGTTAATGAAAATAGGTTTAATACCTCAAGAAATAATGGAAGAAAATTTTGCTAAGCCAAGAAAGATAGTTTATATATGAAAAGGTTTTCACCAAGTTACAGGCAAAATTGAATTTTAAAAAGTCCTTTTTTAGGCTTAATCTGGTGATTATTTTTAATTTTCAAGTTATAAAAATTTTTCTATATCCATGTAAGCACAAAAACAGATTATTTGCAAAGAAACAAAAATAAAACTGTTTCAGATTTAAATAAAGGTAGCTTCAGTTTCTTCTCCAAGGCAAATGTCAGATGAAAATGCAAATATGTCTTCAGATTTTTAGAAAAACCCCTCAAGAATGCCAAATTGTTATTCATGAGAAAAGGCAACAAGAAAAGATTTTCAAATTGCAATGAATAAAAAATACATATGCTTTTTTTTTTACTTTTCTTTTGGCAAGAGAAATCAGCTGAGATGAATGTAGGATGATTCAAAATCCAGAACTAAAGAATGGAAAATATAAAAAGAGATTGGAAGAAAAGCTGGGAAGCAAATACATGTATGAAGCCAGGTCTAAGAAAAAGTTATCAATATCTTTGCAAAACTGGATGCAATGGAAAAATTCTTGAAAAACATTTCTGAATGAAAAATATTTTTGGATGGATGAATATGACATATGGAATTATTTTCTATCGACCAATGTTTTTTTTCCAAAAATACATTTGGAAGTGAGGTAATGAAGAAGTGAAGGGTACCTTAATTTTTATACTTGAAGAGAGATGAAAATACTTGTTTTGGTACTGGATATTATAATTAAGTTATATTAATTTAAGTATATGTTAAAGATTTACTTATTTATTTGAGAGAGAGCATGTGAGAGTTGGGGGTGAGGCGGTGGACGGAAGGGGCAGAGGTAGAGGGAGAAAGACAAGCAGACTCCCTGCTGAGTGCAGACAGAGCCCGAAGCAGGGCTCGATCCCAGGACTCTGAGGTGACTTGATCCAAAATCAAGAATCAGATGCTTAACCAACTGAGCCATTCAGATGCCCCAAATTTAAATATATATTAAATACACTTAAATACATGCACTAGATAAATTAAAAATTTATATAGAATTTATACATCCTGGGGCGCCTGGTGACTCCGTGGGTTAAAGCCTCTGCCTTCGGCTCAGGTCATGATCCCAGGGTCCTGGGATCGAGCCCCGCATCGGGCTCCCTGCTCGGCGGGAAGCCTGCTTCTCCCGCTACCATTCCCTCTGCTTGTGTTCCCTCTCTCGCTGTGTTTCTCGCTGTCAAAAAAAAAAAAAAAAAAGAATTTATACATCCTAAATCACAGAAGAAGACAAATGCATACACTGCAAAAAAGAAAATATGTGCATGTAGGGACACACAAAAGAGTAACAAGACAAAAATTAGGAAAAAACAGAACACATACAATTGCCAGTGGTATTCTGATTTATATGAATTTGTCTCCCAGCCTTTGGAGAGACAAATTCCCAAAAAGTTGGGAAGACTATTACTCCCTTCCTAACAAGAAAAAAGCAGGGAAATCTACAAAATCATAACTCCTTTCAGGCCCATCAGAGGGCTAAGATCTCAGGTCATACCCTGGCCTGAAATACTAGGAACAATAGGCTCCTCCAATGACAGAGAGGGACATGAGCACTGGCTTAGCTGGGGCAGGGCAGAGAAGTAAGATGAGGTCACTACAGAAGGGAAGAAGATTTCTGCCAATTTTTAAAACAAATTGCAGAAACCAAGTGTGGACTGCAGAGCATGCATAACTTGCATGAAAGGACAGCTTAAGAGTATATACTTTGGAGAGTAGAGGAGTGACTGCTGGCAGCCAGACTCAGTGGCTGTTTGTTCCTGCCTTGCAGGCTCTTCTCTGTGGGCTTCACCGTGGGTTTACAAGAAAGACTGGGCACAGAGTGAGAGACCACAGGAGACTTCCGTCAGGATGAAGTCCCATGGAGGAGAATAGTGTCTGTTGTGGGAAACAGACAAAGCCTCACCCAGATCTTTCTCTCCTATACCTTTTATAGAACGAAAGTCTTAAGCCACTGGGAGAAGGGCAGCAGACCCTGTTGTCTAGGGCGTGGGGGAAAACCCATCAAAAGCTGAAGAAAGGGTAAAAGAAAAAAAAAATCCAAACATTCTAGAGGAGTAAAATCTCTTACGAGCAAAAAGCCTGCCAAATATTCAAGGCAAAGTTTGGGCTGTCACCAGGAGTTTGGGCAGGATCACTGAGAAAGCCACATGCTCAATCTAGAGACACAGAGTCTGCCTAAGCCTAAAAATGCCTCCCCTACCCTCCACTACCAGGCTGACAAGTGTTGAATTAACAGGTAACAGCTCTCTACCACTTAGGGAGGGGTAAAAATATTATTTTCCCCCCAAATATGTTTATTTTATTTTTTCAGTGTTACAGGATTAACTGTTCATGCACCACACCCAGTGCTCCATGCAATACGTGCCCTCCTCAATACCCACCACCAGGCTCGCCCAGCTCCCGCCCCTCTTCCCTCCAAAACCCTCAGTTTGTTGCTCATAGTCCACAGTCTTTCATGGTTCATCTCCCCCTCTGGTTTCCCCCCATTCACCTTTCCCTTCCTTCTCACAATGCCCTCCATGTTATTCTTTATGCTGAGCACGTAAGTGAGACCATAAGATAATTGGCTTTCTCAGCTTGACTTACTTCACGCTGCATAATCTCTTCCAGTCCCATCCATGTTGATACAAAAGTTGGATATATTTCTTTCTAATGGAGGCATAATATTCCTTTCTAATGGAGGAATATTACAATATTCCTTAGATTATTAGAATAATCTTAGAATATTATTAGGATAATATTCTAATTATTCTAATATAAGAATAATATTAGCATAATATTCCTAATATTCCTTTCTAATGGAGGCATAATATTCCATTGTATATATGTACCATATCTTCTTTATCCATTCATCTGTTGAAGGGCATTTTGGAGACTCCTCAAGAAATTAAAAATAGAGCTACCCTATGACCCTGCCATCACACTACTGGGCATTTACCCCAAAGAAGCAGATGCATTACAAAGGAGGTCCACATGTACCCCAATGATCATAGCAGCAACGACCACAATCGCCAAACTGTGGGATGGGTAAAAATATTAAAAAATATCCTCTCAGAGACATAGTTTCACCAGGGAAACCTAATGCTGTGGAATGGTGAGAAATTCTCTTTAGTGACCCAACCCCCAACCTCAGCACAAGATGTCCTGAGAGGATCTGAAATCTGTGGTGCATTGAATGCAATAAGAAACAACAAAGTCTAACTCCAGACTGACTCTAGAATTGATTTAACGCTCCACAGTAAAAGCCTAGTGGGAGAAAAGGTATGCACATTTCCAGGTGTAAATACCATTAACGCAATCTCTACTGTTCTTAAATATTGTCCAACTTCCCTGCAAATACTATAAAACACATTAAAAAGCAAGCAGGGAAAAAAGCCTCATGGGTAGGAAATAACTAATCACAGAACCAGATACAGATATTACCCAGTTGGAACTAAAAAACAAGATATATAAAATAACCATGATTAATATAATGAGCCCCTGATGGAAAAAGTGGACAACGTGCATAAACAGATGGGAAATTTTTACAGACAGATGGACTATATTGGAAAGAATCAAATGGAAATTGTAGAAATAATAATAAAACCCACAGTATGAGGGATGAAAAATGTCCTTGTTGGGTTTATTAGTAGATTTGAGCAGTCATGAAAAGACAGTGAGCAGAGAAAGACAGTGAACAAAGAAAAAAATTACTCAAATCTTAAGAAACCAAACAGCATATAAAAATGGAAGCAATAGAGTAGTTTCTAAAACCTCAGTTTGGAGGTAGGTATCTTGGGTTCAAATTCCAAATCTGCTATTTATTAGCTTTGTGACTTTGAACAACTTACATAAATTTCCTGTGCTTCAGCTTTATATCTCAAAAACTGAGATCCTAATCATACTTACTTTATAAGGTTATTGTGAGGACTAGATGAATCACTGCATGTAAAACAATTAATAAGTTACATGTCCCCACAGCAAATATCAATAATTGTTAGCTGTTACTATTACAGAACAATAAAAAATAACACTAGTGTAGCAAGGAGTTATGCCAGTCGAAATCGAAATAACCTAGTGTAGCAATAGTTATGTCAGACAAAATCAAAATCATTTTGCCATTAAATATGGTAAAAAGTCACAAAAAGTCACAGCTGATAAAACTTTATACACTAAAAAAGCACAAATATACAAAGTAAAAATCTCAGAAATACAAAGAGAAACAAAGCAATATATATAATAAGAAATATACACAGAGATACAGACAGAAAGGAATATGAGATAAAAAAGTTTAGTCATCTATAACAGATGACACAAAAATAATTATACAAAATTTGAATATTATAATTCATATAATTGAATTATAATTATAAAATAAATTATATATCCCATAGAGGATATGACATATTTTTATGTATCCATGAAATAATTAACTTTATGCTAGTCAACTGATACAACTGTATATATTCCAAAATTCTGAGCATGTTACAAAATGGATAAGTGGGATAATTTACATTGTCTGACAAAATGCAGTAACAATAGACATTAATAATAGATATATTTTTTAAAATTACTAACAGAAAATTTATTTAAATTTTAAAATAATTATTTAAATTTAAAAGCTCTCTACCAAAAAAATTGCTATAAAGGGATAACTCACATATTTAGAAAATAGAAATACTGGCACTACAAATCAAAACTTCCAGGGGAAAGCCAAAATGGTCTCAGATGAATATTCAAGTAAGTATCATTTTTAAGTACAGCAAAATTAAAATAAAGGGACTAAGAATCCCACTAAGAATCTAGAAGGGTAAAAAAAAAAAAAAGAATATAGAAGGGTAGTAAAATAAATTCTTTGAAAGGTAGAAAGAATAGAATATATAAAAGAAAGAATAAAAAACTAATACTTAGGAAAAGGAGCACAGTAAAACTAATACGAATAAATCTGAAAACTGGTTCCTTTAAATTATTAATAAAATATACATGTTTTTATAAGATCAGTTAAAAATGCAGGAGGAACACAAAAATAAACAACTTTAAAAATTAAGTATCATCACAGCCATAAAGAAGTTTTGTCATTAAGTAGGAACAAAGCTCTGTTAATGAATTTAAAAATCTTCATAAAATAATTCTATTATTAAAGATGGCTTGCATAACGAAGACTGTCTTAAGAAGACTTGAGAACAGATCACAGATACACTTTGGAGCAGATAATCTTTACATCGTTTAAAAAATTGTAAAGAATTGGGAAGAAGCAACTTTTTCTGTGATGGTTTGATTGCATTACTGGCCCTAATATTTCATGTATCTCCGTATTTGTTTCCTCTGCTCACACCTCCCCATGCTCACTCTGGGCTTGGCTGTCATGTGTTCATCCAATGGAACAGTAGCAAATCTAATGCCAGCAGAAGCTTTCAAAGGCACATGCAGGGTTGAGCTTTCTTGGACCCCTGCCTGGAGGAACTAGATTGCTGGAGGGATGTGTGAGACACATGAAGGAGAGATGAATTATCCCAGCTGCGCATTTCTTATATCAGCCCTCTTTCAGGTGACCTGCCAGCTGACCCAAATGATACACGAGGCTCGCTGAGGTAAGCCAAGCCATATCCACATAAGCAGAACCAACCCGCTGATTCATATACACACGAAAAATAATAAATGTTGTTTAAGCACTAACTTAGAGACAATTTCTTATACAACCTTATTTCGGTAATAGCTAACTAATAATCTTCCTATTTGTTCAATATGATCAATATTAACTAGACATCAAAATCTGACAAAAATAGCAATTATAGACTATTTAATTTAAACTAATATACAGCATATAAAAACATGAGAGGCAGCCAAAATTCAACTGGTAAATTCATTTCTTTAAATGTCGTTATGATTAGGAGAGTTAAAATGAAAATAATGAACTAAGTGTTAAATTCAATAGTTTAGAAAAAACATCATACAACCAATTTCCCTAAAGCAAGCAAACAATAATAAAAACAGAAGCCAACATATTATAAGTCCTTAAAGTAGAATTAATAATTAAAATAAAAATTTAGAGGAAAAAACGCACATTAATATAACCCAAAATAAGAACATGAAGAAGTAAAATAGATTTAAGTGAAGTTGGAGCATTGGGCTAGCGTTTTGTTTTTTTTTTCTTTAATATTTTATATATTTATTTGACAGAGAGGAGAGAGATCACAAGTAGGCAGAGAGGCCGGCAGAGAGAGAGGGGGAAGTAGGCTCCCTGCTGAGCAGAGAGCCCGATGCAGGGCTCGATCCCAGGATCCTGAGATCATGACCTGAGCGGAAGGCAGAGGCTTTAACCCTCTGAGCCATTCAGGCGTCCCTGCTGTTGTTTTTAAGTACATTATGAGTCACACATAAGATTTCTAAGTTGATAAAAGTGGTAGAGGGAAGACATTGAAATTGTAACATTTACACTGGTGGAAAGTGGCAAGTACCCACCCATAGAAGATGCTCAATAAATGTGTTAAATTAATGAAAGATAGTAAGCAAATAAGTTCATATTTAATGAAATATTTTAAATGTTAATGATTTTATGTTATTGTAAATTATGCATCCACTTTATAAAGCTCTTCCTGGGTATAGTTTAAAAAAATAGAGGGGTGCTTACCTAAGAGAAGGAAGACCAGTAAGTCATGATGTTCCTGGTAATGGTTAATAGGGGCAGGAGTAGAATTTGAGAGGAGGAAATAAACTGGAGTTATAGGTGAAAGAATCACTAGGTAATGGTGACTTCTTGGCTGTGAGCAATTATCAAGTGTGACAAATTTGGACTTGATGCCTTGAGTTTACTTACAGATAATAAGTCCAGGTACTAAGAAGTGATGTACTTGTCATTAGTGCTGTTTACCCCAACAACTACTGTGTTCCTGTCTTCTTCAAGCTGCATTGTAGGATCATGCCTTCTTGTATCTCGGTGGTTGAGTACAGACATTTAGAACAATTTTGGCCAAGAAATTGTGCAATGGGGGCACCTGGTGGCTCAGTCATTAGGCATCTACCTTCGGCTCAGGTCATGATCCCAGGATCCCTGCTCGGCGGGAAGCCTGCTTCTCCTGCTACCATTCCCTCTGCTTGAGTTCCCTCTCTCATGTGTTTCTCTCTGTCAAATAAATAAAATCTTAAAAAAAAAAAAAAAGAAAATTGTGCAATGAAGTAAAATGTGTCACTTTCAGGATGAAAATTTCTTTGTTGAGGCAAGGGCCTGCAGAGCTCTTTCTTCATTAAACCATTGAGATTACAAACTATTTCTAGGCAGTGAGCGTTCTGTCAGCCTATGGACTAAAGACAGCCATAGTTCTTTTTTTAACTCTCCTAATTAAAGGGCGGAGCTTAGTTTTCCGTTCTGAATTATAGGATTGACTGCTTAACTAAGAGAATGTAGCAGAAATGATGCTGTGCCAATTTCAGATCTAGTCTTAAAGGGAATTGGCAACTCTACAACCTCCCTCTTGGAACATTTGCTTTTGGGACATAACCTCTAGGAACCCTACTTCTATGCTATGAGAAGCTCAAGCCACCTAAAAAGAGTACACGTAGGTCTTCCAGCAGATACTCTTATTGGAGCTTCCAGCCAATAATAAGCATCAGTTGCTAGCCAGATGAGTGACCTGTGTTGGACAATCCAGCCAAATCAGTGCCTCGGATGACTGTAGCCCCAGCAGATATCATATCTGCTGGAGTGGAAGATTTCCATTGAGTCCATTCAACCCACAGAACCATGAGAGGTAATAACATGATTGTTGTGTTAAGTCATTAAATGTTGCATGGTTTGTTACACAGAAAGAAATAACTGAGAGAACCTGGACCCTGGAATAAGAATGTCGATGACAAGGAACAGAGCCCACTCTCCCCAGACTATCCTTACAAAGCACAAGTCAGAAATAAACCTTTGAAAAAAAAAAAAAAAAGAAATAAACCTTTGTTGTGTTAAGCCCTTGAGATTTTCAGGTATTGTTTATGATAAAATAACCTACCCTAACCTGATTGATAAATACAGAATATGCCATACTGTAAAAGTAACAAGTTTTCTTGGAAATTTAAAAATAAGCTCATTTTTACACCTATGGGGCAAAGAAGTAAAGATGTCCAGAGGCATATGGATCTTCCACATAGGAAGTCTAGGGTAACTCTATAGACTTTTATTAAAGATGTATATATTGATGAACCCCTCTAGGAGAGTATTTGATCTGGATTTTACAGTCATTTTAGGGTAGTTGAAGACCACATTAAATTTTTGGAATCCTTGACTTTTGAATTATAAATCATTATTATAACTATATAAAACATTTGCGAAACCAATCTGGTAAAGTACAATCTTCATTCTCAGGGATGCTCAGACTTCTCTAATCCATACTAATCCATAATGCAAACTTTTTCCTTAAAAAAAGGTTTGTTTGTTTGTCTTTCTTTTTTCCTATTGTTTCATATTACATTCAGTCCTTTCTGCAGCTTGAAGATTCTGTCATTCCCAACTTCATATCAACTAAATATTTGGTCAGCATGACACAATCTATGTTTCAATAATTAGTTTAATGTCTTAAATAGTTTAAGATTCTTCAACTGATTACTAGAAATTAAATTAAGAACAAATTCTGAACACTAGTTAGGGATTCACAGGACAACATGAGTTCAACATGAACAGGTTATACCAAATAACCTTGTCTAAAAGCACATGGTATCACTGGACAGGTAAGTTTTGGGACTGAAGATACCCCTTACATTGAATGTGTGTCTTCTCTGTAATTATGGAAAGATCACCAACCTTGTAGAGTTGCCTCAAGGAGAAGTTGAGTTAATAATTTGTACAGTGTTTAGTATACGTAAGTGTTTATTCAGGAACTGGAATAAACCAGTACTAATTCAGCAATGTCAATTTCAAGTCCTCACAATAATACAGGGTGTAATCAAAGTTGATAGGTACATTCTCTTATACGTAGGATTCATTTTCCTTCTCCAGTGAAAGTTATCCTCTTTCCTGTCTAAAGAAAAGAAGCTAAATGAAGTAGAGTAGCATGGCTTTTCCTTCGTCATCTTTTAATATGTCACTTTCAGCCACAAGCAGCAGACCTTCTTCTTTTTATTATCCTTCTTGATTTAAACATGATTTTTAGGATTTCTTTTTGTTTCCTTTGGAATTTTTCTCACTTCTACTTTTGCTTTAAACTGGCAATTTTCTGAGGTGTATGAATTATTATGCTGTCATCATTCTTGCTTATATCACTACTTCCATCATTTTACATGTTCTCACATTCATCGGCAAGCTCCCTGGGCAGCTACACTGATCTCTTTGGGTATCCCAACATTTTTTCTTCATCAAGACCATATGGGATTGTATGGTCCGAAAACCATTTCTGACAGGCTCTCTTTCCTTGTGTGGCATCTTCACTTTATTAATATATAGACTTCTAGCCATTCTTTCTTTAAGCTTTCTGAAACATGGATTTTTAATACCTAGCAGGTTCCAACTCTGTGTACTGATTTTTTTTTTTTTTTCATTCTGGTTGCTCACACTGCAGGATTGAGTTTCTTCCAGGATTCCTGATATTTTTTCCTTCTTTAATAAGTTCTCTGTTGGTAGGAGTTAGGTCTAGTGACAGGACTCCCTATTAAGTTTAGAATGGACCCACATATCTGGTTTCCACAGAATGTTCTCATGGATGAATAACAGAAGTCCCCAATAACTACTGTTTTACTTCAAAGCCAGTTTAATAACAATACTATATTGAGTCTTGTTTTCCGGCTCATCTGGCTCCCTGAAGTATATCCAATTATGGCAACATTTCTGCCCCACTCTCCTTTGAACCTTACCCAGATAACATCAGGTTTTCATGATTTTCACAGGAAGTGCTTCACAGCTCTGTCCTTGTGTGCTTCTGTGGACCAGAATATATCCTTGCTATAGATACTCAAGTTCTGACAAATTGATGAGGTAGAGAGTCAGGGAGGCAAGACTGAAATTAGGATAGCTAGTGAAACTTTAATTCAAAAATCTTCATTGTACATTGTCTGGACTAACACTATTTTATTTTTAAAGATTTATTTATTTATTTGAGGGAGTGGGGGGCAGAGGGGACGGGAGAGAGTCTTAAACAGACTCCATGCTGAGCATGTGCATGGTGCATGGAGTGCAATGCGGGGCTTGATCTCACAACCCTGAGATCATTACGTGAGCTGACTCCAAGAGTCAGGCTCTTAACTGACTGCACCACACCGACACCCCATGGACTAACTATGAATATTTTAAATAACAGTAACAACAAGAATGGTCTTGTTATATAGAAATACATTTCTTTTGCTCCATTTTCTACATCCCTATATGGGAGAACCATTCGGCTGCCCATGAACAAAATATTTCTAGAATGAAATTAAATGCATCTGACCATAAAGCTCTTTGTCATTTATTAGTAAGACAACACAACAGACAGTAGAGTGTAGGGCTCTGGAGCCAGACTGTCTGATTTATATACTAGATGCACCACTAACTAGTAGAATATCTCTGGTAGATTACTTAACTTCTCTCTGAGTTAGCTTGCTTATCCATCCAATGAGGATAATTATAGACTCACATTCCTAAGATTAAATAAGTTAATATACATAAAGTGCTAGAGCATGTCTGCATATGATGAGGGCTATCATTTCTATCTGACAAGTGTGCCTGGCTTAGAATGGCAGCCTGCAGCAACAGAATGACCACAAGCTTCAGAGTTGGGTATTAAGTCCTCCTTGGTCTTGCTATTTATTAACTAAATAGCCTTATGGAATGATTTCATTTTTAAGCTTGCTGTCTTTCCTGTAAAATGAGGATGAAAGTATATCACAGGATCGATGTGGGTGTCGTGGAGAAGATGTGGGGCACAGGACAGACACAGTTCCTTTAGGAGTGGTTAATGTTTTTAAGACTCTCCCTTCCCTCAAGGGTTTTTATCATGTTTGGGAGGCAGCCCTGGGTTGTGATTAAGTTTTGCTCTGAAGTTAGATAGATTTATGTTTCTTTCTTTTTAAATTCTTTTTTCTACAATGTTGTTTTTCTTTTTTTAAAGATTTTATTTATTTCAGAGAAAGAGAGAGAAAGAGTTAGAGCACAAGCAGGGGAGCTACAGAGGAAGAGGGAGAAGCTGTCTCCCCACTGGACAGGGAACCCCACACGGGGCTCGAGCCCAGGACACTGGGATCATGACCTGGGCTGAAGGTGGACACTTAACTAAGTGAGCCACCCAAGTGCCCCATAGATTATGTTTCAACTCTTTACCAGCTATGAGTATTTGGGAAGTTACTGAAACTCTTAGTTTCTCATTCCTATTCCTTATCTATAAAATGGATATTCCCTTGACATTGTGAGAATTAAGTGAAATAATCTAATCAGAAAGTTTAGCACGATGCCTGGAGCATCAAAATCTTTCTTCCTATCATCATGGACTTGTCTCCACTGTCATGAAACCAATTTCTTTTTTTTTTTTTAATGAAACCAATTTCTGATTAAAATTTGTAAATTTGCCTACAAGGATATAATACACTAAATAATGTACATCAAATTTCTGGTTGGTTTGATAGTTACATTTCCAAGTATAAATGAATAATTCAGAATTTTATTGTACATATCAGCTTCCGTGAATGTCAGTAGTCACCAACAGTCTAAAAGGATGATCCACTTTGTTTTATCATAAGTTTCAATCACAGAACCTGCAAGAATGTGGGTCAGATGATTTTTTTTTTTTTTTTAAGATTTTGTTTATTTATTTGAGAGAAAGAGAGAGAGACAGCACAGCACTATGGGGGGCTGGGGCACAGAGAGAGGGAGAAACAGACTTCCCACTGAGCACAGGAGCTCCATGCGGGTTTCAATCCCAGGACCCTGAGATCGTGACCTAAGCTAAAGGCAGACCCTTAACTGTATGATCCACTCAGGCACCCCCAGATGCTGCGGTTTTGTGACAATAGTGTGTGCTGTCACTCTGCGAGGCCCTTTTTGGTAGAGAGCTGGATTTCCCAGCAAACTCTATCACAACCAAATAACTACATCAACGAGGAGAGAAGTACTTGTATGTGTGAACATAACTGCATTTCCAAAAGTTTTAAAAGGTGATGAATATTAATATTTATGGTTATAATTATTTCAATAAAGACTAGGATTTGATTTCTGGTTCTGTCAATTATTAGGTGTAAGACTTTATACTAAACTCCCTGGTCTTCAAAAAAGGTGGATTAGCTCCTACATTACAGAATTATTATGAAAATTAAACTATAAAGTACATGAATGCAACTAGACTATACATGTTATTACCTGGTGGATACCCAAATGATATTTATTTTCAGTCCATTTTTTCATCCCTCCCTGCCTTATACTATTTACTACTCAAACTGTTTGCTGATTACCCTACAAAATAGCTTATGAAGCTTTTAATCCAAATCTGATTCTTATCCCCTAACTGTAGTTGACTGACTTTTCACTCTTGGAAGCTACCAATATTTTATAGTCTCTTTCTCATTTTCCCTAATGGTCCTTGACAATGTCTTGGAAGGACATTGTAAGAAAGTCATTGGAAGAAATACCATGTGTAATGGTAGCTTCTGGGAACAGAAAGTTCTTTGGGAAAGCTAAAGCTTGGGTTTTACTGAAGTGATTAGGGAGAGAGGCGGTGGGACATGTTGAAGGGGACAGTTAAGGAAGACCACAGACACAATGCTAGGAAGTTCGTCCTTTATCTTGGAGGCTGTGGGTAGTCTGTTGGGTGTTTTTACAGGACAATAAGAGACTTTTCTTAGAAAACTTAAATTTCTGCTGATGTCTCATTATGCTATATATGCCAGTCTTTAGTAATTTCCTAAAATCACCCTGATTTTCTTCTAAGAAGAATTGATCTTCTGGCTCTGCATAAGATGTAAATGTTTTGAGCACTACGTGTGTGTAATGTGCCACCAATACCTGCTCTTTCTCAAGTCAACACACATCAGATTAGAAAGATGCCCCCTTCAACTCATCTTTATAAATTTTTTCATTAAAGAACCATAAATCATTTTAGTACTTCCTCTCCTTTTCATATTATTTTCTTACATTTATTTATACTATTATAGTCAAGGTACAGCATTAGTTTACTTAGCTGTGTTAAAGCCATAGGGAAGACCTTTTTGTACTTGTTGCATTAAGATTTTTAGTTCATTTGTTTTATGTTTTCAAGCAAAGCACTGCATATGAAATAACTCTGGGCTGCAACACAGAAAGTTGGATGTTCATTCTAATCTGTGATTGCACATTCAGTGGCCCTTGGCAAACCATACACTATCTTTGAGTTTCATTTTTCTTTTCTGTAAATGGAGTACAATTAGGATATCATTTACAACTCCTCAATCTTTAGCATTCTATTTTTCTCGTATGTGCAAAACTCTGTTAAATTCTATAGGCATAGAAAGAGGTAAATTTTGTACATTTTTTTGCAGTATGCTCTCTTTATTTGAGAATAGCATCCATATAATTTTCATAAATGGAGAGGAAAATATAGAAGATATCAAGAAATATGGCAAAATGATTAGTCAATTATTTCACCCAAGCATTATCACTTATGAAAAAAAGACATGCAGTTTTCTGTTCCCTTAAGATTATTCAGTTAAAATAGGCTTATGGAAAACTATAAGTAATGGAGTAGACAGAAAACTGTAACAATTCATTAGAATTTCAAGGGTACTGTGTTAGAGACAGGGTGTATTTCATTTTCATGTGAAAATGATGATATATATGCACATTTTTTACATGTAATTCATGATATCCTCCTATAATTCTCACATGATAATGAACTGCATGTGTGAAAGTGTACCTATATATATAAAGAAACATTACGATTCTCATTGAGCTCTGACAATTATTCCTCTTCTGTCATACTGACTGTATCTGTCAAGTCAAAGTGTGAGTGAAATTTGCTTTTAGAGAGTTTCAGCAGCAATAAAGCAGAGTAACCACACTAATAAAACATACATACACACACATACACATCCATGCATACATATGCATTCACTCAGAAGGCAGGGCCTTGCCTGAGTCTGACAACCATTATTGTTCACTCTGTGTAGCTTTCCATGTAGAATTCATCCTTTACAATTTGTGTGTGTTTGTGTATGTGTGTGTCTGAGCATATTATATAAGAAATAAAAGATTAAATTTACTGCTTTACCAAACCAACCATCTTTTTATGTTTTCTTGGATTTTTTTTCCCCTAAAGGTAGCTGGTCTTATTCGTACTGGTGAAAACCCAAAAAATTCTGAGCAGAGGCTCAGTAGAATGACCACTGCTTTGGTGCCTCTGTGGAGCTGTCCATGAGAACCAATGTCCCAGAAACTTCAGAGCTGCTGCCAACATAGTCAGGGGTCTTAGCTTAAGCAGAATAATTTGGGAAGGCCATTCCAGGAGATGGTGTTTATCCACTTTCCAAAGCACAGGTAGAGGCTATGAGTTAGTGGGATTACTTATGATTTAAACACTTTGTTTTAGCCATTTTCATTAACTGTAATGATCCTAACTATAAATTATTCACTTTATTTGCACTTCATTGTGGTTCTAATATGTAATCATGACCTATAAATTTGAATTCAAATTTAAGAAGCTCATTTTATAAATAGATACATGTTTCACTTTCGGTTCTGGTTCAAACACGTGTTGCTATCTATTTTGTTTAACATTTAGGGTACAGAATAGATTTAATCAGATAGCATTCTTAATTACCTATGTGTACGTGGTAATTATTTTTTTGTCAGCATATTTTAACACTGCATCATATGAAATAATGTTTAGAATAGTCCTACCTGAAAAAGACAAACAATACAGCAGATACATGAGGAGAAAATTTCATGCATCAATACAAACCAAAATGCTAGCACTTGAGGACACTTTCTTAACAAGTCTTTCTGCTTTCATAGAAATTTTAATCAAACTAAGCATGCAATTTTCTGGTTTATGGATTTAAGCAGTTCTCAACTCTACAAAGACTCCGATTATCATGGCATATTAAATCTCCGACAGTTCTTCTCCTCAAGATTGTGTTTGACCGACATTTTAGATACAGAAAAACTAGGAAATGCCCTCAAAATATAAATTTTTCATGCTGTCCAAAGTAGAAACCAACTTTTATTTTTAAATAGAGAAGTAGTATACGGTGGTGATTAAGTGGCAGGTTCCAGAGTCAGAATGCCTGACAGAATCCAGCCCTTTATACTGACTTAGTGACCTTGGGCAAGTCACAAAATATCATAACTGTTTGCTCATATGTAAAAATGAGAATAATACAAGGTTGTTAATTAGTAATAAACCAATACATATAAGGAAAGTGGTTATATAAATACCTGGCATACAATGAGTTCAATAGAAATAGTTGTTATTATAATAATTAATAATGCTATCTTATTATAGTGCTCAAGGTAAATGCCAAACACCATGATGAAAACGGCTATGAAAGGAATAACTCGCTTCATAAACACCACAAATAGGGGGTACAATGGCCTTTTTTTTTCTGAAAATCTAACAAAACATAAAGCGTCGACCCATCATTTTTTACTGTAGGTTTTTGGCATGCAATAACTATATTTCATCCCCACAAATAGAAACATGGGCCTTTTTTAACTGTAATAAAATCATGTTTCAATGTCTTTATGAAATAAATGTGTAGGGAAAAAAAATCTATCAAATTATTAACCCTGAGGGCTTACTGTAGACTACCAAGGTAAATGAGTAAAAATGTTTTAAATATTTAAGTACTACAAAGTGATTATTTAAAAAAACAAAACAACAACAAAAAACTTGGGGCATATTCTAAGAGGACATAAAATAAGTCTAGCTTCACATCGTAGTGTGAAAGTCAGATTCTATTCCTGAGGCCACAAGCCAAAGTGGATGGAGGTGAGGTGAAAGCAAGTAGAAGACTGGCAGAAAGCTGGCTAGAAAACCGTGCAGAAACTAGTGAAGGAGTTCAAGTTCAAACTCCACAGACGGCTCAGAAATAGCTGTGGTGGTGGAGGGAAAGATTTCACAGGAAATCAAAAAGAGGAAGCCCTGATAGGTGCCAGTTAGGCAAACAGGTAGGTGAGCACACTAATGACGTCAACTTCATAAGCTCACCGTGGAGGAGTTCTTTATCAAAACCTAGTGACTCCTACTTGTGAATTCTTAAACACAACAGGGAAGAGGTTTGACAGGTTTGTAATATTCTCACATTTATCTAAGGCTTATCCAGTCTATTCACATCTCTCTTTGACATTGACATTATGGTAAAAATCTGTTGAGATGAGATTCACTTCAGAAAGTTTAATTACAGGAGCCCCCAGCCCCTCCCCATCTGTGGCTTTACTTTCTACAGTTTCACAGGTTGGAAGGGGAAATAACATTCCATGCAGAGCCTTTGAGACAAGAGAGAACTTCATGTATTTAATATAATATTGTATTTCAAAAACCTACCAAACTATTTTTTTTAACATTTAGATGAAGAATTAGAATAGAGCAATCAAGGACATGAGACAGCTAAAGATACATCAGTAGACAAATTTACATGGAAAGTTTTCTTATATTATTAACCCCTTAACTTTTAGAGACTGTTTTCAACCTGAAGGACTCTGAAAGATGATTGCATCTTAAATCTTTCCCAACATGCTTTTCATCATATATCTTCCTTGAACATCTCAGAAAATAAGTGTCTTATAAAACATGTGGTTGAGTATGGATGAGAAGTTGAGCAAAGAAAGGCTATCTTGCATTCAGAGGAACTCCAAATTCCTTACAAAAACGTATACAATTAGTAAGATATTACATTCCATATTCGTTTTTATATAAAATAAATGAAGTAAACACATCTAAATTTCAAATGGTCAAACATGGATGAAAATCAGAGGCTAACACTTTCTTTTTTTAAAGATATGTCTCTCTATGTTGCTATGAATTAAAAATTTGAGTCCCTTTTGAAGTCCCTCTCAAGTCCCTTTTGAGTCCCTTTCCCTCAGGAAAGATTTCAGTAATTGTTTTTTAAGATCTTATGTATTTATTTGACAGAGAGAGAGAGAGATCACAAGTAGGCAGAGAGAGGGGAGGAAGCAGGCTCCCTGCTGAGCAGAGAGCCCAATGTGGGGCTCGATCCCAAGACTCTGAGATCATGACCTGAGCCAAAGGCAGAAGCTTAACCCACTGAGCCACCTAGGCACCCCAATTTCAGTAATTTTTAATTAAATTCATGAAAATTATAACCTCATGATCACTGCCATTTGCTTCTAACATTTCACCACAGCAGATCAAGATGTAATTAAGGACTTACTTTTAAATTTTGTTGACATCAACATCAGATCAATGCCTGAAATAAAAGCATCTTCAAAATACTTCAGAAAGCATTTGAATGGTACAAGTTTCACAGAATATCCACAGCCTGCTTAGTGAAATGTTTGGGGTGAGAAGGAAAGAAGAAAAACCCACACCTATGGACCTCCTACGTTAAAGGAGTCTCTTTCCATATAGAAGACAGGAGTTTTCAACAACAGATACCTCAAGATGAAGATCACATCAGCAAAATTTAATCTCAAGTTTTTAGCAACCACAAAAGTGTAGAACCAAGGCTTATAAGATGCTACCTGGCAAATCCATCACTTCATATGTCAAGGTGTGTTCCCCAAATTTTTGGGTTTTATTAACTAGTACACAACTTCTCTCTCTCTCTCTTTCTCTTTTAATTAATTTATTTTTCTTTTTACTTTTGACCTCCTTGAAAAGGTATGAAGAGGATACACTGATTCTTAATACTAATTTTTATAATGATTATAAGGGAATATTTAGTATTAATGAATAGGGGAACACATACACATACACATCTGGGAGAGCAATAGTTGCAAAACAAGAATTCATTTTGTAGGTGCTCTTTATTGTCCTAAATATTTTTCTCTCATATTCTTCACTTTACAATTCTCTTGTACAGAAATACAGTGTTAAAATACCACAGAAGATCTGATGTCTCTTGCACTTAAGCATCATGAATATTTTACTTAATACTCTGCCCTAAGGGGCTTTGTAACACTAGAGCTTTGTACTCTTTTCTTGATACATAAATTACTCTAAAAATGTTTCCAGTTCCAAGCAAGGTCAGCCTGGAAAATCTGAACACAGGCAGGCTTGATTTGATGCAGTTTAGTTATAAAAATATACGAGTTAAGAAAGAAACACAATTTTGTAGGTTGTTTTTTATTTCTTTACACCATAGTTGATTTTACTCTGCTTAACCAGTTACCACTTTTCTGAAATAAAATTCATTCTAATAGCACATTTTACATAAAGCCATTTATTTTAGCGCCCATTCCTCTTTCATCAAATATTTATCAAGCACTTTTTTTCCTTTTTTCTTTTAAAGGATCATATTTACTTATTTGTCAGAGAGAGAGACAGAGAGTGTGTGCCGGGCAGAGGGAGGAGCAAGCTCCCTCCATGTGAAGAGCCCAGTGTAGGATTTGATCCCAGAATGACCTGAGCTGAAGGCCAGTGCTCACCCCACTGAGCCACCCAGGCATCTTATACTTTTTGTAGCTGAAACATGACACTAAGCACAAGGGAACTGGTGATCAACGTTTCCTAAGACTTGTTTCCTGCCCTCACCACACAAATAAATCATAAGTAATTGTGAAGAGTGTGATCAAGGAGACAATGGAGGAGGAGAGGAAATGATAAGAAGTCTTTTATGAGAAAATGACTCTTAGGCTGAGTCCTGGAAGGGACAGCCCTGGGAAATGAGGGAGAGAAAGCAGTCTTGGCAGAAAGAACAGCAGAACCAGGAAAAAATTTGGCATATTTGAGGAAATAAAAAATGATCGCTATGTTTTCAGCAAAGTTAACTAAGTGCAGAATGACTGAGATAAGAATAGAAAATTAGGCAGGATCTAGATCATGGACTTAACAGGCTTCGGTAAAGACTTGGACTTTATTCTGATTATCAGTGAAAATTTTTCAGCAGTGGAGTGATACAATTTGCTTTGCAGTGTACGTTCTCTCCGGGTGCAGTGGGGGCAGGAAGTTATCAGTGGCTGGGACACAACAGCCGTGTAGCAAGAGAGAAGTGAGTAAATTCTGGTAAAACCATTTATTCTTCTCAATGGCAAGAATAATGACATTTGAAAATTTTGTAAACATGTATTTCTGTTTCAACCCCAGAATCACAGAGCTTTAAGGGGACACGGAGTTCACTTAGTCTAACCTCTCACTTCATGATGGAAGAAGTTGAGATTCTGAAAGCCAAAACACTGTGCCCATCATCCCACAGCTACTGGCAAATCTAGGACTAGTTCCCAGTCTTAAGGCTATCAGTCTAGATCTAGTGCACTTTACACCATGTCATGTTAAGTTTCGGAGGAAATCTCGAGTGAGAAAACGTACACATAGAAACCATTACTAGAGGAACTAAGAGGCTATTGATGACAGTTAAGAAGCAAACAATTCTGAGAAGGAACAGACTCGAAGATACTTTTAAATGTGTGGCTATGTGCACTATCCACTGAATTTTGTGGGCCCTTTTAATCTTCTGTATTGTCGGAATTAAATGATGTAAATTTGCCTTTCTGGATACTGCCTTTTATCTTCTAAATGAACTGAATTGAAGAGTACTTTTTAAAAAACGGTTTATAGATTTCTGGTTCAAGATTTTAAACAGCTATTTATCTCCTTTTCCCACTGAGACTCTATTAAAAGTATTGCTAACACATAAAAAAAAAAAAAGATAAATTGTATAGACCCACAATCTGCTCTGAAAAATCCAAGAAAGAGGTTTTGGATCTTCTTGGGAAAGGTGAGCACAAAGAAAGGAATCAGTTAGAGATGGGACTAAAAACTAGAATACTGAGTGAAAATCAATAGAGGCACAGTTAATCTTTCCACCTCTTTCCCCATGTTGATGCTAGGTATTTACCCTTCAGGTTTTTCTCCAAAGAGAAATTCCTCTGAGAGCTCCAAGTATGAGTGTTCCTTCGCTTAACCTCTCCACCATCAAGACAGTTTGATTGTGGTCCTCTAACCTTCCCACCAGACAATAAGCCCCATAGACATACTAGGGAACAGTGTGTAATAAAAAAAATTTAAGAGTAATAACTCTTAAAAACTACTACTATTATCAGATACTTGAGGAAAAAACTTAAAATTAAAAAAAGACCCTTAAAAATACTAAAAAAATAATTCTGACATCAGAACGTACTTAAAACAAATAGTTAATAGAATCACTATATTGTATACCTGAAACTAATATAATATAGTATGTTAACTAACCTGAAATTTAAATAAAATAAAATTTAAAATGAACAAAGAACCAATCACAAAGATTAGTGATGCAGAGAGATTGAAGAATATGTGGTTTCCTAATAAAAAAGTTAAAATTAATATCTGAAAATTTAAAAAAGTCAAACAATACGAATCAATGAGATTTAAAATGAATTATATATATAAATATATTAAATAGACTGGAAAGACTAAAAAGACATCTCAGAAAATAAAATAAACAAATAAACAAACAAACAGAAAGAGATAGAAAAGAGTCGAAGTAGGCCTATCTAGGAGTTCCAATAGTTTTCTAATAGGAAATTAAAAAAAAAAAAGAGAGAATGGAAGGAAGGAAGAAAAGGGAGGAAATAATGGGTTGAAGTTATCAACTGTGTCAGAGAATTTTCTAAATTTGAAGTGTTTCTGTGTGATAGAAACTTCCAATTAAAAAGCACAAGGCACAAGATATTAAAGCAAAAAAAAAAAATTGAAAAGGAAAACTACAATTAAACAAATTGTTAAAACAGCAGAAATTTATTTGCTCACAGTCCTGGAGGCTAGACGGCTGAAATCAAGGTTTTGGCCTACCCATGCTCCCTCTGAAACCTGTAAGAGAATCCCTTATTTGCCTCTTCCTGACTTCCGGTGGTTGCCTGGCAATGTCTCTCAAACCCTGGCTGGCAGCTCCAGTCTCTGCCTTCATCATCATGTGGCATTCTCCCTGTGCGTCTGCCTTCACCTGACTGACTTAGAAGGGCACCAGTCACATTGGATTAGAGACCCACCCTTGCCAGTAGGACCTTATCTTAATATAACTAATTACATCTGCAATGATCTTATTTCTAAATAAAGTCCCAGTTAGGACTTCCACATAGCCTTCTAAGGGGGGGCCTAATTCAACCCATCCACAGTCACTGATACAGAAATAAGAAATGGGCACTAGAGCTCCTGTCAGCAACAATGAATGCTAATGACATGAAGTAATGCCTTCAGAGTAAGTGGGAAAAAGGATTATTACCTTAGAAGTCTATGCCTAGTTCAACTATTAATCAAGTATGAGTAAAGACATTTTAAAATATTTAGGAATTGAAGTTTTTCTCCAATACATCCCCTCTAAGGAAGTAACATGAAGATCTTCTCTGACAAAAAAGCAGGAAGTCTGGGATAAAGAAAATAAGTAAAAAATAAAATCTTTTTTAAAAAAAGAATCACCCAGGACAAATCATAAACTAACCAACTATGATTATGGAAGAATGCAAATATCAACTGGGAAAATACAAATTAAAAAAAAAAGTAAAAGTACAATGGTCAGAGGTTGGGTCACGGAACTTGGAAGACAGAGTGAAGGGAAAGTTTGGAGCTTTAAAATCTCCATTCACACAGAATGAAACCAAAGTCTTTTAAAAAATGGGTGTGAATAAAATCTGGACTTAAAAATAGGCTCCTTAAAGGTGCAGAGATGTCCAAAGGAACCCTGTGGTTCTTTCAATATGACAAGTACAATCCTACTTCATGCTTCCCACTTGTTCTCTCTGCCAGTGAATGTCTTACTCCGGATATCCACGGGGCTTTTTCTCTCCCACAGCACATTCAGGTTTCTGTCCAAATGTTTGCTTCTCAGAGACCTATGACCTTTTCATCTCTGTTGCTTAACGATGCTTTGTTCTTTCTCATAGTGTTTATAAACACCAAATGTTACAGCGTATGCTTATCTATTTAGAGCCTCCCTCCCCTCCTGGAGCTTTGTGAGGTCTGTACTTTGTCATTGTTCTGTTTCTCACTCTTAGATTATTGTCTGGCATATAGTAAGTGAGCAAAATGTATGTATTTGTTGAATAAATGAAGGAACAACCCGTGGAGGAAGTGGGAATATTGATATCACTGAACTGGAAGGAAGGGGGAACGGGCTATATTAGTTATCTATTACTGAGAAACAAATTACCCCAAAACTTAGTGGCTTGAAACAACAATAAGCATTTATCATCTTTGTGAGTCAGAAATTCAGAAGCAGTTAATCTTGGTAGTTCTGATTCTGGTGTCTCTTGGGCTGGGGCTATAGTCATTGAAATGTATGCTAGCTACTGAAGGATCTGCTTGCCAAACAGGTTATTTACAGGGCTGGAAGTTCTTGCTGCCTTGTTGGCGGACGTTCTCGGTTCTTCACCACATGGATATCTCTCTCTCTTTCTATAGGGCTGCTTGAGTATTGTCACAACATAGAGGCTAGCTTTCTCCACAAAAAGTGATACAAGAAAGTAAGTCAGAAGCTACAGTGGCTTTTTTTGACTTCATTTTGAAAGCCACACGCCATCATTTCCTTAAAATCCTATTACACAGATCAGCCCTATTCACTGAGGGAAGAGCTTACACAGAGAGCCGAATAGCAGGCAGAAAGTCTCTTTTGGGACCATATTGAAAGCTGGCTACCAAAGGCAGAGAGGAAATAACATAAATAAGCTAAAGCCTCAGCTATTATCATGGGAATCAGTAGATAATGGCTAAATCAATCAATCAAAAAGTAGTGAATATCACACTGGTTAAAGATAAAGAGTTAAGAGGTGGTAAGATGAATCTAGCTTACACCAATTTGCAAGAAGTCAATAGTTAAATTTTCAGGGATTTTGTGGATGGTTGTGAGATAAAGGCATTATTAAAAACAAAACTATTAAAGCTATATATATAGAAAATCATTATAAACAAAGGTATTAATACTCAAAACTTGTCATTTCCAAATTATTTATTATTACTATTTATTATTATTAATTTCCAAATTGTTATCCAAATAACAGAGAAAATATTCTTCCAGTGTTTAAAAAATGATATCCATTTTTGGCAAAAAAATCACTTTAATTATAAATGAACAGTAAAAATCAGACATCATCTCATTGTTTCACTTTCTTTTTTTAAAAAAATATTTTTATTTGTATTTACTGGAGAGAAAGAGAACACACAAGTGGGGAGGGGAGCACAGAGGAGGTGCACAGAGGGACAAGCAGACTCCGTGATCCATCAATGGGGGAGGTCTTGATCCCAGGACCCCGAGATCATGACCTGAGCTAAAGACAGACATGGTTAAGTGTCTGAGCCACCCAGGCGTCCCACTTTTTATTTTTTTTAAAGATTTTATTTATTTATTTATTAAGAGAGTGTGAGCATGTGTGACAGTGGGAGAGGGGCAGAGGGAATGCCACATCTCGACTCCATGTTGAGCAAGGAGCCCAGTGGGGGGTTCCATCTCACAACTCTGAGATCATGACCTGAGCTGAAATCCAGAGCCTGTTGCTCAACTGACTGAGCCATCCAGGCACCCCTCATTGTTTCACTTTCATTTCACTCATTTATGTAAATGTAAATATCAACCAATACTCTTTTTAGAACTAAACCTGGAGGACTAGCTATTAAATATTTATATCATTGACAATAACCAACCAAAAAACTAAAAATTAAATAGATAAAAGTATTTCTGAGGAGTGGGAATGTGTTGGTGTTGGGTGTTGCTATTTATGGCAAACCAATTTGCAATAATGTTCTATGTGTCTTTTTTGAAAACTTTCTCTAAAAAGAGTTGACAAGTAATTTACAAAATCAACTTGAAGTAAACTTAAATTTGCTCATGAAATAATAATGTGATTTGTTCAGCAACAGTTTTGGGAGATTACCACAAATAGAGTATTACCCATAAGTACAGGTAAGGACTACCCTATTGTTCTAGACTATCTTTTCAAGCATATTTCTCTAGGGGATAGATTGAAGATAAGTGTGTTTCACTACAAAGCAAATGGCAGGTTTGCTTATAGTATAATCAAGATGTCTCCCTACAGGGCAAAGAGGAGCCGTGATTACTACTTGGGATTCTTCAGCTATAATGTAAATCTGTTGTATGTTCAACATTCACCTGAACCCCTTAGTGTCACCTCCACAGAACCTGGTATGGATGGAAGGGTGTTAGGGTTACTTAGGCGTACATAAATCTTGCTTTACTGCGAGCAATACATTATTTTTTGTCTCTGATCCAGGAATTTCATGTCACTTGCCAATATCCATGGAATTGTGGAAAATTAACTTTTTAGCTTTCAAGTAGGGTGAACCTCAACCCTTCGCAATCCTTAACAATAAGCCTCCAAAATGTATCAAACGTTTAAGAATAAAATTACTTCCTTTCCTTAGCATTTGGGTACAGAAAGATTTACCAAGAAATTTAATGAAGCTTAAGCTTCAATTGTGTTGACTCCTTCAAAGATCTCCATACCTAATTTGAATTAATAATGTTTAATCTTTCTTCTTAAAGGGAGCCCCTAAATTTATTAAACATTAAGTTCCATGAAACTTGGATCCATATATGAGCTCCTGGTTTATTAACCTGGTGGGTGTAAAAAATTATGGTTGAAGTAATTATTGTCTATACTTTTCTATTGAAAATACAGTATAATATAGGTCATGGGAGCTGTAGCCAAACATGGTGATTAAGTCAACTGCTTTACTAGAGCTTTGCAGTTTTTTACTGAGCTTATAACACATAGTTACACATCAATTGGTTCAACTATGGGATAATTACAACAGTTGTTCAAAAAACCAAAGTGAATGAGGTAAATAAGTTGTTTACAAAGTATAAAGAAAATAATAATCATAAAGACAGACAGGGTTATACTGGAATTAAAATTTTTATAAGTTATTATATGGGGATTAAGCTTCCTCAATATTGATACATTTGATATTTCAATAAAAACTTTAAATATACTAGGGAATACATATTCTAGTAAGGTCTACATGGGATTTCTCGGGATTTAATTTTTAAGAATTTCTGTTAGAAAAAAAACATTGATTTGTAAGTATTTGCACATATCCATATTTCTCCAAAAAAAAAAAGGTTCTGGTCTTTGCCACATGATGTCTTTATATAGACTTTATAGTCTATATATCACTTTATAGTGATATATAGAGTGATTTGGACAAACATATATGAACCAATAAAATCTCTAAAGCTTTCATGTTACTAATATCCTATATATTATAATTTGTCCAGAATCCAGGAATATCATTGCCTTCTATACCATTTCAATATAAGATATAAGTATATATTATGTCATAATATAATGGGATACTTAAGTTATTTACCTTGCTCTCTTGAAACACAGCTGAATATTTTTCTTTCATATCATGTACATTGTTTAAATAAATAGATATCTTTATTTAAAATAAACAGTGTTTTACAATAAGCCATTAGAAGTTTAGCTGTTATGAACTGATCTCTCACTAGTAGCTAGTTATTAGATCTCTCACTAGTAGCTAGTTATTAGACACTAGCTAATTGTTGAAATTTACCTGCTGTCTAATTATATAAAAAGAATCAACTGAGTTTTTGAGAAGAGATATAATTTCAGTGACCTTTATGTCCCTATTTATCTTTGGTTTTCTCATGTGTAAATTGGAAATACTATCCATCACTGAAGATATAAAGCACTTTATCTTATAAAATGCTCTGATAATTAGGAGTTGGTTAATATTAAAACATAATTACCTTTTATAAGAACTTGATGTAATGAGGAAAATGCCTTATTTATCAAAAATTTTAAGAGAAGCTATAAAATTGACATTAAAGAAGAAAATAAACAGGTGACAAAAATAGTCATGTCTTTCATATGCATTTTAATGTTTGTATAGAAAAATAGTTTATTCTGTGTTTGATTTATTTTGTATGCTCCTAAAAATGATCAATAATTTCACTTTTGGTAAGTCTTTAGAGGCAATAAAAGTGTGGAAATAGGCCCCCAAAATCTATAGATAAGTTACTATAGAGTGAGAAACAGAAAGAATTCTAGGCAGTCCTATTAGGGCAGAAACATCAACATGACATGTGTACTTTGCAGGATGTATTTTATGTGCTATTGAATAACCTTTAACCGTGTTAACAGAGCTTTAAAGGATTTTTTCAATAGAAAGAAGCAATTTTCTTATGTTACAATTTTAGTTTATATTACTAACATTTTTAGAGCATCTCAGCATTATGTTTTAAACCACAATTCTTCTAATTTTTATAATATGCTCTGAAGTATGGAATAAATATAGGGAAAGAAGATTTATTTATGCTAGTAATTTTTACTTGCTGCCCAAGGTAAATGTTTTGTACATACACCTGGTCTGAAGTTAATGTTAAAAAAATGCATCCACTCCAGTTAAATTGGAGAACTGCTCATTTGAAAAAGTAAAATAGTCTCTTTATAGCATATTTTAAAAGAATATACATGTTTCAATTATATTTGAATACATTATGACCTCTAGTAAAGTATATGAAATTTCTGTTTAGTTGAAATTTTATGTGGATTGCCTTAAAGAAAGGAAAAAAAAAGTTACTAGTGCTTTATACACCAACCATATATAAGTAGTCACAGAATAACTCAGCTCATTGCACTGAGCACTAATGAGCATATATACCAAACACTTGCTAAGTACTTGGGTTATGAAAATAAATTTAGTCTCTAAAATTAAAGGTCTTTAGACTGAATTAGTAAAACAAGTATATATGTGTCCAGAATAATGACGATATTAAGAAAGAAGTACACCTGGCATAAGTGGGAATAAAATCAACCTGGAAACTTATTTCAGCTTTACAATCACTGGGCAGAGACAGCTTCTTGAGTTGTGAACTGATTTGTGAATTAAATCTATCAGATACCTGTGGGTGAGACCAGCAAACAAAAGAAGTCATGCCATTCCAGACATAAGTAAGAGTATGATCAGTTAGCAAGGCAAGAAATTATCGTATTTGTGTGAGCAATTACATCACATTTATTTGTCATTAAATAAGCTGTGAGCAAGGGAATGGTAGAAAATTAGGAGAGGTAAGGTGGTGGAGGTTAGTAATGCCATGCATTGTATGTCATGTTAAGGAACTTGAACTTTACTTAGCAGGTGCCTGTAGACATCCAAGCTTTAAGCAGGGAATTGTCATAGTGAGAATTTACAAATCTTCTTAATACATTTAAAGGAATATGTCTGTAAAATTGGTTTAGTCCTTAATTTCATTAGCAATATCTTTTGAATAGGTAGTACCAAAATTGAGACAAATTCTTATAATGGTTGCTAATTATAAAAATAATATGATCCAGAAAATCATCACAGATGGACGGACATTGAGCCAAATGGTGCTTTTTCACTTGAAATAAGTAAACAAATGCTATGTACTACCATATTGTTTCTTTAATATGGAGAAAATATTTTAAAAATTATTCCACTGTATTTTGCCATAATAACAAAAAATATAAACAAGTATGTATAACATAGATAACTTTATGCATTTATAAATTTAGAAAGAATTATGTAAAAAGGTAAAGCTGGATATTAATCTGTTCCCCAGTCTTCAATATGATAGAGATTTATTAACTTGGTAAATTATTTAAAATGATCTTCTAAAATAATCAATAGTTTAATAGTTTGCATGTGGAATTGAAAATTGTGAATTCCAAGGAGAAGGCATCAAGGTCCCCAGAAATGAAAATATTTCCTAGGACACATATGAAACAGTGACAGATCGAGAAATTTACTTTTTGTAAAATATTAGGATAATCTTCAATAAAACAGGAAAATTATAAATATTGCACATAAAAGGAGGTATGAACCAGAATGCGTACAGTGCACTTGGCTAGTATGGATATATTTGATAGCTAGAGCTGAAACCTACCTGGTTATTATTAATACTATAGTTAGCATTATTACAAGGCAGAATAAAGACAGAGGGAAGAGGACAATTCCAAGCAGAAGTAAAACAAAGTTGGACACAGTAAATTTAAAGAAAGGATGAGAAAATTTGTAATTAAAATATGACAGGGAAAACCATTAACATGAGAATTCCCAGTTGCTTTCATTCCCTGCTCAGCTTCCAGCTGCGTGTCTGGGCCTCTAGGCCTCCAGGAAATGGATGGGGTAGGACTCCTTAATGTTGGAAGGGGCCAAATGTTTCTGGAGGAAAAGAAGGTAAAACGTGGGTTTGTGTTGAGAAGACAAAAGCCATCAATAATTGGTTTTGAGTGGGAAATACAGAAGGTTTAGAAAGAGAAAGACAGGTGACAGTGAAAAGGATAGAGGGTGGTCAGAGAGAAAAAGAGAGCGACCAACAATGATCTAGTTAGTGGGGTTTTGAGGGGAAAGAGAAGGACGAACAAAAGTTCAAAGCTTTGCTCATTAGGACTAAAAGTTTGTCCCCTGCACCCTTTACCCCTCACTCCCAAGCAATAAGTAAAGATTTAAGTTGCTTAAAATTTTTTTGGATGCTACATCTTTTAGAAAAGCTTCACCTCAAGAGTTACCAATGCATTTGACTCCAAATAATCGATATTGAAACATAGTAACTATTGCAAGTAAAAATGAAAAAGCCAAACATATAAATAAAAATGACTTGAATATGAAAAATCATCCTGAAATAGCTAATGAAAATATGGAATTGTGCTCAGAGTCTTCACTGATATTTAAGGGAAAGAAATTAAAACCAAGGAGATGCAATTTTATAAGCATTTTATCAAATTTTTTGTTTTGTTTTGTTTTTATAATACCAAGAGTTGGTTTGAGGCAACATAGAAAGTGCTGTTGTTGGTAGTGTTAACTGATGCAACATTCTGGGTAATAATATGGCAACGCTTAGTAAATTTGAAGATGCTCATAATTTATAATCAATGGCTTCACTTATAGGTCTCTATTCTAGAGAAAATCCCACCATATGTTCAAGAAGACATATTCAGTGGTATTCACTGAAGCATTACTTGCTTTACCAAAGCAAATAAACAAAACCCAAAACCTGATTATTCCTTTGAAGGATCACATTAGTATAATGTGATGTATGTCTTTTTTCTTTAAAGATTTTATCTATCTATCTATCTATCTATCTATCTATCTATCTATCTATCTATTCGAGAGAGAGCATGAGAGAGGAGAAGGTCAGAGGAAGAAGCAGACTCCTCCCTCCTCACTGAGCTGGGAACCTGAGGCGAGACTCAATCCCTGGACTCTAGTATGACCTGAGCTGAAGGCAGTCGCTTAACTAACTGAGCTGCCCAGGCGCCCAGGATGTATGTCTTTTATTCATCCAATGGAACGTTACATCACAGTGAAAATGAACATTCATCTTCATCATCGTGAATGAATCTCAAAAATATAATGTTGAAGGGGAAAAAGAAATACTTAAGACATAGGATATCATTTTGTTGCAAATTCTTGAAATATAGAAAAAATCTTGAAATATTGAAAACTATGATGCCATAGGTTTTTTGGTATATACAAATGGAATAAAAGGTCAAAAGATTGTATATAAGTGCTTTATATCAATTCTCTCTGTGAAGAAAGATGAGCAGAACAAAAAGAAAGCAAAGGGGCTTTCATCTATATGCAAATTTATTTTCATTTAAGGCAAGTATCACAAATGGTAATATCTGTTTTATCTTGTTGGCAAATAGATAGATGGGTGTTTTACTATTTTCTATAGGTTTGAAATATTTTAGAGTAAAAGAGGCTTTCTGACACTAAGAGGCAAAGAAGAGGCACAACACATGCCTCTACTTTTTAAAAGCTTAAAGCTGGAGAATGACCTTTCGGAAATATTTTAATTAGTTTCTACTTCTTTAGGGGTGGACACAAAAGTTTTGTAGTATTGCCGTTGCTTGCCCTATGGCATTTTTCTGCTAGATTTTTATTGCCTATCTTCAAATAAGCAAGCGTATGACAACAGAAAACATGGTATTGGGTCATAGAATTGCCAAATGACAGAATCTACCACTTCGACTATGATAATCTGGTTCTTTTAATCGATTGGTATGGAACTGAGGGTGCCTAGACAAGTGTATATGTTTTTTCCACTCCATTCCCAAGGTATGGAGAACTTGGGGAAAATACCACTACCTTACACCTCAGCATGGGGGTAAGTCTGTCTTCTTGATATTAGAAAATTCACATTCCTGCTGAGATGCCTAAGGCATCAGAGAGACTCCTTTCCATTAAGGTTTGCGATTATTAAAACAGATTTTTAAACTACAGTGATGGTTAATAAAGCATTCTTTAGAAATTACTGCCTAATGTGTTTTTATCTACTGAACTGGATAAACTAGATTGCGTGCAAATGTGAACAATTGACATTATAGATGAAAATGATCAAAAGTATTTTGCAGTTTATAATTAAATCAGTACAGAGCTCTAGTAAATATAACATGACTGATTGTTTGTAAAAGCCATAAATTAAAGACCAGAGATTATTCACAGATCAGGATTCCGGATGAAACTACACTGCCTACTTCAAGGGCAAGCCCTTTCATTTGTTCTTCCTAAGACCTAATGCCATTAATGGTGGGATCAGAGTCTACCTGTAATAGATGTTTATATGTGTAAAAGGGGAGAACTAATAATATGTCACGATTTTATGATATTTTATGGCCAGCTTAGTGGACCACATAAATTGCCCTGGAGATCTAATCATATTATTTAGAGAGTAGATGCCGCAAAGGAAGTGAAACAGTTTTCCTCGTAACAAGCCTCCCATGAACCTGACTTATTGTCCCAGGGCTCATCTCTAGGGAACTGTGGCATTCAGTTTCAAAACCATTTAGACTCCCAGTGCTGCCTACAAAGGCTGTAATGATGGTGATGATTTTCATGATGTGGGCACTTGTAGCAAGTGAACTAGACTGAGACCATTCTATATTTCACATTAGTCTTAGAACAGCTTTTGATGTTAGCAGTGTTAATCACAACCAACTTGGGCCGAATTCAAAGTGACCTAGAAGAGCTACATTGTACATCCTGTTATCAATTCCCTGGGGCAAAGGCATTATGTGCTAACACATCCACATCAATGGAAAGCATGTCCTTTGATTACCCCTTCTGTGTACAGACTTCTGGCAGAGTCTGTGACTAACAATGGGGCTGCAGCTAATGTTCTGGTTAGTGTTGTCTGGGGATAGTACTTCCAAACAGAAAAGGATACATTTTTCCCTATAAGAGATGTTGCCATTATCATGATAGTTATTGGCTCAGTGAATTTTTGGAGGCCTTGCTTGTGTAAGACTTAACTGTCTCTGTAGAAAAAAAAAAATAACTTTCATTGGCTTATATGTAAAATTTCAGACTGGGAAAAATAAAATGTGAAAGTGCAAAAACACACTTTTCTATGCACTTACAGCTAAACATAAGGACTTGGTTTTCTTGGCTCATCCTACTGATTATCTGATGTATAATCTTCACAAAGGTCACTGTTAGTGGTATAAGAAGCATGCATACATCATAGGAATTAATCAATTTATGTTTCAATTCCCACAAGGGGAGGATCAGAAAAAAGGTTTTAAATTTGACACTATATGGTGTTACTTAAAAAAATATATATATTTTATATATATTATATAATATATATTGTATAATTATATATATTATATATATTTATATATAAAATATATATTTATATAATATATATATATATGGCAGTGAGCTATTATCCTGTAAAAGAGGAAGATGCTGAAAGGTCTGTGGCATTCTAACATTCAATTCAAGCCCTGAACAGGGCTGGGAAATAAGAAATTCTCTAGAACTTGCTAATTCAAGTGCAGTCCGTAGACCACAGCATCAACATCATCTGGCAGGCTTTACACTCAGTTTTGCACCTTCTGAAGCAGGGTATGCATTTTACAAGATTGCAGAGCACTTCACCTGTACATTAAAGCCTAATAGCACTGCTCTAGAATGAGTTAAAGCAAATTTCAGAAGATTTTCTAGAGAGTTGTTTACTCTCCTAGAGGGACAGATGGCGGAGAGACCTACCTGAAATTTGTGTCAGAAACTGAAAGGCTTAGAGCACCCAGCTGTTCGCAGTCAACAAATCATCATTATTATCACCAAATACCTGGGTGACTGAACTGCCTACTCTTCCAGGAAGAAAGCAACTTTTACATCAGTTTTGTTGGAGAAATTTCTGTTACATTTAGTTTTGATTGGTGGTGATAGCAACACATGAGACTGTTTCAGGCAAAGACTTTTGAAAGGTATGTAATTAATTACCTGGGGAGAAAAGACCCATGAAGAAAAGACTTCTCATTAGGAGTTCCAGTCCTAGCCAGCAGGTCCAAGAAAACAGGAAAGCTATAACCTGCCTGACTAGGAGGCGGTTCTCAAAGAATAGTTCTAGTATAGACAGAATCTATACCCTAGAACACGTTCTTGTGCTTCTTAACTAGTTTATACCTCCTAATATTTTTCCTTAACAATGTGATATGTCATCAGAGTGTCTTCAATTAATATAACACTATAATGAATTTCTTTATGAACAAGTGTCTTACAGATACTGTAGGGAATATATAAATTCCTATTTCTGTCTTAATTTTCATATCCTGAATCAGGGCAAAACATGTAGTATACCTTAGATGCTTCTGGTTGTAAGTTACAGAAACCAAACTAGAAACTCCTTAGGAAAAAAAGAACATTTATTACAAGAAGAATACAAGAGAGAATACAAGAAAGGGCTTAAGCAACATACACAAGTTTGGGAGGATGCAGGTAGAATTTAAAACCAACTGGAAGCAGGAACTCAAAATATTTCCAGGACTTTCTCTAGCTTTTACCTTCTTTGACTTTGGGTGACTTGTTATGTTATATGTTATGTTATGTTATGTTATTTTTATTTTATTTATTTTTAACCTAAAACAAATTTTGTCTGTGGGTTCAGAAATAAGACAGTTGATTCCTCTGAACCCTTATTTCTATAATGACTACCACTGAAGTGGGGTTGGCTGTATCTTCTATTATCCTAAGTTTGAAATTTCAGATAAGATTTGGATTTTCCAGATAATGAATAAAGAAGATATCATACGTATATACAATGGAATACTATGCAGCCATTAAGAGAAACGAACTCTTGCCATTTGCAATGATATGGATGGAACTAGAGGGTATTATGCTAAGTGAAATAAGTCAGTCAGAGAAAGACAATTATCATATTATCTCTCTGATATGAAGAATTTGAGAGGCAGGGCGGGGGATCGTGGGGGGGTGGGGGAGGGAAATGAAACAAGATGGGATCTGAAAGGAGACAAACCATAAGAGACTCCTAAACTCACGAAACGAGCTAAGGGTGGCTGGGAGGTAGCGGGAGTAGAGATAGGGTGGCTGGGTTATGGACATTGGGGAGGGTATGTGCTATGGTAAGTGCTGTGAAATGTGTAAGCCTTATGACTCACAGATATGTACCCTGGGGGCAAATAATACATTATATGTTAATAAAAAAGAAATTTAAAAAATGTGAAAAAAAAAAGATTTGGATTTTCCTGTTTGAGTCAGATGGTCTTAGAGGATCAATCAGCTGTCATGCTGCAGGGGGCCTTGTTAGGATAGGGTTTTCACTTTGACTGAAATGAGAAGCTATTGGAGAGTAAGAATGTGACAATTCTGTAGGTACTAATAGGTTAAAGGGAAAAGAAGAGCAGTTTTGTAGAGAGGACAGATGGATCAGACAAAATAACTTGTGTCTACAGAATATATACATATAGTGGCTTCTAAAATAGATACCATACATAAATTACTTCTTCAGAGGGACAGATAAATGTTATCTTTGAATACTGTAAGCTATGGCTTTAAAGGGAATTTCATAAATAGAAGGCATCAAAATTGGTAAGGAAGAAGTAAAGTTTTCACTATTTGGAGATGACATGATGCTATATATAGGAAATCCTAAAGATTCCACCAAAAAAAAACCCCCACAAAAACAAAAACAAAAAATCCTAGAACTGATAAATGAATTCGATAGGGTGGCATTACAAAATCAATATATGGCAATCTGTTGCATTTCTATACACCAACAATGAAGTAGCAGAAAGAGAAATTTTTAAAAATCCTATTTACAATTGCACCAAAAATAATAAAATACCTAGAAATAAACTTAACCAAGGAGGCAAAAGACTTGCACTCTGAAAACTATAAAACACTGATGAAAGAAACTAAAGATAACACAAATGGAAAGATATTCCATGCTCATGGATTGAGAGAATCAACATTGTTAAATGTCCATATTACCAAAAGCAATATATAGATTTAATGTAATTCCTATCAAAATATCAACATCATTTTTCACAGAACTAGCTCAAATGATCCTAAAATGTAATGGAAGGGAAGTTTCTCCTTCATATCTGAAGAATAACTCTGCCAGATAGAGTATTCCTGGCTGGCATCTTTCAATATTTTAAATATGTCATTCCAATTTCTCCTAACCTGTAGAGTTTCTGCTGAGAAATGATAGCCTAACGGAAGGGCTAACCTTTGCAGGCTTTTTTACCCCTGTATGCCTTTAAAATTCTTTCTTTATGTTAACTTTTGACAGTTTAATATGTGTCTTGGAGAAGGTCTTTTTGCGTTGAGATAATAAAGTCTTCTATTAGTTTCATGGACTTGTGTATCCAGTTTTGTCCCAGGTTTGGGAAGTTTTCAGCTATTATTTCTTTAAATATGCTCTCTGCTCCCTTTTCCCTCTCTTCTCTTTCCGGGATACCCATTATACTTACGTTGGCTTTATTAGTGGAATCAGATAGTTCTCATAGTGTTTCTTCATTTTTAAAAAATCCTAGTTCTCCCCCCTCTTCCACCTAAATCATTGCTACATTTCTATGCTCAGGCTCACTAATTCTCTCTTCTATATGATTTGCTCTATTTCCAATGCATCCTAGTACATTCTACATCTCATTTATTGAGTTTTTCAGTTTCCAAATTTCTGCTTGTTTCCTTTTTAGAATTTCAATTTCTTTGGTAAAGTACTCTTTCTGTTCATTAATTTTATGCCTGGATTACTGTATTGCCTTACTGAGTTTTCTTGAAGCTTACTGAATTTCTTCTCAACAGCTCTTTTAAATTCTTTATCAGTTAGATCTCAATATTTTACATCTTTGGGTTTGGATGCTGGAAAATTGTCATTTTCTTTTTGAGATATCCATATTACTATGACCTTTCACATTGTTTGATGAGAAGTGCCTCTGGTGTGGCATTTGAAGTAGCAAACATCTTTCTTATTTAGGTTTACTTTACTTTAACTTGGTTAGACAGGTTGGTAGTTAGTAGCCTTCTTTTTTCTGGAAAGTGGTGCTATAGCACAGGTTTTCATTTTCTCTTACTGTGGTGGATACACACACACACACATACACACACTAGGATTGGGAACACACCCCCTCTCCCCCAACACACATACATCCAAGTCAGGGGATGGGTGTACTTAGCACTCTGGGCTTCAAATATGCCCTTAGACAACAAGGTATCATCAAAGGGAGAGGGACAATATACCAGAGGCCAATGGGCCACTCTTGCCCCACTGGAAGACAGCAGAAGATGCTTTTTCCTTCAGGGCTCTTTGCTTACTTCCCTTTCCTTCCCTGGTCACTTCCCATTCTAACGTTCCAGTCACTCTTTCTTCAGAGAGAGAGGAACTGGTTCCTCTAGCTTGCAGCACATAGTATATGGCCAGGCACACCCTCACTCACTGTTTTCACTATCTGTCTCCTCTGCCAGAAAAGTTGTGCTGGCTCCCTTGCAGATAGCCACACCATTTCTGCCATTACCACCTGTGCTGATGCCAGCCCTGACACTGGCTATCCCTCCTCCCCACCCATTGAATGTGGGTCCATTCCACTCACTTTGGCTGAATAGATGGATGGATCCCTCCAGTGTTTTTTTATGCTGTGGAGAGACACTTCTTTTTTTGGTTATGAATGCCCAGTGAGTTGTAAATCAAAGGGGAGAGCAAAGAGGATCAACTCTTGCCACCATGATGTTGATAGAACTCTCTAGTGTTTCCAAAACACAGTTCTAAGAGAGTGGCTTATATGGAGTGAATGGCCTTCATAGAAGTGTGTATGTGATTGGGTGTACACAGACACATACAAACAGATGTATGGAGGATAAAGCCATGGCCATCAATGGTGGCAATCCACGGAGAGTGATATTGAATAGAGGGGCAGGACTAAGATAGAATTCTTAGCTTTTATTTTATAAATATTCATTTTATTTGATTTTTATTATAAACTGGCATTATTTTTATAATTAATATATAAATTAAGACAGATGGTAACTAAACATAACAGTTCAATGAAAATTAAAAATATTTGTTTCAATGTGTAGCAGTTGACCAAAGACAGACTCAATGCAGACTGCTGTCTGTAATCTGAGGATACCAAGGCACTTCTCCCAGTAACAGCCCCAGTAAAAGGATGGACAGCTCTGAAGCCGAGATAGAGCCTTTGGTTCTACTGTCATCCCTGAAGGGGTATGGGACTTTACACTGCTGAGTTTGACTTCAGAACTAGGAGGGATAGGGTTTTGTTAAGATCCCCTTAAAAAGAATTGCAGGAAGGGAATGAGGAGGGAGATAAACCATGAGACTCCTAGACTCATGAAACGAACTAAGGGTGGCTGGGAGGCGGGGGGATAGGGATAGGGTGGCTGGGTTGTGGACATTGGGGAGGGTATGTGCTATGTTAAGTGCTGTGAAATGTGTAAGCCTGATGATTCACAGACATGTACCCTGGGGGCAAATAATACATTATATGTTAATAAAAAAAAAGGAAAAAAAAATTACAGGAGTTACTAATGTATATTTTTTAGAATTGTGTTGTGAGCCTGGGTGGAAAGGGGCAATGGCACAGTTAATATTTGGCTTTTTGCCTATCCCCAGAAGCATCTTTCTTCTGTAGAGATTGCAGCATCTACATTCTGGAAGTGACCCAGATACCCAGAGAAAATCTTGCCAAGACACTTGCATTGGAGTCAGCTCTAAGTAGCCATCTCATTTCTGTTTGGTTTTGTGTCCTTGAACAAATACGTAATGGTAAGATGTAACTCATCTCCTCCTGAGACTCCCTAACTCTCCTGTAGTTCTGCATTTGTGCTGTGATTGTTGCAGAGACATTTGGGGACTTATTCACAAATTTTGCATTCTTTGACATTCAGTGGTAACAAGGTCATTTCTTCATTAATTTCCAAATGGTTATTTCAGACTGCCTTTCCAAAAGTCTAATTAGGATCTTGATAAATTGTTATTAGTTTTCTTTTATTATAGCATGACATCAAAGTATTCATAACATGACTCAGAGCATGAATTCAAAGGAGAATCTTTGACATAGTATTATCAAAAGCATATCAAAACCAGAGAGACATTCTTAAAAAACAGGAAATTCTAGCATGAAATGAAGAGAATATTATACTATATACTAAGGTTATTTCCTGATACAAATCCAATATGTAAAGTAAACAGAAACATCTTTCTCAGTTGTTACTGATGTCAGTGTCACCTATTACCACTTTCCTCAGTGAATCTAAAGAATTATTGTGAGATCTTATTTGTCTCTTCTTTAGTTTTTAAGATTTCTGACTACGTCTTCTTTCTTCAAACTCCTGTCTCTTCTGGCCTCATTCATCTTATACCTCCTTGGCTCTTTCCTCTTAAACCTCTAACTACTGTATCATATTCCTTTTTGTGGGATTTTGTTCCCAATTTTTAATTAATTAATCCACTCATTAAATCAGTTAAATTTGTTGAAAATCTACATGAAATACTATACTAGGTACTGGGACTAGAGTAAAGAAGGAAAAAATAACCATGGTTGCTATCTTTAGGGAGCATAGTGTAAAGCAAATATTGGTCTTCTCCAGGGTTTTATCCTGGCCATAGGATCCCTGGGTGATTTTATACAGTCTAATGAATGACTAATGAATCCATGCCTTTCAAATCTGTAAATTCAGCTCAGATGTTTCTCCTGACATATAATTATTCCCTCATAACCCACTGGCTCTGAGCAGCTTTGCCTGAGTATCCCTTGCCCTTTCTAGCTGTCTGTCTATCCATCCATCCATTCAACATGTATATATACATCATCTACTTTCAGGCTCTAACACTAAACAAAATGAGACCAAGAGCTTGCTCTCATAATATTTGGAATAATTGTGAAGATATTAGGCAGTAACAAAGGAAATAAATTAGTAACAGCTTTAGACTGTGATAAATGCCCCAAAGAAACAATAGGTAGAAGAAATTAAAGAATTGTGAAAGGGTGGTTATTGTACATAGTGTGATAAGGAAAGACTCCTAAAAGATGACTTTTTTTTAGACTAGAATGAAGTACTGGAGTGGTAAAATCAAAAGACTAGGAAAAGAGTGTTCCAGATCAAGTGGGCTTTCTTTTTCACACAACGGAGAGAATGTCAGCACAGCCAGAATGGAATGTGCTAAGGGGAAAGTTACAAGGTATATCACAGAGCAAATACTGCAGAGATAAGCAGAGGTCATGCCATATGTACAAGAATTTGCATTTCATTCTAATAAGATGGAAAGACACTGGAGGTTTTAGCCCAGAGTACACGTTATCTAATTTACATTTCTAAAAGAGTATACTGGTGGCTAAAGAGCATATTTTAAAAGGTCAAAGTAGAAGAGGAAATAATTAGGAACCTTCAGTTACCTATTTGAATTCTCTATTGACCCATTATTGAAGCACGGCTAAGAGATGATGATGGTGTAGACTGCTATGATAGGGGAGAGCCTTGAAAATAGTCCTAGGATTGAACTGATAGGACTTGCTCATAGATTAGAAATCAAGGACTGTGAAAAGAGAAGAATCAAGATAGCTTCCTGATTCTTCAAGAAGAATCAAGAGTATTTGGATACTTCAAGAGTATCCTTGGATATGCATTTGGATACTTCAAGAGTAACCAAATGAATAGTTGTATTGTTTACTGAGATGAAGTGAGGTACAGATTTTAGAGTAGGAAAGATTCAAATTTATATTTCAGACCTCTATGTCTGAGATGTCTTCAACACTTCTGGATAGGAATATCATGTAGGAGATTGGATAAATGAATCTGGAGCAGAAAGGAAAGGTCTAATATGAATATATTAATTTGGAAGCCATCAGCATATAGATGACATTTAAAAGACAGTATTGGATAAGATCACCTAGGAAAAGAATATAAATATAGAAGAGAAGGGGCCTGAATACTGATTCTTAGAGAATGCCAAATTTTAGAGGTTAGGAAGGTGAAAAGGAATCAGCAAAGGAGACTAAAAAGGAGATGCCAGTAAGGTATTAAAAACATTTTAAAAGGACAAAAAACAAAATCCCAGGGCATATTTCCATATTTAGCAAACAGATGTTACAGAAGCCTCTCCTATGCATCATAATAAAATTAACAAATAAAATACTTTAAAATTTATTTTAATACATAATTGAACTTTCAGAAACATAAAGAAATGTTAAGAAATCTAGATTTGATAGAAAAGTTAAATTCACAAGGACAGATTAATGCTGAAGCCAGTAACTGCCTTCAGTGTATATGTTAACTTAACATTTAACTGTTTGGGAAAGGACAGGGGAAAACCCCTGGGATCAAAAGTATGAAAAGAGGGGTGCCTGGGTGACTCAGTCGGTTAAGTGTCAGATGCTTAATTTTGGCTCAGGTCATGATCTCAGGCTTGTGAGATCCAGTCCTGTGGAGTCTAGCATCACCCTGGGTGTGGAACCTGCTTGGGATTCTCTCTCTCCCTTTCCCTCTATCCCCTCGCCCTCTCCCCAGTTTGTGCTCTCACCCACATACAAGTCCTTTCTCTCTCTCTCAAAAAAAATATGAAAAGAACCATGAAGTATAACACCAACAGAAGATAAAGTACAAAAAAAGTGCATCTCAGTGTAAAGAAGGGCATAGTAGGTACTTGTGACTGTCAGTCTTGGCTTTACACAGAAGGAAAAGTAAGAAAAAAATGATAAATTACTGGATTGGCTTACTCAACTTTCAGCTCATCTTTTTTGTATTGGAGAGGTTGGAAAGCTAAAATCTATATTTTTAGACTCCTTTGCAGCCATGTCTAAGTGTCAATTCATACAAGTGTAGAGGCAGAAATTAAGCTAAAGTCTTTTCCTGTGGCAGACAAAACTGTCACACAAGTTCCAGGAGACACAAGAATTTGCAGCAGCTGGAGTCCATGTTTAAGCAGGAATTAGCTTCTTCAGGACATGGCAGTTGGGGCAGCTACAATGCTGTTAGCAATAACAAAGTATTCATGACTCCTATGTGGTAGTTATAATGGTGTGATTTTGAAATTCAGACCTAGGCATGTTTCCTGATTTCCACAGCTCTGATTCTTCCAATCATGTTTTCTAAGCACCTAATTCCATGTAGCATACTCTTTGCTGGTTGAAATACACAGAATATTTCCTGTTTCCTCCACTAAAACCTACCTTTAAAAAATTTTCTTAGAAATTCCTATCTAGAAGTCTATGTTCCCTTTACTCTGAAGGTGGACTTTACAAGATCTCTAAGCATAAAAGAAATCCAAAACAGTTTAAATATGTCACAGTTTATAGTGACCCCCTCAAGTTACTAACAAAAGCAAACAAAATTGATCCCTAGGAATCCACTTTAACTTTAACCCTTAAATAAACTCATAAAAGTATCCAAAGAGATCAATCAAAAACCTCTAAACAAATAAGAAAAGAAGACACTATGAGTGAGAGCCAGCAAAAACAAAAGTAAACAGGGGCTCCTGAGTGGCTCAGGCGGATCGAGCCCCGCATCGGGCTCCCTGCTCGGCGGGAAGCCTGCTTCTCCTGCTATCATTCCTTCTGCTTGTGTTCCCTCTCTCACTATGTTTCTCTCTGTCAAATAAATAAAATCTTAAAAAAAAAAAAATTTAAAAACAAAAGTAAACAAAATAAAAGATTACACTATCAAAATGGGAAAGAATGTTAATATTGGCATTATCAGGTACAAACCATCTAATGAGCATATTTAATATATTTTAAAGAAAAACACAAGGGAATTGAAGTATAACTAAAGAACCGAATATTATCAAAATCTATTACAGTTTTCGTGGGAATGCAAGTTGGTGCAGCCACTTTGGAAAACATTGTGGAGATTCCTCAAGAAATTAAAAATAGAGCTACCCTGTGACACTGCAATCGCACTACTGGGTATTTACCCCAAAGAAGCCACTGCAGTACAAAGAAGGGCCACATGTACCCCAATGTTCATAGCAGCAATGGCCACAATCGCCAAGCTGTGGAAAGAGCCAAGATGCCTTTCAACAGATGAATGGATAAAGAAGATATGGTCCATATATACAATGGAATATTATGCTTCCATCAGAAAGGATGAATACCCAACTTTTGTAACAACATGGATGGGACTGGAAGAGATTATGTGGAATGAAATAAGTCAAGTGGAGAGAGTCAATTATCTTAAGGTCTCACATGTGGAGCATAAGGAAAAACATGGAGGGCATTGTGTGAAGGAAAGGAAGGGGGAATTGGGGGAAATCGGAGGGGAAGATGAACCATGAGAGACTGTGGACTCTGAGCAACAAACTGAGGGTTTTGGAGGGGAGGGGGTGGGGGTTGGGCGAGCCTGGTGGTGGGTATTGAGGAGGGCACGTATTGCATGGAGCACTGGGTGTGGTGCATGAACAATTAATCTTGTAACACTGAAAAAAAAAGAAGTATTTGGGGAAAAAATTATCACAATTTTGAAAAAAAAAGAACTTTTATAAAGGAAAAATGTTATAATTAGAAACTATAGTCTCCATAGCATAATGCATAGAATAAAAAGTTAATCAACTATATTTTAAAACTAAAGAAATTACCTAGAAAACAGCAGAGAGATAAGAAATAAAAAATATGAAAGAGATTTTAAGAGATATGTTGGATAGGACAGAGAGGCTAACAGAATAATTGGACTTCCAGAATGAGAGAATAGATTGAGCTTGAAGCAATATCAAATAGTTGTGAAATTTTTAGAATTGATGAAAGACACAAATCCCCAGAATAAGAAGTCCCGATAAATTCTCCATAGGATAAAATAATCCACACTTATAAATATCATGGTCAAATTTCAAAGCAACAGACAAAGAGGAGATTAAAAAAGCTACAGTTAAAGCCAGAAATAGTAGAACAATATCTTTAATATGTAAACAACATATTAAATTAAAGAACTCCATAGAAAGTTAAGGTATCTTTCAAAAATATAAAATAAGTACAATTTTAAATATTAATAATCGAGAAGGCTTATAAATACAGATCCTTACCAAAGGAACTTGGATCCAGAAAATGCAGGAAGAAAGATTATTTAACTTAAGCTATTAACTTATAGATAAATCTAAGCAAAGTATTGATTATATAAAAACTAATTAATATTTAATTTGTAGAGTACAAATGAGTATAAAATTAAGCCACTGTACAGAAAGAACTTAAAAGTAATGAAGAGGCAATGGAATTAAAATAACCTAAGGTCCTGGTATTATTTGAGGAGAAGGTAGGAATGTTTACCATAGAACTAAATGAAACATACGTGAAGTTTCTAGACTAACTTCTAAAAGCATAGAATCAGTCACTTCCAAAAACCCACTGGAAGAAAGAAATTTGGAATGAAAGAAATGAAAATTTGGACTTTGCAGCATCCCAGAAGTTAAAGTAATCAAAGAAAAAAATTGGCAACAGTGTGAGTTGAGAAGAGAATAGGTTAGTTTCAAAAAATCTCATTATTGTCAATCTTTTCAAAGAAGGACTGAATTTAGAATGATACATGAACTTAAGCTGTAGATAGTTGTTAGATTTTCATGAATTCCAAAATCCTGTCTAGGGGACCTCAACCTTGGCTACACTCCAATATCATCTGTGGAATTACAAAAATACAGATGTAATATATTCCAGAACTTCTGATTTAGTTATCCTGAAGAGTTGTGCTGGTGTCCATTTTTTTTTAAAAGTCCATATGGATTAAAATTCCCCTGAGTTGAGAATCATTTACTGAAACAGCATCTTCATCAATTTACCAAAATCAACTTGACAGAGAACAAAGGTCTCTTCAGTGAAATAAAATATGGTAGTAGTATTTAACATATCCATATATGAATTCTTATCTGCTGAGTTACTTATTAATTTATTTTTAAAAAGCGTATTGAGTGTTCAGGGTCAATAACAATCTGTGCTGAACACCTTATTTTACATTTTTACTTTTCTCTCAGGGAGGATTCCCTCCATCCATTCCTCCTCCCTGAGAGCCCCCCTGTTCTTCTGGGGAGAAATCTAGTGGTGTGCTGAAGCCAACACATTTCAGTTCACAAAGGTATATTATTAGCATCTCTACCCAACCCTCCATGCTCTCAAATTGGTTGTTTCAAATTATTTCATATCACTGGAGTATGTATAACACAGAAATCTGTAAATCCAAGAGGAAAAAAACAGGACATTTTTTTCTTTCTAGAGAGTCAACTGTTGAAAATTTATCAGTGGATCACTGCAAATAACCTTTGTCCCATCTTTTATATCTCACTTGTTGGAAGCATAAGTTCAGGTAGCTGCCTCTGTGTATGGCATCTTCTCATACTATGACCCCATCATCCCTTACAACCACCAGCTCTACACAAGCAGAAAGAAAACTTGTGGCTTAGCTTGGCCAACTGGATGCTTTCTTAGAACTTAGACTCTTAGGTGAGAAATAACAAAGATGGAAAGAATGATCGAAACAGTCTATATGCTCATTTTGAATAGAGTGAATTGTAGACTATGTGAATACCTCAGCCAAACTGTTAAACCAAGAGTCTACATGATTATTCCTGTCATCCCTGCTTCCAGGCCTTCAAGAACAGTTATGCTCCTTTCTATCTCCAAGCTCAATTCTTGAGACTCCCCTTAATAAGCTTGGAATGAATTCAGCAAATTACTTTTTGCTTAAAGTAGCAAAAGTCTTTTTTTGCAAAAGTGTTTTTTCTTTCGATTTGCAAGTTACAAACTATTGCACATGTAACATTAATTTCAAGTCTATATTAATAACATTGTAAAAAATTTGCTTATTTGGAAGTGACTTATTTTCAACATAGTCTAACATTAATTCACAAACTGGTACCATATATTTAATCATCTGCACTTCTTCCAATAATTTATTTTTGTAAGGCTGTGCTTATTATGTTTTTTCCCACATCACCAGGTATTTTTAAAGATTTTATTTATTTATTTGACAGAGAGAGAGATCACAGGGAGGCAGAGAGGCAGGCAGAGAGAGAGGGGGAAACAGGCTCCCCACTGAGCAGAGTGCCCGATGCGGCGCTCGATCCCAGGACCCTGAGATCATGACCTGAGCTGAAGGCAGAGGCTTTAACCCACTGAGCCACCCAGGCACCCCATCACCAGGTATTTTTAAAGACGTATTTATTTATTTAAGAGGGAGCATAAGAACACACAAGCAGGGGAATGGCAAAGGGAGAGAAAGAATCTCAAGCAGACTCCCTTCTGAGTTTGGAGTCCCACAAGGGGTTCTATCTCACGACCCTGATATCACCTGAGCA
>CM053604.1:63851564-63881937 GCA_028646535.1 Procyon lotor | reverse complement strand
TGTTGCCCAGACTCAGATTAGATGTTCTTTGCCAACTGCTCTAAGAAAGTAGTAACAGCTTGAGAAATGATATAGAGAACTCATTTTTAAAAAGAAAAAAAAATTGATCTAGTGCTGAAAATTTTAAAATAGAGTTTTGAGATCCCATTCTTCCAATAGTCTGAATACATATATTTATTTTGTAGGAGAAAATTGTACACTTGACATCCATGTGGGAAATAGACATGTAACCTCTGCTCACTACTTGAGAGAGAATAAGAAGGTGACTGTCACGCTAAAAGTAAATGGTCTGCAGAGGGCGGACTCCCTATATATAAAAGATGACTCACAGAAAGCATAATTCTGCTCACTCACAAAGAAAACAAAATAGAATGTGATACAAAACATGCAGAAATTTATATTCTTCAACTGACATGATTTAAGAATGACAATAGGAAATGAAATACAGCATTACGGTTTGGGAATAAATTCCTGAAAGAAAATCTGTTTAATGCAGAGATCAATTTCTCCGAATTTCAGTATTAGAATTGGGGCAGACAATTCAAGTTGTGTATGGCACAAAATCATAACATTCTCTTCTGTAAGCTGTCCCTTGTCTATTTGTTTGTTTTTTAAACAGCTGTCGACTTGTTCTGTCTCATCAATTCTGGTACTTCAGGATTAATTCTCACCATTATCAGTGGCGGAACATGATGGGACAATAAGCCAAAATGACTAAATGCAATGTTAGAAAAAAAAAAAAACTGATGAGAATAAAAAGAGAATCTCTATATAAAAGCTAATCCCTTATGAACAGCATATTTAGAAACTGTCTGCAGGTAATTACATTCAGGTAACCTGATCTGAAAATGCCAAGTTCACACAATGGTTCATTTAATACCATCTGGTGTATAATAATACATTCCTTAATGGATACATTGATTTAAAAGGAAAAAAAATACCTCAGATATCAAAAGCTCACATTCTCTTGGTATTATAAAATATCACATCAAATACTAGAATCTCAAAAATGATCTTGCAGTCTTTAATCTAAAAAAAAGGAAATTAAGTTCATGGGCTTTAGATTATCTAAATCCCTTCTTAGTTATGATCTATTTTCTTAATAAGGAATATATAGCTTAATATAAAGAATTGGGTCAGGACGTCAGCTATCTTGAGATAAAATAAATAAACTGATTTAGAATATATATAAGACTTTAAAAGTATTCAAAAATATTTTTAAGGGAGCTATTTAACTCTTGGAATAAGAGCCATCTGTCACCAGGATAGGAATGGCACAAAAACATGCATGTGCTTATCATAACCAGTGATGCTTTCTTTTAGGTCATTAAAATGGCCCAAGGAATTGACTTCATAGAATAAAGGATCAACTATGATTTAAAGCACCTTGGTGAATGACTAGAGAGAGAAAGACCTATATCTGGCCTCTCGAGAAATATGAACTCTGCCTTTCAATGCTTTCTCCATGAGGGTTCCAATCTTGATGCCTACTAAGGCCTCCCTTTTCTTAATTCTTTCTTTTACAGAAAGGAGCAGAGTAAATGCACGTTCCATTTGTGTGAATTTTTTCCCCATTAGTGGATCTATGTACTTCCAAACTTCTTAATGAAATGGTGAAAACCAAAGGCTTTTTCCAAAGACTTACTAGAAGGCAACAAGCTAGGTTAGTCCTGTTAAAACTGTACCAAGAGAATGATTTTTTTCTTTCTGTTTCCCCTTCTCTCTTGGAGAGTCCCCCTTATCATGTGCACACCACCTTCACAAACTAAGGTCCACCCCTAGTCCTATTCTCTTTCTTCTGGATGCATCCTGAAATATCCAACCTCTTTCCTTTGGCCCGCCACCACACTCTAGGAGCAAATTTTCTTTTCAAGTTCTCTTCATCAAAACTTTTAGTTTTAGTTTGATTCTGTCAGATTTCTGCTCACTTAAATATGAGGTAGGTAATTTGATAAACTCAATATGCAAATACTTATCTGTGAGTATGCGAACATGTTATTTCATTACAGTTAGCAAAATGAATTCATTTAAGGATCTCTTAGTGTCAGCACCTGAATCTAAAGAAGGGGCTCTATTAGCAGGATATTATGTTACTCAGTTAATTACTTCTAAAATTTTATATAGGAGAGTTGAATCTAGTGCCTTTCAGGAAAATGAGAAAAGAAGATGGTTTACCGTTTTATTCATTCATTCATTCATTCATTATTTATTAAGTGACTTTAACGTGTCAGGCCCAGTTGTTAGCATTTGGGATACAACAAAGAACAGAACAGACAAAAATTCTTACTCCTAGAGATAAATGGGATGAGGGGGCATTTCAAGCAGGAAATGAGACAGACAATGAACAATAAGCATAAAAAATATAGAAATTGTATTTTATGCTAGACAGTGGTAAGTAGCTATGAAAAAATATTGAAAGAGGGGAATGGGGAATGGAGTAGGGATCAGTTGCAGTATTCAGTAAGACAGAACAGTCTCCCTAAGAAGGAAAACTTTCAGGACACTTGGCTAAAAGAAGTAATAGAGTTAGCCAAGCAATTTCGGAGAGGAAAAACAATTCAGGCAAAGGCCTGTAGATGAGATTGCAAATGGAGTGTTCCAATAAACAGCAAGTAGCCTATGCCTGCCGTGGAATGAACCAGGGAAAGAGGAAAACAGGAGATCAAATGTGAGGGGTGAGGGGAGGCAGAAGGGAGTTTGAAGATGCTGGGTCTTATAGGGCACTAGAAGGACTTCAGCTTTTATTCTCACACAGTAGCTCCAAGAGAGATTACTGGGTGACAGGCTAATGGGGATCATGTTTTGGGGCAGGTAGCCTTTTTCACTTAATAGGTTTTATGTGTAGGGCTGATCTTTGCTTTGTGTGTGCATCAAGTCAAATGACTTCTACCTTTACAGCTTAATCAACTGTTTCTGATGGGAATTCTAAACCAACCCACTTGCTAAATTTCAAGTAACTCAATCTGTTTTGGTTTAAAGATTCCTTTCGTCTTTGCATAAAAGCTTTGGGGATATTTAGTAACATCTCATAAGTGATTATCATATTACTCTAAAAATATGCTTCTTCTCTGTAAATTTAATGTTCAATGTCTACTCCATGCTAATACTTAGTTAAAACAATATTTGAGTCAGAGCTCATCCTAAGAATGGAAATCTGAATGTTTGTTATGTGTTAGAAAGTCCCTTGTACCTTTCCTCCTGTTAATAAAAGGTTAACCGGCACATAGGAAGATTTAGAGCAGTTGCTAACAATGAACTATATCCTCTCCTTTAGAACCTAGAAGACAGTAGGTAAGTATCCTTGTGGATGTATAGAAAAGATATACTTCATCGTTTCAACTGGCATTATTCCGGGGAGTTTTGTTCTGTGGCAGACTGCTGTGAGGAAGGAATGGTGATTATTACTTCAAGCCATTCCTCTGCAGAAGGACCCATTTGAAGCATGACTGCTAAAGGAAAAAGAGTCACAGCTCTAGAGTGACAGCTTTCTCTGCTCCATTATGTCCCTTTTGAAGGCTTCATAGCTCAGGATCTGCAGAATATAAGGCATTTCAAATACTGTCAATATCTCTTTTCCCTGAAGATCCTTTTCCCATTTGTCTGTTTCCTAATAGCCCTACATGAAAAAACAGTGGTATACAGCTGATGGAGAAATATGATTTTAAGATAAAAATCTTACTTTTTCTCAATAAATGAAAACTACAGTGCATCTTAGTACCAAAACGTAAGTTCATTTCCTGCTGAAATTTTTTTTAACATTTTTAAGCTACAAAATAAGCTTTTATAAACTCCAATTAAAATTCATAGGTAAGCATTTGTCTTTGGCATATATCTTCTTATACAAATTATAGTTATTAATGAAACTTCCATGACTGCTTATACACTTAGGGTTTTAAATGCATATTTAAATATTAACAAGGCTCTGATTAAGATGCAGAAACATGGGTAAGTGAAACCAATGGAAATACTTTACTCTTGTCTTGTCTTGCTTCTGTATTATATTCATCAAAATTCCAATTAGCAGCATGAGAATGCAGCATGACTTCCTATGTGCATTCTAGTTCACTTACAGCACCTTTGGTTTAAGGGGTTTTGGGAAAATATTTTTAGCACTGAAATGAAAGAAGGGTTAGTTTAAAAGTAAATTTGGGTGAATGTTAAGAAGTATCTTGTTGAAATTTTGATTTCAAAAGATTGAAATTTTATTCCCCTAAACTTAGGCTTTTATAATTTTTTTTTTAAATGATGTTATTACTATTATTATTTTTGTCTTAGGTTTGTAACTGCTGGTTCACTTGATTGTTTCATCATGTTAATGAGCTCTAAGTTGCAGGTTTCATTCCTGTGTGGAGCCAGCTGTGTCTGGAAGAAATTTGCTGGGGCTTCAAAACGCAATTCAATCTTTAGTCTAATGCTTGCATTGTAAAGCAATGTAAAGTCATCACTTTAGAAGAAAACATAAAAACTTAAACTGCATTTCTACTAATGATGCAGTAAGGATATAATATATATAATGATGCAGGGATAGGATGTTTATACACCTACTGGCATTTCCCCTCAACATGTTGGTCTTCTATGAGACGGTAAGCTCCTTAGGTCCAAGGTCTGTGTCCGTTCTTTGCTACATAAAATGCATGATGAATACGTACATAGAAGGAAAGAAGGAATAAAGAAATGATGCATTTATTTTTTTTATAAGATTATGGAGAATAGTGGCAGCGACTACGCATATTTAAATGTATTCGAATCTCACTCACTTGAAAAAATCAACTTGTCACATTCCTACAGTTATCAACTTATCTTTCTCTTGCTCAGCCAAAATTCTTGAAGTACTGTCAATTCTCTATCTACTCATTCTCTTTTTTCACTTTTCTAATCTGTTTTTTGCCTCTATAAATTCACCAAACAGCTCGCACTAAGATTAACAATGACTTCAAGTTACTAAATGGACATTTTGATGTCCTCATATTACCTGAACACTCTGCAGCACTGGCCCTGCTGATCACTCTTTCCTTCTTGAAGGACCCTCCTTACACTCTCTTGTTTATCTTCATGCATTGCTGGCCACCTCTCAATGTCTTTTGAATGCTCATCTTCCAATAACTTGCTGTTAAATATTGATGTTTCTCAATACTCTATCCTAGGCTACTTCTTTTCTCTTTCTGGGTAATCTTGAACAGAACCATCTCCAGATCTTTATTATAATCTATAGAAGGATTACTCCTAATTTTATACTACACTTCTGAATTCCAACTATTTATTCAACACGTGCCTTTGGATATCACAAAGGCTACCTCTGAGAACGAAGACCAAATATGTCAGATCATCTGAGTTTTTGTTTCTGTAAACCTTAACACAGAAGAGATAAGACTGTAATCCTATAATTCCATTGTTCACTTCAGGAAGTTCTCCCAGATCAATTTAGAGACAGCAGTCTACTGGAGACAGTTTGTTTGTCAATACTGACTTCGTGAACTTTTCTGTGTCTAACAATCCTAAACTAGTATGTCATGAATGTTGCAACTCCAACTATTTCTCCGTCTTGACAAAACCTACTTTAAACTTCTTGATGCCAGACCTCAAAATTTAAAAATATGTCACCTCTGACTTCCCGACTTCCCCCTTTTGAGACATTTAGAGTCTTTCACAGGCTAGTTTCTTATAGCAGTAAGTTCCGATACATTTAGTTTTGCTTTACTAACAGATGGTACTGTAATTACTTGGGGAATTCAACATCTCCAACTTTATGTGTCCAAGAGCAAACATGAGGACTTTCCACACACACCTGCTCATCGTTCCATGTTCTCTAGCTTAATAAGCCCATTAAACCAAAAACTTATAGGTCACTTTTTTATTCACTCATTGTTGGACCTACCAAATTATGTTGTTTTTTTTTTACCTCTCCAGTAAATATTACTTGAATAAGTAAATATGACAAAAAAGGTAACGCATGCAGTGTCTCAGTCTTCTCCTTCCAGTGGAGAACAGTCTGGAGGAATCGGGAAGGAGTATCGGTAGGGAACTGTGTGCCCTGTGCAGGTAGTCACAATATATATTCTCTACAGAGTATTTATGAACAATTAATAAAAAAGTCCAAAGTTTATCAGTTGTATCATCAATGTACCAAAAGAACTGTATACAACTTCAGTAATAAATGCTCTTGCCAGCAAGGGGGATAGTCATTTCCCCTTCTCATATTTATTGTGCCATTGTGCAATTTTACCTCAAGGAATTTGTTTACTAAACCCTAATAACTGCTACTCTCACCATTAGGAAAGCTGCCACCGAGCGGCACTAGAATGTATTGATCACTTGCCTAATTTTCCAAAGTTAGTGCTTCACTCTAGAAGTGATAAGCAGCTTCCATTCTTTAGAAGAGAAATAGAACCACTATAGGCTTCTCTTTGCAGCAGCTTTTTGACTTTCAGTCAAGCATTCAACAAAAGTTGACTGAACACAATTATATGGCTGGCCTTGGTGTAGAAGCTGAGTAAACAATAGTAAACACAAAGGAAATTGTCCCTTCCTTCTAAGAGCTTAGAATCCTGAGGGAGTTTAGGATAATAAACATGACAAATAATACCTGTGTGTGCATACACACCCACTTAACACACATACCCTCACAACACACATACATTGTCAGACAGATAAAATACATAATATGCTAAAGTGAAAAATAATTTAGAGACGGGGAAGAGGAGGTGGTATGTGGGGGAGGGATTTGGACATTTTTACAGGGAGGTTGTTTGTTAAAAATCTGTATGTAGCTAAGTAACCACTTATTTATTTTAGGTATTAACTCTCACCCACCCTCAGAAAATTTCTTAAAGTTGTTACAAGACCAAATTTCCTGGAACAAGGGATATTTTGTACTGAGCTATTTTCATTACGCGATGCAGTCAGGAAAGCCACACTTCAGTTGCTTATAGTTCTGAAAACAATTTTGGCAAAGTCTTATTTCATTGGTGACAGCCATTTTGTGTACTGTGTATGAAAGTCGGGTTTTCAATGGATTCCCCAAAGTATTCACAAAGAACTTAATTCTATTTTTCTTCTTTTCCTTTCTTATCACTGCCTTTCTCCATTATGCAAATGTATTCAAACCTATTTTTGGTCTTTAGAAACCTTTTAGCAATGTATGGAAACAGAGACCCTTCCTTGTTTTCATTAAAAAAGGAGTGTTGAAATATCCCCCAAAGTCCACTTCTGCTGAGTTTACAATTTGTGTAATAAGGAACAGTGGCTATATTTCAATCAGCTAGGATCAACACTTGGGGAAAAAAAAAATTCTGTCCCATCAAGCCATTAATTCTTATGGAAATGAATGTGAACTAGGGAAACAAGAGAATTGATTTAGAGCTGTAATTGGTTTACAAGTCATGCCAGCCACTTCTGGTAACTACAAATCACAGTTTAGGTGAAATAATAAAGTAGGCTGAAGATGGGCTTTGTGAAAGGACTTAAAATCAAACCACCACTTAGAGTCAGATTCTGTTCTGAAAAGAGAGGAGGGGACTTCTGGAACCACTAACTGGTTCTTCAGATCAGTGGGAGCACCAAGGGTGAAGAATCCATTTTGGGTGTTTTAGCTATATACATTGTGTTTTTCAATAAGTTGAACGTGAAATTTAGAAAAAAAAATGTTTGAGGTTTTGCCTCCTAATGCAACAATTATTCTTTCTTTCTTTTTTTTGGGGGGGGGGGGACAATTATTCTTTGAACTCAATCAGATCACTATCTTGAATTGCCAGCAAGATCTGTATGTGTAATATGAACAGGCCTTGGACAAAAAAAGTTAAAAAAACAGAAAGTAATTAATACAGTGGGGTGTGTACTGGTGTTTGTAAAACTAGTTTAAAAAATATTAAAATAGGGGTGCCTGGGTGGCTCAGTCGTTAAGCGTCTGCCTTCGGCCCAGGTCAGATCCCAGGGTCCTGGGATCGAGCCCCACATCGGGCTCCTTGCTCGGCGGGAAGCCTGCTTCTCCCGCTACCATTCCCTCTGCTTGTGTTCCCTCTCTCGCTGTGTTTCTCTCTGTCAAATAAATAAAAAAATCTTTAAAAAAAAATATTAAAATACAGCTGGAAGTAAAAGTGATGGTAAAGTCAGACCCTACAGCCCTTTCTATTGATGTGTTCTTTTTATGTATATTTTAGAAAAATAAAGAAATATGTCAAGCCATTTCAGCTAATCACAAAATGTGAACTATCTGGAATGGAATTACTGGCAGTGTGGAAGGTTAATTACTGTATTTAAAAGGTAAAGTGTATTCTTTCTTTTTCTTCTCTTTCTTTTTTTTAATCTTTTTTTCTTCTTTTTTGAGAACTGAGGTATTGGTTGCAAAATAGTTTACATTCTTAGATTAAAATCTGGAGCTACTAACTGAGCAATTTGCATAAAGGCTTTGAGGACCAGAAACTGAATAGAAGGGATCTAAGGAGAATCTAGGCAACTTGATGTAAAGATCAGCTCAGACAGGGATTGTTTAAATTATCTGTGAAGTGCAGTGAGCTAACATGAATTCTAAGATAGTTTAGGTAAAATTAATAAAAAAGGAAAATGACAAGAAAGAATTAAGAAGCTAAAGCATTTTGTAGACTATCCGCCAGATAAAAATAGGGTACTTAATTTTGCTTATTGTTATTATTATTCCCTTTCCTGGAAAAATATGATTCTAATCCTCTTTAAAAAACATGAACAATTCTTCATGCCTCTACTCCCTGTACATGTTTACTTGATCACTCACAAAGGTACTACAGAGACACGAAGTAAACGTGATCAAAAGATTTCATCAAGGGCACTTGGCTGGCTCAGTCAGCTAAGTGTCTGCCTTTGGCTCAGGTCATGATCCCAGAGTCCTAGGATCAAGCTCCACATCTGGATTCCTGCTCAGCGGGGAATCTGCTTCTCCTTCTCCCACACCCCCATTCATGCTCTCTCTCTGTCACTCTCTCATATAAAAAAATAAAATCTTTAAAAAGAAAGTTTCATTAGTTCTTTGCATTGGATATGTATGAAACTTGCACTGAATCCAACATACAAGATGCTATTATTCCAAAATGAAAACTACTTGGAAAATGGGATGTGGAGATCTTTATCCTGAGCTATCTGACTGTATATCAGAGGGAGAGTCATAGTTGCTGAAATTCTGAGCCCAGAACATACCACAAAACAGACAATTTTTAATAAATAATATTTAAATTTTAACACATTATGCAAATTTAAGCCTTTATTATACTAACCAAGGAGTTACTGGTTTGGAAAAAATTCAAAGGAAAACAAGAAAATGTAAGAAACAAAAAAGGGGAAAAATCTTGCCAGTTTGTTTTCAGAATGTTGATTCTATTTAGACCAGGGAACATGAAATATTACATTAATTTGCTTCTCCATATTACTTTAACAGTAGTATATCATTTCCCTACCACTAAAAATATAGCAATTATTTAAAAAAATATCAAGTTGAAAGTATATCAAATTATCAGTCAGCCAAAGGCATTCATATCTTTTTAAATCTTAGTATCTCCACCACTGATGCAAGGCAGCTTCTTCAGGGAGGTTTTATTTGATCACATTCTTTGTTTGGTTAAGTTCTCCTTCCTAATAGCTTTAGGGAAACATGTAGCTAGTAGGCTCTGCAGGGTTTGAACCACAGATTATAATTTTCCTCCAACTTTCTCTTTGTCTGTGGTGACATATCCTTGAACCTTCCAGTTCCCTGAACTCAAGAACTGAAAAATCAATCTTCAGTTCAGTATGGGGGTGGGGGAAATTTATCACACAAACTTGAAATGAATAAAATGAGCAATCTCAAATCTGAAAAATGTTTAATAAACTCAACATTTCTTTGTTAGACAACCATCCTGTCTCTGTTTAATCAGAAAGGCCTTTCTTTAAACCCAATCCCCAGAAAATACTATTTGGTTTGGTAGTCATAACCTTTTTTTTTTTTTTTTCTTTAATCTCTGGCTTAGCCTGGGCATCTGTCAGACAAAGAACATTTTGTTTTGTTTTGTTGGGCTTTTAATTAACTAAGAGTAGAATATCGGTAAGAAAAATCCTAACTTTGACGTTTTCAACCACATGCTAGTGACACATACATAAGCAAGTAACAGATTGATGTGGGCTTCAATTAATTATGGAAATAGAAATCCAAGGTGAAATTCTAGGGGAAAGTAAAAGGACAGATTCCTGTCGTTGGGGGACGAATGGAGATGTGGCCCTTAGAACATCTGAGCCTTGAATCATGAGTAGACTATTAACTTGTGATTTAGATTTTTGACTCTGGAAGTAATCTTATGGATGGATTAGACATATATTATATCAAAGGTGGATGATTCCATGGGAAAATTATTAAAATAATACAGACAAGAGGCAATGAAGGTCTGCTACACCATCAATATTAAATAAAAAATCATGTTGGCAGCTCCTGTTCCATCAGTTTGGTTTGATCAGTCCTTACTTGGTCCACAGACTAAAATTTCCTCTTTATTTATTTACATTCTCAATTTCAACAATCCCTGCAACAATTATTCTCCTTATATATTTTTTTCTATCCAATATTTTCTCTATCCAAGTAATTGCACTATTCCTAAGAAATTTTTCTCACATTCCCAATGTTAGGTTTAGTACTTTCTATAAAACCTCTCTTAGTATTGGCAACACCTCGTAAAAATCTCCCTATTCCAATCCCAGAATCATCAGCTAAGTCTGTCCCTTCACCCAGAGGTTCTTATCCTCTTCCTGCTAAATTCAGTTCATCTTCCCTTCAACCCATACAAATTAGTATATTAGCACATTTTAAAAATTCATCTAGATAGATCTTCTGGATATTAACTCCTTTTGAAATCTTTTAAATTCATTTTCACATGATAACATAGTTCTGTCCTGGCCCATAAACTCTACAGTTACATTCACAACTGGTTTTGCAGTCACCTTTGGAGAGAAAGGAGCTCTTATTACAGTTGTCATTTCTATAGGTTTTGCCTCAAGATTTCCCTCCCTTACATCAATAGGTAGATGTCCTATATTTTGGAACAATTAGAACTCTATTACTTTCAAATTAACCAGCTGCATTAAAGCCCTTAAGTAAATTTACTAAAATTATTTCTGCATCCACAAAGGTCCATCATATTATGAATATAATTTTATTAAAGCTGTCAAATACTACTTTCAAAGAAAAGCCCATTAGAACTCTGCAGTACCACCTCCTTAGAAGTCATTGTTTAAATTGAGCAAACAAAACAAAAAATAAAAAAATAAAAATAAAAAAAATAAAATAGGCAAACATTCCTTTTGGAAAATTGTTTACATACACACCAACCATACTCTCTCTGTTCACTAGAGTGATACATTTCTACTATGAACAAATATTTGGCTGTACATGACACCCTCTGTGTAGCTTATTTACTGCACTCCTTCTACTCAACCTAAGAAAAAAATGTTGACTACCTGCTATATACAAAGCAATTAGTATGTTGTATTGTTTATTTATTATTTTCATATCTGTGTCCCATTTTTTTTAAACAACATATATTTATTCTAGTTTAATGAAAAGGGCCTTTTTACATTCTGGGTAGTGTGTGATAGAGTACATAAAACAATGCTCTTTGCTGAAACTGGTATTATTTTCTTGATTCTCTTTGCAAAAGCAACATCCTTTTTTCCTTTCTTATTGAACATCAAAGCACTTATCAAAGGCTCTGAAGTGTGACCAAATCTCAATTTTGCCAAAGAGAAGCTATACTTTTCCTAAGGGAAAAAAAAATCCTAAACACAAAACTACTAACAAAGATCCTGTATGTGTGGTACTGTCTTTTCTGTTTGATTAGTGTTTTATTTTATTTTTTTTGATTAGTGTTTTAAATCTCTATGCATCATTCTTGTTTCTACAATTTTCCTAATATATTAAATTCCAAGTTAATATAAAACAGATAACAGGTTTCTCTCTTACAGGCACACTTTAAAACACTCTTTTCAAGGAATTCTTGATTCAGAAAGGATTTCTAAATTTGATTTTTTTTATTACAAAAGAAACTAAATTTTCTATTAATAAAGATTAATAAAGAAACTAAATTATTAATAAAGAAGCTAAATTTTATTAATAAAGAAACTAAATTTGATTTTTTATTACTAAAGAAACTAAATTTTTTTTTAAAGATTTCATTTATTTATTTGACAGAAAGACACAATGAGAGAGGGAACACAAGCAGGGGAAGTGGAAGAGGGAGAAGCAGACTTCCCACTGAGCAGAGAGCCTGATGTGGGGCTCGGTCCCAGAACCCTGGGGTCATCACCAGAGCCAAAGGCAAATGTTTAACTGACTGAGCCACCCAGGCACCCAAGAAACTAAATTTTATTAATAAATAAATGAATTTTGATGTTTTATTAATAAAGAAACTAATAAATAAACTGAACTTTTGTGAAATGAAATAAGTACACACATTTGCTTTTAAGTAGATCAATATATGTATCAATATTTTAAAATTTTTTCTTTTTAAAGCATACTTTATAAAAGTTTTAAAAAATTTAACAATCATTTAGAGGTCACTGAGTGTGAATGCTATATAAACGCTGAGGAAAGAAGAATTTAACTCAAACATGAGTGTACTTAAGTAATATTTTTAAAACCTTCAAATAAAACTTAAAGAGCAATATTTGTATTATGAAAACATAACACTATTTCGGTTGGCATGGCTTACTTAAATCTTCGCTTATAAAGCTAGTAAGAAGGAAAAGAAAATCACAAAATTTTTGAATAATCTAACCCAGTGATATAAGTAAGTGATAATTGGTAAGTTTGGACAGATGGATGGATGGATAGGTAGACATAGACAGACTGATATTCTTACAGGAAGCACCAGTCTGTGGATCAGAGAATAGACCATCGATTTCTCACATAGCAACTAAGCACTGGTTCCTCATGGGCTGATATGAAGAGAGCCTGATGCTACCCGGTTAGTTCATGCAGTGGTGTCGAACCACAGGTAAATTATGAAACTCAGAACTTGAAAAAGGTGGCTGGCGCATGGGCCCATCCTACCACTAGACTGAAAGACCATTACTCTGGAATGCAAAGGAATCTTCTCCAGTGGGTGGAGAAGCCCTCTGCCTTCACCACATCAGGGTGCAAATGAATGGCTCTCAGTAAGAAAAGTTTATAAATCTCTGTGGAGCAATACACAATCTCCAGCTTTTAGGACATGCTTGCTATTCAATCATCCTTTAATCAAGTTTTGCCAGCTTTTTGTTCAGAAAGCCCAGATTGTGCAGTACTATGAAATATTCATGTAGAATTGTCTCTCAACAATATTAATCATTAAAATTAGTTTCTCTTTAATATACTGTATAGTTGGATATATTGTTGGTTTTATCTGGCAATAGGCATAAGTTCAATAAAGTGGTTTATTTAACCATCACCAAAAATGTTGTTTTTATACTTACATTCATAAATTTACAGATGAATATATACAAATAGTCAAGTTACTTGAAAATAAAGTTTACCTGTTAAGTCTAAATTTTTTGAGTTCTCTGTGTGCAATAAAACGAAACATTGTAAATGGAAAAAAAAAGGACACCTTATTTGAGTCGCTCCATTAAAGTTACTATGCAAATTAGTGTTAGGACAGAACCGGAACACAGGATCTTTGGAGGCCCCTGGGTGCTGTATTCATGAGGCCAATGGAACTCTTAGCTACACTCTGTTCCAAGTAAATGGTATAAAATTCAGGTTTTACTCACTTAACTGCCTACATTTATCTCCTACAGAGAAGACAGCGTTACAACTGTTTCAACTACTTAAGCCCTATTTTAGCATATATTTGGAAGTCTGCACTGTACTTGATAACGTTATAATACTTTAAACAGCATGTAGAAAATGTTTAATTTTAATAATGCAAGATGTGAGAATTGAAGAAGTCTAACAGTTAAAGCATCAGTGAAAACTAAAAAACATAAGAACACATTTTATTATTTTAGGGTAAAAATAAATTTTCCCATTTGCAAGTAATTTTCCCATTTGCAAGTAATTTCCCTCACCTGAATTCTAGATTTTATCAGTGTGTTCACGGCCCCTCTCATCTATTTTATTTGGAGTTACCTTTACTAGAATCCAGGTTCCTTGGTGACAAGTTTGTTTACTTCATAGCTTCTAGCAAACAACCTTACATAGGTGACCCTCAAGATTTGTTGAATTGATGAGTTTCATTTTTATTTTACTACCCTTTGTTTTCTGAATGATTAGTGATCCAGGTGAAGCTGTCTTTTCATGGAAAGCATTTCACAACAACAATAATAACATAATAAAACAAAGAGAGTGCTATAATCAGTCTAATTCAATAATAAGTAGCCACATAATGTGGAATATAGTAAACATAACCAAATAATTGTGGTGATATGATAAGCACTCACCTAACAATATATCAGAGTATATAACTAAGAATAAAAAACAGCTTGTGTGGAACTTTGATCGACCACACGACAGAATCTCCAAATTAAACAGTTGCTACTTTAAAATAAAATTAACAAAAAGATGACTACTACTTCTCATTTGTTCTCTTTGTAATTAGCATCAACACTTCGTTTTCTTAAGAGAAGCAATGATTCCAAAAGGCATTCAATGTGTGTAGATCCTTACAGTACTTTTAGTTTATTTATTTGTAATATGTTGTTCTTTGTATTAACTTTTAACCAATCTCACTTTAAACATGAAAGTGGAAGAGACACCTGGATGGCTCAGTAGGTTAAGTGTCTGCCTTCAGCTCAAGTCATGATCCCAGGGTCCTGGGATCAAGTCACACATCAGGCTCCTTGGTCAGAGGAGAGCCTCCTTCTCCCTCTGCCTGCTCTGCCTGCTGTTCCCCCTGCTTATGTGCTCTCTCTCTGGCAAATAAATAAATAAAATCTTTAAAATAAATAAATAAAAACATGAAAGTGGAACAAATGAGAGGTTAACTGAGTTGTTTAATTTGGAAAATTCAACCATAAGTAATAAGCTTGTTACTCTTCCCTCAATAGTTTCAGGTTAAAAATATAAGTTCATTTAAATAGTTGGGATAAATGGTACATCCAAAGAAATTATTTGAGAAGTATGGACACTTTAGGGTTAAACATTCAACGTCTTCTAGAAGGATAATGTATTTTTTTCTTAGGCAGAAATATTTCATATTTATGTTTAGGAATGTTTTGCTTTATGGGCCAGCAGTTGTTTAAATATGATTCCAGGAGCTTTTGGAGAGTTGTTCAAGGCCAAAAATCTTTTCAAAATAATACAAAGGTATATTTGCCTTTTTCTTGCTATGTCATCATTTACACCAATGGAGTGAAAACAGTGGTGGGTGAAATTGTAGCACTTTCGCACAGATGAAGGCCAGGCACCAACTCTACTGGTGGGTTTACATTTTTCATTCACTACCAAGCACACTCAGTTCAAAAGAAAAAAGGGGGAGGGCGGCTGGGTAGCTCATTCGGTTAAATATCTGTCTTTAGCTCAAGTCATGATTTCAGGGTCTTGGGATCGAGCCCTGTGTCAGGCTACTTACTCAATGGAGAGCCAGCTTCTCCCTCTGCCTGCAGCATTCCCTGCTCGTGCTCTCTCTTACTGTCTCCCTCTCTCTCTCTGTCTCTCTGTGTGTGTCAAATGAATAAATAAAATCTTTAAAAAAACAAAAACAAAGAAAACAAGAATGTCTTTGGTAAAACACTGTACATTATAAATTTCATTATAACTTGACCCTTGAGTACATATCTTTTCATAGTCTGTGTAAGCACAAAGGAGTTCAGCCATTTCAGCCATAAACAAGTGTGATAGGTATCTTGAGGAAGGACATCTAAGAGAGTTGCAAGCTAAACTAAACTAGCTACTTTTTCCATAGAATGCCTTTGTTTTTTTGTTTTTCGTGTTTGTTTTTTTTTGCCTTGAAAGATCTACTTACAACCATAAGGGTTATTCAGACTTGTGTTTTATGTAGGCATTTTCTCAAAAATTGAAAAGTTGTACATATCTCTTCAAGGAAAATAATTAATATTTTATTCATTCATTCAACAGATAGTTATTCAGTGCTTATAATACCAGGGTGTTAGAAGACTTTGTTTTCTTTATTGTCTTTTTTGGTAATAAGGCTATTATTAATTTTGCTGATATTTAAAGTAACACTGTATAATATTTTGCATAAAAAATGGGTAATTTCTTCTGAATATTTTCTTGTCATATTGTGATTACTGACTCAGGTTAACATTAATTGAAGGCTTACTTTGGGGCAGACACGTTTTATATATGATCCCATTTAATTTCCACAACAATTCCGAGTTTGATAGCGTTATGATTTTTTTTTAAAGATTTTATTTATTTATTTGACAGAAAGAGAGATCACAAGTAGGCAGAGAGTCAGGGGGAAGCAGGCTCCCTGCTGAGCAGAGAGCCTGATGTGGGGCTCCATCCCAGGACTCTGAGCTCATGACCTGAGCTGAAGACAGAGGCTTTAACCTTCTGAGCCACACAGGCACTCCGGTATTATGATTCTTAAGCAGAGATAAAGTAGAAGAGGTATAGAGGTGTTAACTAATCTATACACACCAAAGAGCATTAACTGGTGGAGGTGGGATTCCTTTCTGTATAATACAGTTCTGCCCCAATACCACATTCTTAACTAAGTTATCCAACTTATAAATAAATTTATCCAACTTATGTTCTGTTTAAATTGTAACCTATAATTTCTTTGATAGCTTAAAAATGAATTTATTTATAGTAGAGATGCATCCCTTCTTTCAGGAGGGTTTGAATTCATGGAATTTTCTAGAGTGTCTTTCTTCATTGTGTGTGCAGTTGCTAGAGTATTGATGAAAAGCATGGACTTTGAAATAAGACCTGGGTTTGAGTCCTGACCTCATTATTTATTAGCCCTGAAATTTTCTGTAATTTCTTTAATTTTTTATCCTGTTTCTGTATCTGTAAAATGAGGACAATGATTTTAAGGACCTCAGAGTGTTAGGATCAAGTACCTATTAACAGTTATTGGAACATCCTAAGACACTCAGTAAACATTAGTTATACTTGTTTATATTCTTGTATTCTTATGCCTTAAATATCTGACTCTTAGAGAAGGTATAATGATACAGAGCCCTGAAAAGAAATAACTTGGAAGTAATTCAATAACTTGAAAATAGAGATTTCAGGAGACTAAAAAAAGCAGTCATTTAATTCCCATATTGGAGACAGACAGCTAAAAGGAGATCATCAGTCAACTAAGAAAATTATCAGTTTCAAACAGTAGCAGAAGGTACTCACACACTCTTTTAAGTTGAATTGCTTTACTGAAGCCTAAAATACTCACTACAGTACAAGACTTCTGAGGTTGCCTTTCTGATGCACTTATATGGAGATATTGCCAATATCCGCAGCTCTGTGCCAGGACCTTGACTGCTTACAAGGCAGACCACAATTACCTGAGAATTAAAGTCCCTGGGGAACAGCCCACAGTAGACTGGCAGTTATCAGGTGGCAGAAGTGAGGTGGCTTCTCAGCAGGATTAAGTTCCAGTTACTTACAGTGGTCACTTGCTTGATAACAGATTTCTTATTGGGTGCCTTTTCTTCTCTATCTTACTTCTGCACTTCCCATCAGTGTTTTCTGGTACTACCTCTCTGACAAATTATTTGACTAGGAATCTCTGTCTAAAGGTCAGAAACGCAAAGAATACCTATATTTTTCACTACTGTATTATTTCAAACCTGAATATAGTTCCCGGGACATAATAAGTACTCAACAGATATTTGTAGAATTAATTGCTTACTTCTCAAAAGTAAGTGCTCCTTGAAGTTATCATATTCATTTTGGTATACCCAGGTCCTGGCAGAATGCCTGGCATAAATTATATACCCAATTAATGTTTGTGAAATAAATGCGCCTGTAAACTTGCTAGTATCGCTTTAAAAAAATAGCCACTCTGACTACTAATAAAGTATACATTACTACTGACAAAGACAGTGGGAATTGAATAAAACTTTAATATATTAGAAAACTTATTAATAACAAAGTTGAACTATTTAGCTACTTAATAACCATATGTATACTCACTGACCGGACTAACATTAAATGAAGGTAGAAATCTTTGCTATAGAATCTTGTGAATTATCAATATTTTTTTGAAAAAGGTACACAGAAATATGTCACTTTATTCAAAAACTCTACCGACAAAGTCTATAGCCTAAAAACACCGAACTGAATAATAAGAGGAGGGGGAAAAGGCACTAATTGATTGATTGACTAGACAAGTGTTTATTAAATATCTAGGATGTATCAGTCATGTCCCTATAACCAAAGTTTTATAATTTTTGTCTGAGACTTACAGTAGGAAATATATTTTACATCAAGACGCACACACAAATGTATAAATGTACAAAAACACAGATATGCTCAAAACTAAAAAATGTCTCAGCATACAATACATATGTTTACTATACTTTATTTGCAAGCTTTCTCTTAGTCTTCCCTATTTCGTTAAGAAAATATACTTCACAATGTCTATTAATCTGATTTCATTACTCACTAATGGGTTTCAAATAACATTTTAAAAAACACTACATTCTGAAGTTAAAATGATGAGCTAAAACAGAGGCCTTGTTTCTTTAAAGGATCTTATAGTACGGAGAGGTTTCCTCAAGAAGTGGTAACTATGTTGGGATTGAAGGAGGGGTTGAAGTAAAATATGAGGATGGGTTAGTTGGGATATTGAAGGTCTTTGTGAGAGGCTGGATATGGAGAATGAAGGAGAAGGAGATACTAAGGTAATGATAGATTTGTGGTTTGCCCAGCTGGATGGACAATGGTGGTATTTGCTGAAAATAGAAGACTAAACGAGATCAGATCTAGACAAAGTTAGAGTGGAAGTGGATATAGTATTCCTCCAGATACTATATGCCACAGGTAGAACAGGGCTCAAATCTTTTGGAAAGCAAATAAGCAAATTTTTTTTTTTTTTTTTTTTTTTTTAGTATAAGACAAGTATTTATTTGCCAGGCACACAGAAAAATGTGAGAAATAGAAATGCTTGCATACTCTTGATTTTTTGGTGTAAAAACACCCCCCATGTCAATTTCCCTCCTTTTCCCCAAATCCCTGGATCTTAGAATGAAAGCCACCCTTCCCTGCCCTCCCCTCTTCCTTCAGTCCCTCTAAGTTATGCACTCAAAACAAAAATCAATGAAAAATATAGGGTTTTACACAACAAAGAATTAGAATGTTGCAAAACTAGTCCTACCGCGGGTCAAAATGTTGCTAAACATGGATATTCACACATGAGAGAGGGGGTTAAATGAGCCTTTATTAGAACGTTGTAGCAGTGTGTTTTGAAGAAGTTGGCCCTACAAAATAAGGATTTTAAATTAAGTCCCTAACTGCATGGATAGGAAAACTAGGGCTGGGGCTGAAGTGGGAGCAGAGTACCCCATCTCCACATCGACAAACACGTGTGCGTGCACACAGGACGCCTTCGCACCTGCGCGGATCATCAATTTGTTATTAAACATGCTGCTTTTGAAGTATCTAAGAGCTAAAGCCAAGAAGGCAATTAAACGTGGAGATCCGGGTTTCAGAGGCAAAGTCTAGCAATTTTATGAATCATCTAGGTATAGAGCAGCTTAGAAAAGATCCAAAGATGTTAACAGAATCTGATAATATTATATTCACTTAGTTGTTATTTACACTCTGTATGATTTCATAAGGGAATTTTAAGGGGCTTTCAAAGAAATTATGTGCCAAAAGCTGGTCAGATCAAGAAGAATTAGACTTGGGGCACCTGGGTGGCTCAGTGGGTTAAAGTCTCTGCCTTCAGCTCAGGTCATGATCCCAGTGTCCTGGGATCGAGCCCCACATTGGGCTCTCTGCTCTTTGGGGAGCCTGCTTCCCCTTCCCTCTCTGCCTGCCTCTCTGCCTACTTGTGATCTCTCTTTCTCTCTCCATCAAATAAATAAATAAAATCTTTAAAAAAAAAAGATTAGACTCATTTTATAAAAAGTCTGGAAAGACAAGTTGTGCTCTGAAACCTGTGTAAAAAAGACAGCAGTCCATGATAATGATGATGATTGACAAGATGAAAAATATTGACCAATACTGTATGTCTGGCACAATATTAGGCCCTTTTTATGCATTATACTAATTATAATATGAGATAGATATCCTAGTTTTCCAGATGAGGAAACAAAGATATAGACACATAAAATTATTAGCTCAAGGTCACAAATCTGAAGGATACTTAAAATGAGCAAGTCTGTATCATTTTATTGTACTGTTTTTGAATATAACATCACATAGCCAAATGCTACCAGGCATGATCTTTGATCATATGCTTTCTTCAAAAGAAATATTTTTTTAAGTTGCTACACTCTTTCATTGTGTAAGTAATTACTCTTTCAGATCTTTTCACTCATAAAAGCATATATTCCTAAACGTATGCACACCAGTTAAAATTTATGTTACTTTATAAATACCTTTAATAGCTAATAATAAAATTAGCATAAAGGATCTTATTTATTATTTTGCTGTTCATTCACTAATTCATTCAAAAATATTTACTGTGAACCTACTTATGTGTCAGATACTGTTCTTGAGTGCTATATGCCAGATAGTCCATGAATAATTCAAATAGGCATTCAGAATAAATTCGTTTCCTAGACTTTGTTGTGAATTATGGAAAAAAAAGTAAGACATTCTTTTCATAACAGCTCCTTTTCCTCCAGATACTATATGCCACAGGTAGAACAGGGCTCAAATCTTTTGGAAAGCAAATAAGAGACAAGCACATGGGAATTTATTAATTGGCAAACCTAATATATCTATTAAGAATGTAAAAGTAATATAAATCAGAATTCTGGAATACAACAGAGAAGGAATCACATTCAGTTATGATAAAAAAATCTCACTTACAGGCCAAACAGGACAATGTATGCAATGGTTTTAAAATGTATTGACTGCAAATTTTGATAACAAAGACTTACCCTTTTAAGGCAAAAATAAATAGAATAAATAAAAAGACTGTCAAATATTATTTAGACTCATGAAAACTATCTCTTGTCTATCAGATGCATTCAGGTTTTTTTTTTCAACGCACAGTAAATAACAATATTAAACTGCTGTAGGTGCTTTGCTCAAACCTGTCAGAGGAATGAAGGGATCTACACAATTAGTGAAATAAATAACATTGCAATCATGTATGTTTGTTTGGAGGATGTGTGTGTGAAGGAGGCAAGCCCTGTGAGTATTACGGGGGAGCAGGGACAGTTTCCTCCTTCCCCTTAGCCACTGCCCATTTCTTTGTTCCCCTTTACAGAAACATTCTGAAAGAAGTCACTTTGCTGGATTGGCTTCAATCAGGCTTTGCCTCTGTAGCAGGCTGAATAATAGCCACCCAAAATATCGGACGGAACCTGTAAATATTGCCTTGGATAGAAAAAGGGTCTTTGCGGATGCCATTAAATCAAGGATCTAGAAGTGGGGAGATTATACTGGACTATCTTAGAGGGAAAGGACTAAATTCAACCACATTTCCTTATCAGAATGAGGCAAAGGGCGATCTGATACACACAGAAGAGAAGGCAATGTTAAGATGGCAGAGATTACAGTGGTGCCTCCACTAGCAAATGAAAACCAGCAGCCCTCAGAAGCTGGAAGAGGCAATTCAGAGACGCAGAGGGAGAATGGTCTGTTGTCACCTTCATTTCAGCCTAACGAAACCAATGTTGAACTTCTGAGCTCCAGAACTCTGAAAGAATACATTTCTGTTATTTTAAGCCCCCTGGTTTGTGGTCATCTGTTATAGCAGCTATAGAAAATAAATACAGCTCCATTTAAAAAAAAAATCTGCTACAGTGAAAATCACATTTGACCTTCTAGTAGCTAAATCCAATAGTCAATGTACTCAAGCTTTCTGCACTATTTGACCCCATTGATCACTCTCTCCTTTTCATTCTTTAGTTGGTGTGATGGTCAGTTTCATGTGTCGATTTGGTTAGGATATAGTCTCAACTACTCAATCAAACACTAATCAAGGTGTTTTTGTGAAGATGCAGTTAAAGTCTGAAATGAATTAACATTAAATGAGGAAGATAATCCTAATCATCTGGGTGGGCTTGATTCAGTTAGTTGGAAGGCCTTAAGATGAACACTGAAGTTTTTTTGAAGAAGGGAAATGAGGAGGAAGAAGAAGAGAACAAGGAGGGAAGTGAGGAGGGACAGGAGGGAGAAATAATTCCATCTGTGGATTACATCTTGAGCTCCTGCCTGGCCTTCCTGACAGCCTGCCCTACAGATTTCAGATTGCCAAGCCAGCCCTCCCACTGCATATGCCAATTCCTTGAAATAAATATGATATATATTTCCTCCTGGTTCAACTCTGACTGATACACTTGGCTTCAAGGATAGCACTCTCTTGCTTTCAGTCCTATTTCACCAGCTGCTTCTTTCATTCTCCTTTCCACTTTCCTTCTCATATTTCTTATTGCCTCATGCTGGAAAGCCTGCTGCTCAGTATTTGGACTCTTTTTTTTTTTTTTAATTATTTTACTCACTCAGTGAATGACTTAAATACCGTTTTTGTGCTGATCCCTTGCATTTATTCTTGATCTACAGCCTGGGTCTCTTCCCTAAACTCTAATTTAAACACTCAGTTACTTACTTCACCTCAGTTTTCTAACAGGCATTTGGAAGTAATGTGTCTCACTCTGAATTCCTCATCTCCCCAAAACTTGCTTTTCCTGTCGTCTTTCTTTCTCAGTAAATAGCATCAGTCTTTCCTGTTGCTCAGGCCAGAGACTTGCAGTCATACTTAACTTCTCCCTTTCTTTCATACTCCTGCCCAACATATGAACAAATACTGTGGAATCTACCTTTGAAATGTAGTCCAAATAGCACCACTTTCTCCTGCCTTGCTCCAAAATACCACAATCTTTTAAATGTATTATTGCTCCTAAATGGCATCTTTTTTTCTGTCTTGTACTTTCCCTTCCCACTCACCTCTCTCCACCCTCTGTCCATAGACTACGTAGCAATCTAAACTCATCTAAAATATGAATCAGATCACATTTCCCTTCTGCTCCAAGCCCTCTGTTAGCTTCCTGATTCAGAGTAAAAGTCAAAGTTCTTTCAATGGCTTATCAGGCGTAAATGAGCCACCTCTACCTCTGACCTCAAGTCCTCTAACTATTTTCACTCTGCTTGAGATACAGCCACACTAAGTCTTTTCCTTAACTTGAACAAACAAGGCAAGCTTCTGCTTGAAAGATTCTGAATTTGTTGACTTTTATGCTTTATTTACCCCTGCCCTGTGTCTACATGGCTTACTTCATTACTTCCATCTCAGTCATCTGCCCAAATGTCACTTCATCAGCAATCCACCCATGTTCATTCTAGTCAAAATTAAAACCTCTTTCCCTTCATCTACGTTCTATCCCTTGCCCCTGGTTTATTTTCCTCTATAGCACTGATCGGCATCTGACGTACAGTATATTTTACATGTTTATTTGGTTTCCGTCTCTTACTACTTCAATATAAGCTCTGAAAGTCAAGCTTCTTTGTTTTGTTCTCTCTCATTCCTTTGAGATCTAATACAGTGCCTGGAACATAGAAGGTATTAAAAAAATACTGCATGAGTAAATGAATGAACCAATGTGGATCTTCTTATGACTAGACAGACCCATAAACCAATGTGAGAAAATAAAATAAAATTTAACAACTGTGTCTTAACTGTATTAGAAATTAAAATAAATTAGAATTAGAAGAAGGAGGAGGAGGAGGATGATGACTATGATGATGACGAAGAACAGGAAAGCCATAAAATCTTTAGCAGCCTTTTCTGTTATTTATGTAATGTTGCTTATTATATTGGTTGGCCCACAAATTATTTCACTGACAATTATTTTAAGTACTGTTTTCTATAATATGTCTACCACTATGAAATCATTACCACTTAGATCTCTTTTTAATCTGCTTAATGTTAGAGACTCAAAGACAGTAAAAGATAAAAGAAGAGAGGACATAGAGTTTAGAACAATGATTCAATAATTGGTTTTAGAGATTCAAGACAAAAGAAATTGGCTACTCTAGTTGTCTCAGAATTCACTTAGTTAAACCTATCTTATTCTACCTATTTATTTTTGTAGAATGTGCCCGAATTAGACTTGGCAGTATATAGCTGTAGGAGGATAGGAGATATAAGTACTGCCCACAGCCAGATGAATTCTCCCATGTTTCACCGGCTAGGAAATGCCAGTAGAGCAGTGACTCAGTAACTCCAATGTTAATTGAATGAATATTTTACCTCACAAAATTTTTTAACTTGGAGGCACAATAAAATAACTGCATTAAAGGAACATGTCCTGTGCCTGGGGAGGATGGGTGGTTAAAAGCACTCTGAAGGTTTTCACTGATTATACTCAGGGGTGCCGAAGCACTGATTTTCCTCACAAGGATGAATAGTTTGACACCTTGTTGCTTAAAAATTGCTAATGTCTAAAGTACACTCCACAGCTAAAGGGCCATGCAGATGCCACATTATTGAATAGCATATGGACATCTCCGGGGCTGTTAAAAATGATCACACCGACCGTCTGTTTTTACTGGGGCTTACTGTATTTAGACAGTTCTAAGAGAGAAGATTCCGCCTTCCAATGTAGCTCAGGGGACCTATACTGAGAAGGAAAGGAAGCAGAGAAGGCACTTGTGAACTTGCAAGAGAAACTGTGCTTCAGTAATGGCTTCTTTCTTAACAATGTGGCAGTTTTGAATCTCAGAGAGGACAAAAATCTGTTAAGATAAAATTATTATTTAAAAAATTTGTAACCTAAGTCTTTAGAACCTCCACTAACTTAAATTTGGTGGCAAGGATGGAGTGACGGGCATTTTCTGTTTGGATGTCTAAACTCGCTTAACCGCTGGTTAGAAATTATCAGTTTAAAAATTGTCTCCAACTTTATTGTAACCTCAGAGTTCTAGTTGGGAAAGAAAAGGACCTGAAAGAACATTGTTCTTTTCAGCAACAATAGTAATGGTTTACTATCTGTGACCCATTACTTCCTATGTCTGTTCATAGCCCATATCTTCTTCCATTAACATGCTTTAATTTTTTTTCCCCAGCTTTTGAAATTGTCCATAGTGTCAAGCACCATACCATGCGTACAATACATCCTTGGTCAGATCCTGGTAAGTGAAAACAAAACCATGGGTACGGTGAGGAAGTAAGTGTTGCAAGATGACCGTGCCCCTGTGCCTTATGTCTGTGTCTCAAAGATATGGGGAGAAGGACTGTGGCTGTTTCTCTAGAAATCTACACTACCGGAAAAAAAACTGGACAACTTGTATTCTTATTCTCCTCTGACTACGTAAAATTACAATGTTAATTACTAAAGCAAATAAATTTATGAGCACCATCTTGTGGAAGGCCCTGTCATGTCAGACCATGCTCCATTTCAACCAGTCTATAAGTAATCATTAAAATTGAAAAAGCTCACTTTGATAAAGGAGAGAATGGGCAACATCTATGCATGTGTCAAATTAACAAAAAAACACATAATATTTGGAAAAAATTAAAGGAACAAATAATAACCACCAATGTTTTACATCTTTTTCAATCTTAACATCTCTAAATGACTCTGAAAATTCAAATGAGTGTTGGAGGAGCCCACCAGAAGTTTGTCTCAGTTACCAGAAGGTTATATGCTTGCTGTTTAGGTCACATTTTGAATCTAGTTTTTGAAAATTATAACAAAATTAATCTTTCATCTAGTATTTATGGTAGGCCAGACACTGAGGACCACTTAAAGAAAGTCCAATAGGAAGTCCTATAATTTTCCTCATACAGATTAGAGAGTGTGAAGCTAAATAATTTGCCCAAACTAATGCACTTATCACATGGCGGAGCCAAAATTGTAGCCATGGCCCCTTGACTTTGAAGTCTCTTAACCACTGACCTGATGCTTTTGAAGACAACCATTCCCCATCAAATGGGGAATGGGAAAGATGAAACAATCCAAAGACAGAGTTTTTAGCTGCATATGTATAAAGGAATAAAAAGTGACTTGTATACTCTTGATTTCTTTTATGGTAAAATGTAAATGAAGAATCTTAGTTTGTGTTCAGAGTATATAGAATTGCAAAAGCATAATCAGGGTACCATTTGAAAATGTTACCATGAACAAAAATGACTGTAAGGTAGCAGAGCATCAGTTTTACTGACAGCTCATCTTGGTTGAGTTTCTCTACATCATACAACCCATTTTCATCAATACTATAGCACTCTACAGATGTGAGTGTGTGCTTATTCTGAAGCCACTATAAAAAAATCATGCCTATCATGATACCAAAAATACCCAATGTGACAAGTTCCTTAAGTCTTCTGAGGCCTGGAGCTGCTATTTGTTCCAGTTAAACATCACTAATCTCCAGGACACTGCAGTGAATTTGACAAGCCTGAAATCATGGCTGGGGAGAAACAGAAATGATTACTAAAGCAAAACCAACTTTTAACTTGAAGTCTCCTAAGTATGGACACTTGGTGTTAAAACACATAGCTAAATGAGAATTAGTAAGAAACAGTTGCATCGGAACTTTAATTTCTTGGCACTACACACATTTCTCATCATCATAACCCACCCACACGCTCCTGGTCATTGAAGCAGGCAGAATGATATTGGAAGGCCAAGTTTTTGCTAATGGAGAGGTGGTAGACTACTGTTTAGTGCATTGACTCTAGAGGGACACTACCTTGTTCAAATCCTACCCTAGCTGCTTGCTGTGCCTTTGGGCAAATTATTTTACCTCTCAGTGCTTCCCTGCAACACCTCCATATTTTGTCATAAAAATGAAGTCAATGTTACAAAACACTTGAAAGTATCTAGTATATAGTTGCCTTATATGAGTGTTATTATTGTTATATTATTACTTCTCAGATGTGAAAAAGCTAATATATAATATATATATAATATAGTAGGTTATGAAACTAGTTTCACTCCTCTTGATTTACATAAAAGAAATACAATCATGTAAAATAGAATAAATAATACTATGATTCAATGCACATAGGATAGGAAATATTATTTTATGGGACAAACACATATATGTGTTAGCAGTTGTTATCTGACGTATATTTCTTAATGACAATCATGGTCAAAAGCATTAAAAAAAACACACTTAGTATTAGCATACAGGAAGTACAACAGTCTTATATCTGTGAAAAAAGGCATTTTAAATTTTTGTTGCAGTCTTCATGTCAAGCATTTAATTCATTCATACATTCAGCAGTTAGACAACATTTTCTTTTTTTTTTTTAAGATTTTATTTATTTATTTGACAGAGAGAGAGAGAGAGAGATCACAAGTAGGCAGAGAGGCAGGCAGAGAGAGAGAGGGGGGGATGCAGGCCCCCTGCCAAGCAGAGAGCCTGATGCGGGACTCAATTCCAGGACCCTGAGATCATGACCTGAGCTGAAGGCAGAGGCTTTAATCCACTGAGCCACCCAGGCACCCCTAGGCAACATTTTCTATGTTATAGACACTACACTGTGATCCGTGGGGAACAATAACAAGAAAATTTGACCTGACTTTTGCCTCAATGGACTGTACAGCTTAATGAGAAAATACTCTGTCAAATAAACATATGCTAACCACCTGTTATGAAATCTATTATTCCAACTTCTTATAAATATACAAGCTGGGAGAATCAGCAAAAATAAACTAATAGTAAATTATAAAGGAAAAGAAAATAACTTTATCTAAAAATTAGGAGTAAAAAACAATACTTAAATATGCATACAAAGGGGAAGTACTCTCTACACTGCTCCATAATTAACTGATGGAGTAGGGGAAAAGTGCAAGTGTGGCTTGAGATATTTGTTTCTAACTAGATTGCTATCCTGTTATCATTTATGCCATTTAATATTCACCAAATTGCCTCTACCCACTGTGTCAGTCAGTAGCCTGTAAATCTTAAGTGAGATCAAATTGTATCTTTTAAAATTAATATATAAACTTAATGTAATTTCAATTGAAATCACAGTAGTGTTTGAGCAGGAATAGGGAGAATGATCTTAAATTGAACATAGAAAAATATATGATCAACTATGACTAAGAGAATTGTGAGAAATAGAAGAGTGTTGCCTTGCTTTATCAAAACATATAATATATACATTGTATTTAAAATAGCATGGTGGGGGCGCCTGGATGGCTCAGATATCTGCCTTCGGCTCAGATCATGATCTCAGGGTTTTGAGATAGAGCCCCGCATCAGGCTCTCCGCTCAGTGGGGAGCCTGCTTCCCCCCCTCTCTCTGCCTGCCTCTCTGCCTACTTGTGATCTCTCTCTCTGTCAAATAAATAAAATCTTTTAAAAAAATTTAAAAAAAATAAAGCAGCACGGTGTTGGTAAAAGAAAAGCAAGTAGGTCAAACACAGAAGGAGGACAGTTTGGAGGCACCTGGGTGGCACAGTCCCTTGAATGACAGACAGCTCAGGTCCTAATCTCAGGATTGTGAGATAGAGCTCCGCACTGGGCTCTGAGCTCTGTGCAGAATCTGCTTGAGATTCTCTCTCCCTCTCACTCTGCCCCTCCCCCTACTCACTTTTCTCTCTCTCTCTCTCTCTCAAATAAATGAATAAATCTTTAAAATAAAAAATAAACACAACAAGTCTGGAGAAATTATTTGTAATTAAGACAACACATAAGGAATAAATTCCTATACACAAAAGACACTTGCAAACTGAAAAGAAAGAGATAAGCCTATGGACAAAGCATAATAATGGACAGTTTACACACACACACACAAAACCAAATAAAATGGTCAAAATATATGAAAAGTTTCTCGGCTCAGGAGTAAGAAGAATTAGATTAAAAATACCTCTTTGCACCCATTAAATAAGAACATCTACTAAGATACAATATATTTTTGCTGGAGAGTTTGTAGGAATAAAAGATACTATTATTATACTTTTTTAGTGGAAATGCAAAGTGTTACAGCCTTTTAGGCATGTGATCTATCAACAGCTACTAAAATTAAAAACATATATACATCTGACAGAGAAACTCCATTTTTGGCGAATCTATTCCAACTTATTCTGATTTTAAAGGTAAATGATATTTACTGCAGCATTTTTTTGAAGCAACCAAGAATTGTAGACAAAATAATTACCATCCATAGGGGAATGAGTGAATCAATTGTGATAAATTATTTCCTGATGGAGTAGGGGAAAAGTGGAAGGGGGAAAAGTTTATTATACAATCACTTCAAGAGTAAATTAGAGCCATGCTTGATGACTTAGAGTCTTAAAGAGATTTTCATGAGGTAATCTGAGTGAGAAAAGATATAAAAAAATATGTATAGAAATACCTTCTTTCTAGTAAAAGAAAATATTTGTGTGTGTGTATAGATGTGTATGTGCATATACATGATAATATGTATATATAAGTAGTATATGTATATGATTATATGAATATAGAGGAAAATATGAAATTAATAACACGAGACTTTATATGTATTAAGTGGAAAGGCAAAAATGAAATGCAGGATGTTGACAGGATGGAAGAAAGAGAAAGAACAAAAAAATCTCCATGATAAAAACAAGTATTATTTGGTCTCATTTATGTAAATTTGTATGTTTTTGTGAGAGAGATAGAAAAAAGAATATAAAAATGCATGCACAGATGTTACTGTTACTAAAATGGTAAAGAAATATGAGGGTAAAACCAACAATACAAAAAAAGAAAAATGAAAGGTACATGAGTTGATGTTGATACTTGTCAGTAAAGATTAGATATGAACACATGTCTAAGTGAAGACTAATATTTTTAACATGAAATTTATTAACATACTACAAAGATGTTGTTATTTTACAAACTGTTGGGCAGTTTTGTCAGATTTTAAACCTTTAAGTGAGTCAATGCTTTTCATAATATGTTCTCTATGAAGACAAAAAAAAAATCACATTTCTCTCAGGGCCAAGAATAATTGTATCCCTAAACACTGTCGTTTTTAATTTTTTTCCCTAAGCACTTTAACACACTTTGGAAATCACATAACTTGATCTAGACTTGTTATCTTGGCTGTTAGAAGAATGGTGTCAAATCTGACTTTCGCCTCACAGACTTTTCGTACCTCACTGACCCTCTACTCCAATTTTCTCACTTATCTTTAGTTTTTTGTTTTTTTTTTTTTTTTTAAAGATTTTATTTATTTGACAGCGAGAAACACAGCGAGAGAGGGAACACAAGCAGAGGGAATGGTAGCGGGAGAAGCAGGCTCCCTGCCGCGCAGAGAGCCCGATGCGGGGCTCGATCCCAGGACCCTGGGATCATGACCTGAGCCGAAGGCAGACGCTTAACGACTGAGCCACCCAGGCGC
>CM053604.1:63840518-63851064 GCA_028646535.1 Procyon lotor | reverse complement strand
GATAGATGAATGGATAAAGAGGATGTGGTGTATATATACATCATAGAATATTACTCAGCCATAAATAGAATGAAATCTTACCATTTACAAAGACATGGATGGAGCTAGAGAGTTGATTCCTAAGTGAAATAAGTCAGTCAGATACAGACAAATGCCATATGATTTCACTCATATACGGAGTATAAGAAACAAAGCAAATGAGCAAAGGAAAAAAAAAAGGGGGAGAGAGACAGACCAAGAAACAGACTTTAAAAAAACCTTTTTTTAAAAATGTACAACTTATTTTTAAATTTTTTTTTAAGTAAACTCTACCCCCAATGTGGGTCTTGAACTTACAGTCCCAAGATCAAGAGTTGCCTGCATTACCAACAGAGCCAAACAGGTGCCCCAATAGACTCCTAACTATAGAGAACAAAATGATGGTTACCAGCGGTGAGGTGGGGGGGAGGATGGAGGAAATAGGTGATGAAAATTAAAGAGTGCACTTGTTGTGACGAGCATTAGGTGATGCATGGAATTGCTGAACCACTATATTGGACACCTGGTACTAATATCACACTGTATGTTAACTACACTGGAATTAAAACACACACACACGCACACGCACACACACACACAAACACACACACAAATAAATACCACCCAATGTGTTTTAAAAAATGAAATAAAATGTAGCATAACAGTACCACAAAGAATGGGAAGGAAGAATTGAAAATATACTGTTGTAAGTTCCTCACACAATGTAAGAGATTGTATAAAAATACTTTAAAGGTAGATTCTGATTAATTAGAGATATATATGGTAAACTCCAGGGTAATTGCTAAAATATGTTTGAGAAGATGGAGATAATATTTCAACAGAGGAGATAAAATGGGAAAAAAAGAATTCTCTCTATGGAAATCTAACAATGTCTGGTTTTGCCACAAATCCTATGCATTCATAGAGCAATAGATACAGTAAGTAGCCAGTTTCTTTGAGTTGCACTAAATCCAGTCTCTTAAAAAAAAAGTAAAGGAATTATCCCTTCTTTGCTTCACCCAACATTTTTCTTCCATAAGTTTATTTGATTGTGTCAACATGATAATAGAAGCTAAAAAGGTTCATTATGCTCTCATTCAAACAAAATGCTTAACAGTTAATCATCTAACCATGGAGTTTCTTTCCTCTGCACAAAATTTATCACAGTTTTGTATAAAATACTACAGGATCATAGGTGACCATTTATGACTGACATATACATACAATAAGCTTATCATCTTAAAAATAGATTTACTCCACTTTCTAAAAGGTGTCTTGTTACATTACAGTTTTTTTTTAAGATTTTATTTATTTATTTGACTGAGAGAGAGAGAGAGATCACAAATAGGGAGAGAGACAGAGAGTAGGCAGAGAGAGAGGAGGAAGCAGGCTCCCTGTTGAGCAGAGATCCTGATGTGGGGCTTGATCCCAGGATCCTGAGACCATGACCTGAGCCGAAGGCAGAGGCTTTAACCTACTGAGCCACCCAGGGGCCCCTACATTACAGTTTTTTGACAAAAGAATGCACATTGTTTCACACTTAGTAGAATAAATACTATATCTGTCTTGAAAGAAAATTACAGGAAAGAATTTAGAAATTCAGTCAAGGAATAGAAAATCAATCTAATATTTCAAAAGAGCAAAACTTCTCATTTTAACAAGGCCACTATTCACATCACATGGAGAAAAACATAAAAATTTAAGCAGAGGAAACACAATTACCAGGGGAAATTCAAGAAAAATAAATTTGGGAAACTCATGTGAAGAGACCTCTTCAAACCTTTACAAAACTAAGTCAGAATAAGTTGTATAACAAATACAAACTCTTACTTTGACATAAATTATCAATGTATGGTTAACAGTTCAGTGAAAAGAGAATATATGAAAGGACAGTCTCATTTTAATATTCATAATAAAGAAGACATAGGTAAGGAAGCTCAGAGTTACGTGCTAGCAAATTCTCTTTGGACAGATGGAACCCCTGAGGCAGTTAGACTCCATTTCTCCTGCAAGAGGGTGGCCATCTAAGGGCCATGATGGTGCAGCACAAGGTGCCAGATACCACCTGTCCATCACTGAGAGCATCAGGAATGCCCCAGGCAGTGCATGCATTTAGCACAAGCTCTGACGTCTTGGACCCTAAGCAGCAGACACCCAGCTGATGCTTGATATGAACAGAAGTACTCCATTTGGAGGTGGCTTCAGTACACAGTAGATCTCTAAGTAGTTTTGACTGCACTATTATTATTTTGAAACTTTGTGATGTATATATAAATGCAATTGCTATATCATCTCAATATCATTCTGAAAACAATGCAAAGACCACGCCATTGAATAGATTCATTATGCCTTTACCCCCATCTCTAGTGTGAAACGTATTCAATAAAGAAAAGTCTAACATCATTTGAAGATACTGTCAATAAAGTATATGGGAAAAGATACCAAGTCTATATGAAAAAATATATTTCTTGATAGAAAACATCTAAAGATAAATTTGGGGAGATAAATTATGTGGAGAAAATTTACCAGGGTTAGATAGCTTTAGTTAGCAGCTGCTTATGTTCAATTATTAGTAAGGGTAAAGTTGGGGAAGAGAAAATAGCATCTTCTAATTTATTCATTCATTCACTCAAAACACATTATAAGCTTTTGTGCCTGTAATTCTGACAGATTGCTACTGATGAATTTTACGTAATAGAGAATTTTATGTAATAGAAAAATAGAGAAATTTATATAATAGAGAAACTTCAACTAAGTTTTGCTTCCAGAATTGGTAATATATCAGACCATCAGACCATGACTATAATGAAGATAGTCTCTTGATTAAGTGAATTTTGCTTCTTTTAGTTCAACAATAGAGTACCAACATAGCCATGTTGATATCACATGTTAATGTATTAGTAAAATATTTTACAATGTCATCTGAAACAAAATAAAAAGAAGCAAATGGTTGCTAGTCAGGTTAAACACTTAATCTCCTCTTAATTCAATGTAACTTCTCCGAATGCCTCCTTGCCGAGAGAAATGCTCCTAAGGTGTATGTTCTCCTCTGAGGCTATGACACTACTGGAAATTACAGAGTAGTTTTTGAAACTGGCTTTTGAGGTTCTAGCTGCCTTGCTTTAGGACAGCATTATGGAGACTTTCTCCTTTGTAACTTTCTACTTGAAGTGAGGCATCTGGATTCTTCTTGTCACCCATTACTTTGGTGTTCACCCAGCAATTCATTTCTGGATAATTAGGTAATTAGGTAAAGCCTGATACTTCTTTCTTCCTAGACTTCCATTCCAGACTCTCCCCTCATAAACAGAACAGTAACAATGCAGAAAAAATAAAAAAAATATTTACTAAAATTCTTCATAAAACGAATTCAACTCCATGATAATATTTTTTCTCTGAATAAGATGGCTGATTACATAGGTGGGTAAGCTACAGTATCAGTTAGCCTCTTTTCACTCTTCTCTTACGTAGGCCATAAGGAATAACAGAGAAAAAAATTACTAAGTACTTTGTGCTAGGTATTTTATTTTATTTATTTTTTTCTTATTGTAGCTTCACAATATCCCATCATTATTTTGCTCACTTTAAGAATAAAGAAACTTCTGTTTGCATTAAGTCTTAGGGAGACATTGATTTTCTATTATATCAACTTTTACTCCATAAGGAATGTATTTCTTTAATTATTAATTTTAGAGGGATGATGAACTTCATACAAAAGAATTATAATTTGGAAAATAATTTGTTTCAGAAGGCAAAGCTTAATCTAATGAGAGGGCTAATCTAATAACTATATATAACACTGGCTAGATTAAGAGAATTCCATGATCAATATGCAAAGTCCTTTGCAAGTCAAAAAACCAAAACCAAGCAAAACAAAATAGGACAGTTTTTCCTGCTGGAAGGGATCAGAAGAGGTTCAAAGGGGGAGATGGTCTTTGGTCTAGGTCTTGAGTGATAGAGTGTTGCAAGGTAAATGTGTGTGGGAGGTAAGGGGAGGCTGGGGAAGTGATGCTGAGGAAGCTCTCAGGTGACATTAATGGTATGAAGCACAGACAAGGAAGTGAGGAAGGACTGTATGAATTCAGGGAGGAACATGTAGTTCTTGAAACTAGAATGCAGATTTAGGCTATAAAATGGAGGAAAATGAAGTTGCAAATAGTACTAAGTTTGGACATAGAACCAAATTGGTAACACTGGGAGCCAATCTTTAGTATTGGTTCTATTGGTATAATGTAAATTTTTTGATTAATCCATCCTTCTAACATATGGTGTTAGCTTAGATGTTGCAAATAATTCATTATCATCAAACCAACATTCCAGTGACCTTGACTTACAAGTGGGGGCTTTAGTTTGCAACTGGTACGGTGTTTGAAGTTTTTTACGGTATACTCAAGACCTTTGCTTATATAATAGTCTTGTTTTGTTTTTCACATCAGTCACAACTTACTACAGTATTTTATGTAAATTCAAGGGCATATTCACAATATGCAAAATATATGGCTTTTCTTCTGACATTTATTGCTGTCTGAAAGTTAGATACATTTAGGCAGAAATTACAGGATTTTTTCAAAGAAGCTATACAGCTTATTGTATTTAAGGACTATGAAAATTTTAGCATAAAATAATTTAGATGGACTAAAAATCATTTTTCCTGCATTTAGAAAAAAAGTTTAGTCTTCATAGATCCAATTTAGTGTGCAGGATTTTATTTCAGAAAAACACAAATTGCCTTGATTACCAATTATGCAATCTTATTCCTAAATCAGTAGGGAGAATTACACCATCCCTGTCAACTCTTGACTTTCATAACACTCCAAATGCTTATTTAAAAGGCTGAATTTTAATCTGTATTTTAGTATTATGATTTTGCTAAATTTAAACAAGTTTTTAAAACCTGTATTTTGTCATTAACTTACATATTTGAACTTAGACATATCAGTAGTTTATACTTAATTGCCTTCCCTAACACAATTTTTTAATAAAAATAATAAATACAGAAAAAATACACAATCATGCATGTTTTAAATGTAACTAGAATCTTTTAATGTTATCTATTTAGTAGTTTTTAATATGTCCAGTAAGAAAGGCAAATTTGTGTTAAGACTTAAACCTACAGTTCACGATATTTCTTCTTTTATAAATTTTTTTTATTTTTTATTTTTTTAAAGATTTTATTTATTTATTTGACAGAGAGAGATCACAGGTAGGCAGAGAGAGGAGGAAGCAGGCTCCCCGCCGAGCAGAGAGCCGGATGCGGAGCTCGATCCCAGGACCCCGAGATCATGACTTGAGCCGAAGGCAGAGGCCCTAACCCACTGAGCCACCCAGGCACCCCTATTTCTTCTTTTATAATGCACATTTTATTTTTCTCCTTTTCATAATAGAAGGTTTTTTTTTAGAATTTTTTTATTTCTTTGACAGAAAGAGACACAGTGAGAGAGGGGACACAAGCAGGGGGAGTGGGAGAGGGAGATGTAGGCCTCCCGGAGAGCAGGAAGCCCACAGTGTGTCTTGATCCCAGGATCCTGGGATCACGACCTGAGCCGAAAGAAGACACTCAATGACTGAGCCACCCAGGTGCCCCTCATAACAGAGGTTTAAATATAGAAGATTCACTCACTCAACGACTGAGCCACCCAGGTGCCCCTCATAACAGAGGTTTAAATATAGAAGATTAACTATCTCTCTTATACAGAAATAGAAAAGAAGAAGCATCTAGACATCTTTGGCCAAAGGAAAAACATCAGGATAGACAGAATTTCTCAGCCATGAGGAATTCTAATATTTCACAGCACAGCAGAACTTTCAAGGCATTTGAAATGCACAGACTTAGGAAATGTCATGAAAATACCATTCCGTGGGCCAATCAGATAAAATTACTTGGACAATATTTGTATTACAATTTTCTTTCTGAGGAAGTATTACATACTGGGCACACAAATTCACAGAGTGCTTTTAATTATACCACTTTGCTGGTGATTGCTGGTATGGAAAATCAAGCTACATATTAAGAGATTGAAAAGTTTTTAGTTTTTTTTAAAGACCAAATGTTACTTACTTATCCTTTTCTCCTGGTCTGCAGTTAGGTTAGAAGAGATAATGTGAATAGCATCTATTCATTTGACCCCCCACCTATTTCCTCCTCCCCTCAGCCACCCAATACTTATTTAGCATCTACTATGTGTACCAAACATTGTAAATAAAATGACTGATTCATCTCCATTTTCAAGGAACAAGATCTCCTTAAAAACAAAAATATCCTTTATATCCTAACTGTATTTTTATCTACAGTATTCATAAAATATATAATTATATGATTTCATTTATATAATGCATACAACTATGCAATTATGTATGTTTTATTAAAGTTTGCAAAACGAGTCAGTATATATGAATATATCCTAAGATTTTGACCCATTTTCAAAAAAGAGAATAGTAAGGGGATTGAAAATGTAACCCTCATCTATTGTGTTCACTTATTTTAAACTGTGATGAAAAACTTTAGTGGTGGAGTCTATGACTGCTAATATTTTCGATTTACATTTAAAGAAATAGGAAGTAAAGTTGGCAAAAATTTTATTGTGTTTTCATTTTCTCCCTCTGATGTTAATGAATCAAGCTACTCTTTTATGGGCATATTAGGGCAGAAAATTGAAAACTTAAACATTAATAAAAGGAGACAAGAAACTGCCAGTAAAAAAGAATGAAAAAGTGGAAAATTTGTCATTTTTAAGGAAAAATCTAAGGAAAGAAAAATCAAACTAGATATGGAAAAAATGACTGTTAGTGCAAAAGTAATGAACAGTGAAACCTAACTATAAAATGTTTAATGCTTGGGATATATAGTGCATCCATTAATATACTCTGAGATTAAATGGTATAGGTGATTGAGCTAGGTCCTTACAGTGCATAAAATGCTCCCTGAAATTAGGTTTTGAAATGTTCATGAATTCTGTGAAGCCACTGGAATTCATCTGTTTTCTGAAACTGTTGCAAAGTTCAGTGGTAACCAAACTCTCAGTTCAATGTTTGTTTCCCAAATAAGCTGAAGTTGCTAGTGTAGCTAGTGCTTCACTTGCTTTGAAAGAGGAGGCAACAGATTGGGAGAGTAAGAATGTGGTATATAAATTCTTCCCATTGCCCACACTGAACCATCCTAGGATGTGAACTGAGCACCCAAGCCCAGTATGTCAACACCCAAGACAAAGAGAATGAGGCAATGAGAATGAACTGGCAGTGAAAATGAACTGCCCCTCCACATCCCCCAAGCTGACATTATTAAAATATATATCCTGATAGATACATGTTCTCAGAGAATTTGACACCATTGCCTGGGTTATCTGTTCATAGGTTTATAATTTTCACAAAATCTGCCTGTGATTATTTCATGGTAGGCACTGGGAACCCATTTTGAGTAGAAACTTGGAGCAAGTTCTGGGAGTTAAAATTTTATAGAAACAGTGTCTATCTCTAGAGAAAGAGTAGCATTTTATATAAACAAAGTACCATTGATCAGAAAGGAACTTTTTTGTCCATATCAGTGGCTATAACCATCGGAGTATATGCGGTTATATTAATAAAATGTAAAAGCACATAACATTTAATATAACATCATTTCCCTTCCTATATATAGTGGGCACAAATTTCAAAAATATTTCGTGAGATTAGTGAGGGCAAGAAGCTGTAGACAGACCCATGAGATTGCTCAGGAGTGTTACTGCTTTGGGTCCCTGCAATTGTCTATGTACTAGCTGGGGGCAGAACTGTGCAAAAGCTACCCTCTTCCTGCCAACATTCTTTAAGGCAAAGAGATTCTTAAAGGAAACACCAATTTTCTCCCTTATAGAGCAGTTCAAACTTTGCAGCCTAGCCTAAGGAGTAGAATCAATCTCAAGATCTCATATTAAAGAATAATGCGCTACTTCTAAAAAAAAAATGAACACTTAACTCATTTTTCTCCATTCCACCAATCAATAGGGGATGAAAATGAAAGAATATATTTTACTGCACTCTTCTACTGTAATTGTATACATGAACTTTAAACCTTATGTTGAAACTAACAAAATGAGCTTAGTTTTGTTTGTTTGCTTTTCAACACTTACACTTTATAGTTTCAATTTTGGTAATTTCCTAGAGCGTTGTTATTTATTGTTATTTTATAATATTATAAAAAGAAGTGAATCATGTAAGTGTATTCCATATAGAAGAAAGGTTCATGTGATTCCAAATTTGTTTTTATGTGGTTCAACATTTTGAGGATGCAGAATGAAGAATTTAAAACTTGAAAAAACTTAAATATTACCTATTTACTTCAGCCAGAACAATATATACTCACTCATAACTACATGACCTGATGCCAGTAAGGGACTAAAACCCAGATTCCCCAAACTTCCAGTTCTCTGTGATTGCTTCACTGAATTATGCTGATTGCATTGGCAGAGTGTGGAGAGAGATTTCTGGGTTGCATATCCGAGCTTTTCGCACTTACTTTATAGCCTCAATGCTGTTAAAAAGCCGGATAATGTCCTTCCCATTTTCAAAACTCTCCAGTGGTTTACCTACCATCTCACCCAGAGTAAAACCTAAATCCTCAAATGTAAATCCTACAAGGTCTGCTCTCTCCCAGCTACCTCTCTTCCTTTACCTCTTGCCACTCTATTCTGATGTAGCTAGATAAGCCTCTTCCTTTTGGGTCCTCGCTTGGCCCATCACACCTCTGAATTTGTCTTTTGCTGTTTCCTCTGCCTGTAAAGTGTTTTCCTCTGATTCCTTCCTTCACCAACTGCAGTCTCCCCACATTTCAATAGCTTCTGTCTGAGGTCTTCTCTGGTACCCTAATCTTATGTGACCCACTATTTCCAACATCCTCCACATTTACTGTTTTCCTTCCTTGCCTTGTTTTTCTTTAAAGCACTAATCATCATACACATTCATGAGCTGCATGAAACTTATCTGATATACACAGAGTATGTGCGCGCGCGTGTGTGTGTGTGTGTGTGTGTGTGTATACAGACTATATATATACCAGAATGAAACCCTACCCAACCCTCCAGGGTAGGGGCTGTTTATTTTTCTGTATTCTGTCCTCTGTGCCTGAAACAGCGTTTGGCAGTCAAGTATTTGTTGACTATTGAATTTCATACTTCATTTTTCTCAGACCAAACCACCACAAAAAGAAAGAGATAAGCCAATTTCTTCTGCCTAATATCTTAAAGGAATTCAGCTTCACTCCAAGCAGTTTAAATCATAATATTATTACATTTGAATAACTATTCATATTTTTTAAAATCAGATTTTTCTGCAAGATCCTTAAGAGATGACTAAGAGTGCTGACTGGTACATAATCTATGTATCCCACAGTCAGGGTTAATCAGATAATAAAAATCCTGCTCCCATTTAAACCGTAAAGTACAAAGCACCCAGCGTAAATCTAGGAAGCAAGAAAATACAGAATCATAAACCTAGATTTATTAAAACCAAGAGAATACAGAACCATAAAGAAGAGATAAAGAAATTTTCCAGGGGAAATTTATTCAATATTAAGTTCACTCTTTTGCAACCTATCAGTTTTACAATTCAACAGAAGCCTATGTGACATAAGATAACGTAGAGACTAGATTCCTATGTAAGGAACAATTTCAGATGCATATGTTTGAAATACATATTTTATAAAATACATATTTTAAAAACTCTATACACACACACACACACACACACACACACACACACACCAAAACCTGTCACATGGGATATAATCCAAACTCTGCAGTTTGGTATACAATGTCTTCAAAATGTGAGCCACTTTCCCCAGTCACATCAACTACTTTTGCTTTACTCACATGAAGGGGCTGACACAGAAAGTATCACAGAGCCCTGGATTTACTGTGACTTCATATTTTCTGAATATATCAGTTCAATGAGATATATCAGAATTAACTTGGCTCTCAGTTTTAATACATAATAATTGTGTGGATTTAGAGGATATAAAAAAGAAAAGATTCCATCAAGTTTAAAGGTCTTTGAAGTAGGAAAAAAAGGCATTTATATATCTTAAGGAGTCAAAAAATATATAAAATTCAATCAAGTCATGTATAAATGTTGGAAGGTTACAGACATAACATAATCAGAGACCCATATCACATAAGTCCTTCCAACTTATCAAGTTATGTTAAAGATGATTTCTAGACCTCAGGATATTCCAATATAATCCTGAAAAAAGCCTGTTAATATCTTAGCTCAGTATCCACCAAATTGCTGAGGATTACATTATTATTACTTTAATTGAAAAGATTCTCTCAAATCTAGAGGGATTTCAAATTAATAATAGAAATTTTTAAGAGAATAAAACCAGACATATTAATATCTTGATATTAGGCATATTACTATTTTATATACTAGTAAAGTAAAATATCTTACTTGTAATATGCCTAATTGGAGGAATATATGACTGAATAATTTGGATGCTATTTTAAAGTAGAAATTTTATTAAGTTTATTTATTGTATTAGAGCTTATGCACAAACTTAAGA
>CM053604.1:63699914-63840418 GCA_028646535.1 Procyon lotor | reverse complement strand
GAGCCCCGCATCGGGCTCTCTGCTCAGCAGGGAGCCTACTTCTCCCCACCTTGGCCACCCACCTGCCTCTCTGCCTACTTGTGATCTCTTTCTCTCTGTCAAATAAATAAATAAAATCTTAAAAAAACAAAACAAAACAAAACAAAAAAACAGAAGGGGGACAGTGAGACTGAGAGAAAAAGAAAGACTGATGACTAAAGGCTTATGAAGTATAAATTATATACTAATTCTAAAACCAAAGCAATTCATAGATCATCTTTCCTGTTCACAAAAACCTCCCTTAAAGGGACCAAAGAGTCATTATGAAACATTCCTTAACTTCCTGTGAAGTTATTTCTTTTCCCTCTGATTTTTTAATAAAATTTTTCCTATGTCTGTAAAAATTCTTCCTTTTTTTCTATTTAAAACCGTTTTCTTCAGTAGACCATGAGCTGCTCATAAACTCCTCAAGTAAAATCTAACTGAATTAATTGGATCCTTCAACCTGAAACTGTTTTCTGGATAATGTGATGCTCTGTTCTGTCCATAAAATTCTTGCTACCTTTTCTATGGCACCATTTCTTCCTTGTGCCCATTAGGAGCGAGCACCTCCTAGCACAACGACCTGTTCCTTCTTCCTCCTGTCCCCAGCCCCATGTTGTACCGTTGCCAGCTTTCTCTCGGAGATCTCATTTACTCTCTCAGTTTTAACCACTGCCTCTTAAATCAATACCACTACTTCAGCCTTCACCTTTGAGCTCCAGTGCCGCATTTCTGATTACCTGTCAGACATTTCTATTGAGATTTCCTATCTCATCAAGTAATGTGGCTTACAATAAAAAGTCAAAATCATTCCTTCGAAGCCAATGGATTCTGTGGTTTTCTCAATTTCTAGCAGGAGCAGCATTTTTCTTCCAGCAACCTACTGTTGAAAACTTGGAATTGTTATTGCCATCTCTTTCCATCCATTTCCCCACATTCTCAGTGAGTCTTCTTGAGCACGTATTGCTCTATGTATCTGTTCTTTTCTGTCATTCTCTCTACCATCATCATCCCCTCTCCCCTCACCAGCTTCTGCCACCATAATTCAGGTCCTGACTATCTTCCACATTTAGCAGTTAGCTAATTGTTCTTCCTGAATACCTTCTTTCACTGTTGTAATCTATCTTACATGTAATCTACCTTACATGTTACTGCCAGGGTGATCTATCAATTTGATCCACATTGTTCTGATCAATCTTAAATACAAATAGAGTCCAAATTCTTTAGCCCTAAGTTCCAACATCATGATAACTCCCTAATCTTATTCCCCATTATTCGCTTTCTTGGATGCTCTAATCCAGGAGCTGGCACACTTTTCTTATGAAAGGCCAGAGAGTAAATATTTTATGCTTTGTGGGTCATACAGTGTATGGTCTCTGTCCCAACTACTCAGTACCATCATTATAGCACAAAAGCAGCCATTGATAATACATAAACACTTGGATATGGTTATGTTCCAATAAAACAATTAAAAAAAAAAGAAAAAATCAACAACAATAGATGGGGGTACTGATTTGACAGGAGACCAGATAAAGACTACACCTGTCTCTAATCCAATCAAACTTATCTTTTCCCTTTCTTCCGATTCAATTGCCTTCTCGCTTTCATAGCCTTGTTCACATGTCAAATGCCCCTTCTTTTCTTTTCTCATCATGGAAATCTTACACATCTCTTTTTGCCTAATATTCTTTTTGGAAACTTCTCTGAATACTCAATTCTATTTTCCCTCAAAATTTCAGAAGATATTCCTCTCTTAGTTTGTTCATTATATAAGAAACACTTATTACTCACATGCAAGACACTATTACAGAAACTAATGCTCCAAAGATGAGCAGGCCCTGTAGGACTAAGTCTTGTGGGAATGGAGTGGGGGCGGGATGAAAGCAGTGGTAAGTCAAAGTGGCTTCATTTTATTTAATAGATGTAATGAAAATACGGAGAGCATTTATACTTGGCTAATATAGTCGACATGTACCTAAATTTAGAGAGCAATGGTAAAGAATAACTACGTTATAGATATATTTTAAAATATCTATTTTAAAATTATGGTTATTTTAAAGTTTTTATAACAAATAACTAATAACCACTTGAAATATTGACTAAGCATAAGTGATATTTTTTTAATTGTCACCTGAAAATTTAAAGCCCAAATGTCCTCTAGGTAGTTATAACAGAATATTATAAATAACAAGAAACTACATATACGCAGTAAAAAGAAAGATAAGATAAAGCACATCCACCGTTAATCCTCAATTTGCAAGTATGCTAACTTTGTGAGTGCCATGTGTCTATTTATGTCTCACTGTGGCACCATGCTGCTATTTTGCAAGTAAAATTGTTGGTTGGACACATTAAATACTTAATTAATAGCAATTCTAAGTTGAAGCCAAATAAAACAAAAGGTTTATTTCTAAACATAGAAAGGGAAGTAGATGTATCTTAAAAACACAGTAAGTGGTGCCTGGGTGGCTCAGTCAGTTAAGCATCCACTCTTGATTTTGGCTCAGGTCATGATCTCAGGGTTGTGGGATCAAGCCCTGTTTCAGGCTCCCTGTAAAGTGGGGAGTCTACTTGAGATTCTCTCTCTCCCTCTTCCCCCATGCTGCCCTCTCTCTCTCTCAAATAAATAAATAAATAAATAGATAGATATTTTAAAAAAATAGGGGCGCCTGGGTGGCTCAGTCGTTAAGCATCTGCCTTTGGCTCAGGTCATGATCCCAGGGTCCTGGGATCGAGCCCTACATCGGGCTCTCTGCTCGGCAGGAAGCCTGCTTCTCCCACTACCATTCCCTCTGTTTGTGTTCCCTCTCTTGCTGTGTTTCTCTCTGTCAAATAAAAAATTAAAAAAATATTAAAAAATAAATAAAAATAAATAAATAACTGTTTTATATACATTAAATATGGGGCCTGTAACATAGCATAAAGACATTTATGGGTGTCCACCATCTTTTCCAATAGATCATATGCTTATAGGGAGCAAGGATCATATGGGGTACATTTTCATATCCATTTTACCTTTTATAGCATCTTATTGAAAATATTTGCTGATAGTTACAGAAACCAAAAGTACTGGAGAAATACTTTACTCAAATTATTATAAGGTTTAATTTTTTTAAAAGCATAGAAGTTTTGCTAATTATTCTATATTTGATTTAAAATTAGCAAGGACATACAGTACATATAAGAAACTACATATGCTTTAGCAAGGCCACAGGATACAAGATTATAGACAAAAATCAATTATGCTTCTGTATGTTATCAATAAACAATCCAAAATTAATTAAATTTTTAATTAAAATTAAAATTAAAAATTTAATTTTAAAATTAATAAAACAATTCCACTTATAACAGTATAAAAATTATTTATAAATGAATTTAATAAGAAAGGTGCAAGATTTGCTGAAATAAATAAATGCTGAAAACTACAAAACTGTTGAAGGAAGTTAAAGATCTAAATACATGGAAAGAAGACATGTATGGATTGGAAGACATGGATTGGAAGACAATACCTTACAGATAAATACTCCCCAATTTGATGTACAGATTCAAAATAATATCTTTCAGAATCCTAGCTGCCTGTTTCATAGAAATTGACAAGTTGACCTTAACTTTCACTGAAAATGCAAAACAATCTTGAAAAAGGGCAAAGTTGAAGGGCTTATAATTGGAACAATTATAAACTTACAGTAGTCAGGATAGTGTGGTATAAGGCCAGACATATAATAGAACAGAGTTAAGGGTCTAGAATAACAGATTCACATTTCTAGTCAATTGTATTTTGACACAGGAGCCATGGAAATTCAATGGGTAAAGAACAGGTTTTTCAAGAAATGACACTGGGACAACTGGATGTCCACATACACAAAAATAAGGTTGGGCCTCCCCTTCACATAACATATAATCATTAACTGCAAATCATTAGATCATAGACCTAAATGTAAGAAGTTAAACTGTAAGAAAACTTATGAGTAAATCTTAGTGATATTGGCTAGATAATGGTCACTAAAAATGTATATCAAAATACAGTGAGATATCACCTGGCACCCACTAGGATTGTAATAATAATGGCAATAATAATATAGATAACTAGTCTTGGTGAGGATGTGAAGAAATTGAACCCTCATACGTTGCTGATGGGGATGTTAAAATAATACAGTCACTTTGGAAAAACAGTTGGGTAGTCCTCAAAATGTTAAACACAGAGCTGTTATATGAACAACAATTCTACTCCTAACTGTGTATCCAAGAGAAATGAAAAGAATATGGCCACATGAAACTAGTACATGAAAGTTCATAGCAGCATTATTCGCAATAGCCAAAAAGTGGAAACAAATCAAATGTCCATCAACTGATTAATGGATAAGCAAATGTGGTATATCCAGACAGTGGGCTATTATTTATCAATAAATGGGAATGAAATAGCTATCCATGCTACAACAGGGACGAACCTTGAAAGCATAATGCTAAATGAAAGAGGTTAATCGTGAAAGCCCATATATTGTACGTTTCCATTTATGTGAAATGTACAGAATAGGCAAATTGACACGGAGAGAAAGTAGATTAGCAGTTGCCAGAATTTGAGGGAAGAGAGAAATGGGGAGTGACTGCTATTGGGCACAGAGTTTCTTTGTGGGGGATGATTAAAATATCCTTAAAATAGATAATGGCGAGGGTTGGACAACTCCGTGAATACACTAAAGCCACTGAGTTTTACACTTTCAGAGGGCAAATATTATAGTATTTGAATAATAAACTCAATAAAGCTGTTGTATTTTTAAAAATCTGAAGTTGACTCAGAAAATGGAAGTTTCTTTTTCAGAAAAATAACAAACAAAATGAAATCTCAGACTAGACTTTGTGACACATACACAATGTTTTTTTTTCTGAAAAGCTAAATTATTCTCAAGATTCTAGCCCTGCAGCGGGAGCTAGCCTTTATGCACAGCCAGCCTTCCTACTAAAGAAACATGTTCTTAGAATAGCTTCAAAGTTTCCTAGTTCCTTTTTGTACATGGAAGCCAGAGCAAAGAAGGTACTCATTTCTCTCACTCATGAGAATTTTACATTTCGGTGCCCATTCCTAAAATTCTACAGTGGAGCTAAAACCTTATAAAACTGGAAAGTGAGGTGAAATGAAATTCATGGATTATCCAAACTCTCACTTTTGTCAAGACTGTTTACTTCTTTTCTTGCAAGTCTGCTAGGGATACTACTGAGAAGTTATAGTAATAAATACATTCAAGTTGCCTTTCAATTTTTCCCATTTCCTCAAATCCAGTCTTGTAATTCTGAGTCATAGTTGCAGGACTGAAAACGTTACTTTGCGCCGACTTGTGTATCAAGCACTCTGTATATAAAAGAGAACAAAACATAATAGACTCCATTTTTTTAAAGGCCTAAAGTTCAGTGAGAATACCAGATGTTGTATGGAAGTGTTGAATCACTAAATTATATACCTGAAACTAATACTACGCCGTGTATTAACTAACTCGAATTTAAAGAAAAATTTAAAGTTTAGTGAAAGAAATAAGCACATAACCAATGACCACATAAACAAATAAATGTATAATCACAATTTCCAATGAATGTTACAGACAAAATATGCAGTATTCAGTGAAAGCTGCTAAGAGGGTGAAAAGGTAGAGTGAGCTACAAGGGTGGTCAAGGATTACTTGTAACAGTAATGAGGTAAAGGATGCACATTTCACAACATAGGGAAGAAAGAATATCCTTGGACATAAAGAGCAAACTTATTTTTCTAAAAAGGTCGTCTGTTATAAATTGCACAAATATGACCTCTGTCCTTCTACCTACAGGAAATGAAGCTTGGAGCTGGCTAAGGACTGTCTATTGAAACAAAATTGAAAGACAACAACACTTGTCTCTATCTCCACATCCACCCTAGCTCTTGCCTGGACTATTGCAATAGCTTCCATACTGGTCTTCCCACTCCAACCATTGCCTGCTAGATTCTATCCTTACATATTGGCCAGAATGTCTGCTAAAAGAAAGAAAAAAGGGGAAAAAAAAAAGAAAAAGAAAAGAAGAAACGTGAGTTAGGCAAAATTACACCTCTGCTGAAACCATTAAAATGGCTTCCTATTGTACCTATTGTATTCATAGTGAAATCAAATTCCTTACCTGGTCTTAGAAGGCCTCACTCATTCTGTTCCAGCCACAGTGGCCTCTGCCAGTAAGCATCTCTCCTCTCGGGTCCTATAACCTACACAACATACATCAACTCTCACTCTTAGATGTCCCTATCCCTCATATCCTGCTTTATTTATATTTCCACAAAATTTGCCACCTGACGGATCATTACATTTGTTTGTTCTATTTATTCTTTGCTTGCTCCCCTGTGGAATGGAAGTTCCACGGGAGTAATGAAATTCTCTGATTTTTTCCATAATGAATCTCCAACAATACCTGGTACATGGAAGATCAATAATTTCTACTGAATGAATTAATGGAACAGCTTTTAGGGAAATTTCAAAGGCTACTTCTTATATAAGGAGCTGTGCTCTCAGGTAAGATTTAGAGATAGTATATCTAGGTTCTGGTCCTAACTTCAAAACCTACTCCAACATGTGTAATATCTTGGATATGCCACTTATTAACCTGATCTTCAGGTTATTCTGTAAAATAGAGAAACTTTTTTCTGTTCTATTTTCAGGATATGTATTCAAATAAATGAATATATGTGAAATTATAAAATACTACAAAGAGATAAAATGTGATTATTAGTCTGTGCCTTCCTTGACACAGATTATAAAAATTAGATAATTATTGATGTTGAGTTCTGTAAATTTAGATTACATAGGGAAAGCTCATAGAGCACAATTAAAAATCTTATTTTTTGTGTGTCTTTCAATCCTTTTAAACTCATTCTACAGTTAATGTTCCCTTATTCTCAGATAAAATTCAGAAAGGACCTGTGATTTCTCTGTTTATTCTTAAGCAATAAACTGACTTGTGGTCACATTCTTAATTCAGTAATTTAAAAATCTCTAGCCTTAGTGAAAATTCAAACTCTGATACCAATTAGATATTGAGGCTTCCCCCTTCCTCCAACTTGCAGGTAGGATATCTATAGCTGAGGACATTTAGTTGACTTTTTTTTTCTCATTCGCTGACCACCTATTTTATGACTTCTGCTCCCTTGGTTTCCTAACTGGTATTTCTGGCTCCTTCATAGCTGAAGCACAGGAAGGCAGAAGATGGAAAAGAAAGGGAAGAAAGTTAATTCTTATTGTTCCTGGTCCTGGATATACAACTTTCATGGATTCTCTGGAAACCACAACTCTTACCCTTTCTCTTCCCAACACACATATTTTCTTGGATGTTCTTATTACACAGAATTCGTAACTGTTCTCGCTGATTGCTAGTGTTTTCCCCAGTCCCTAGGAATCTGTGGTACCTTCAGATTGTCCAGCAAATATTCTCTAATGAGAATTTGTTACCATATATGGCCTTTATTACAGAATCTGAGATGATCCAGACAAGAGATACTCTACCTTGTATGGCTGATATCTAGTCCACAGGACACATGCATAATTAGCCTTATGAACACAGGGTGTTCAAATTACAGAATGTAGCATCAGTCTCCTTCAATCAGCTATCAAAGTACTAGCAAATTAGTTACTTATGATAAAGGAGCATGAATCAGTCATTAGGCCTCTGTCCTTCTACCTACAGGAAATACATATCCCATTTTCCAGTGAGACTTCTTATACCCTCTCTCTTGACTGAGGTGGAGGCTGAAATCTTTCCAACTCTCTTTGGTGAAAGTTGGGTGGGTGTGGTGCTACAGAAGGATTCATAGCAACCTAACAGCTCTCTACTGAACTCTTCAGAACCCCTAACTTTCAACACACTTATAGCTTCTATGTAAGTAGGGCATTTAAGAATTTAAGTTATTGTTCCCTCTGGCAAATTTTTGTTTTGGCATTTACCCATTTTGGAATGGCATCTATATTGTATCGTGATGCCACAAAAAAACTTTTCAATTCACCATCCTGTTACATTTTAATTAAAAAATTCCTGAAGCCTCTAGTGTATACACATAGATAGATAGATAGATAGATAGATAGATAGATAGATAGATAGATAGTTAGTTTAAGCTTTCCCTGCCTTGGAATAGTTTTTTACCATGGTTTTCTAGCTCATCTCTTTGCCTATTGTTTTTTCTTCCTCAACTACATTTTGCTAGAAAGTCAAGTTCCTTAAATATTACTCTATGCAAGAAACACTCGCTTAAAGGGTCTTAATAGTTTCGCTTGCTTACTTGGAAAGAAAAATCTGAATGCTTCAGCATCCTGCTGTGCCTACCTTCTTTGAGGGTGAAACAGAAGCTGATTATGGCAAAGGCATCATCCCTAAAGGATTATATAAATCATATGTAAATCTCAGAATGCCTGGGAAACAGGAAAAGGAAGCTTTCACTTTGAATGGCAACAACTTTTCCCTCCCTATTTGACAGTGTGCTGAGAAGCAGCCCAGGATGTGATCCTCCTCATCATTGCCAATCTGCCCAAGAGAGAACAGATCTTTCTTTTCTACATACTTGAGTCCCTGAAGGGATACTTAATTGAAATTTGAGATCTAAGCTGTATTGAATTCCCTGCTTTAGTGATGCTTATGACTACATCCTCCAGATAGTTTTTCAAGGGAGAGTACTTAGTAAGACCTATTGCCTCAGTAGAATTTACAAATAAAAAACAACATTGAATGTCCATAATCTTCACTTAGTCCCAGAAAATTATACTTCCTGAAACCCCTTCCCAACTGTAGGTGTAGATCTTCAGTTGTCACTCAGTAATATTTGATTTTATTTAACTTGTTATTTGTCTTGATGATTCTTCAGTGAGCTTTGCCCATCTTTATGTGAAATTTCTGCACCCAAATATTGGCACTCTCCCTCTGTGCTCTAACTCTCTCCCAAGTAAATAAATAAAATCTTTCTTTTTTAAGGATTTTATTTCTTTACTTGGGAGAGTACACAAGCAGGGGGAGAGGCATTCGGAGAAGGAGAAGCAGGCTCCCCACCTAGCAGGGAGCCCCTAATGGAGCTAAATCCCAGGACCCTGAGATCATGACCTGAGCCAAAGGCAGATAATTTACGAATTGAGCCACCCAGGCTCCTCAATAAATAAAATCATTAAAAGAACACTTTTAAAAAAGAATAGCTTAGTCAATATAGGCTAGGTCTTCTAATTTCAGATGAAGGAGTTTAATTGGCTGCTAAGTTAGACCAGGCTCCTCAACATTGGATTAGTGGTTTTCTGCACAGTAGAATTATCCAGAAAGCTTTTTTAAAAAGCCAGGTATCATCCCCAGAGACTCTGATTTAATTGATCTGGGTTGGTAAGCAGGCACTGGGTATTTTTTTAACAACTCCTAAGTGACTATAAGGTACAACAAAGCTTAAGAACCACTGCACTGAGCTGACCATAATTTTATTCTAGACATGGAAATTCTAGCGTCTTCCTAGAGTTGACTAAAATTATCCTGCATAATGTCTGGATGTGACCCTGAATTAAAAGATACTGACATGCTAATTTTTCTTCTTGATTTCCAAATTACATATCTGTAGAAATATGGTTTCAGGAAATAGATTCCATCATTATCATAATTTTATGATGTTCAGTCATAAAACTTGTATTTCTCCTCATCAGTTGAAAATAGGAACAGGAAAGGGAGAACCATTCACTCTGTTCTCCATCAATCTAACGGAACATGGGGTCTGAAGATCATGCAACAAGCCCATCTTTTTAAATTCGGCTCCCTGAGAAGATGGATGTGCTTCAGCTCAGTGCTTTTATATTTTTCTCACCCAGATACCAGCTGCCTGTTTAGATTTCTAGCTGTAACTTAGTAAATTGTTGGCCTTTCTTTATCCTGTGTATTAATTTGCATAATTATATCTTCTATGATTCCCCCAGTCTGAGTTAGGTAAAACATAACATCCAAGAGGTGAAGGAACTACTGTATGAAATCTATATCTCATTAAAAACTATTTTTGGGGCACCTGGGTGGCTCAGTGGGTTAAAGCCTCTGCCTTCGCTCAGGTCATGATCTCAGGGTCCTGGGATCGAGCCCCACATCGGACTCTCTGCTCTGCGGGGAGCCTGCTTCCCCCTCTCTCTCTGCCTGCCTCTCTGCCTACTTGTGATCTCTCTCTCTCTCTGTCAAATAAAAACAAAAAACAAAAAAAAAACTATTTTTATTTCACCAAAATTGTGGAAGGCCTTATTTCAGATAATGATATAGTATTGTCTTAGATTTACCCTACCCTACAGCTGAATTTATCTTATCTTATAGTTCTTATTTGTTTGTTCTTATTCTTTTTTCTTTTTTTAAGAACTGAATCCTTGTATTCCCCCCAAAATTCATCTGGGGAAGCCAAATGTGACTATATTGGGAGATAAGGACTATGAGGAGGTGGTAAAGGTTAAATGAGATCATAAGGATGGGGCTCTGATCTGTTAGGATTAGAATCCTTATAAGAGGAAACACCAGAACATGCTTTCTCTCTTTCTCTCACTCAATCCCTTGCTTCCAACAAAGAAGTCATGTGGGTACAGTGAGAAGGCAGCTGTCTGCACCCCAAAAGGAGAACTCTCATCAGACACCAACTTTTCTGGCACATTGATCTTGGACTTCTCAACTTCCAAAACTGTGAGAAAATAAATTTCTATTTTCTAAGCCACCCAATCTATCTCATATATGGGAAATGTACATAAATAGAAGCCATCTCTCATGATATGATGTTTAGAAAAGTTAAGAATACCTAGCTAGAGCTTAATAAACTTTCCTAATATTATTGTCATTATACTTTTTTTTTTAAACTTTTTTTTATTTATTTGACAGAGAGAAACACAGCGAGAGAGGGAACACAAGCAGAGGGAATGGTAGCGGGAGAAGCAGGCTTCCCGCCGAGCAGGGAGCCTGATGCGGGGCTCGATCCCAGGCCCCTGGGATCTGACCTGGGCCGAAGGCAGACACTTAACGACTGAGCCACCCAGGCGCCCCATCATTATAATTTATTGATGGAATGAACATGATCTAAACAGCAGGAATGATGGTAGGATTTCGAGGGCTATTCTTGAAATAGATTTAGAAGGGAAGTCTTCTTTTATCCATAAATTACAAGCTTCCTGCCAAATGTACTGAATCACTTAGGAATAAAACACCATTTGCAATCTCTCTATGCCCCTCTCCTTCTCTCTGAGTGTCAACTTTATACTGTTAGTCTGGTTATCTCTGAGAAATAGGAAGGTAGTCACCTCTGGGCTTTTATTCTTAAAGCTTAGTATCAAGAGGGAGGGGATCCCATTCTCACAGGTTCCCTTCATAAAAATGCTGGGATTCTGGCTGATACAACTTGGCTGAGACCTTTATTACTGGACCATGATATCTATGAGGTTGGTATGAGGGATTCCACCATTGGTTCAGTTTAGGTCATAAGCCCAAATCTTTGTGTGTGTGTGTGTGTGTGTGTGTGTGTGTGTGTGTAAAAGAGAGAGACAGAGAGATAAAGAGAGAGAGAGATAATGGATGGCATGTTCTGGACATATAAAACAACACAGGTGGCTCATGTACTATGCCTAGAGATGATAATGTTTTTCTCTCTCCTATAACAATGTTACAGACTACATTTTAGTTAGCTGTCTATAGAATGGGTATCTCATACAGTTTCTAAATTAATCACTTCCCACTCATTTGATAAAGTGGTTCTTCAGAACATTCCCAACACAGTTGAATAGACGAAATTAGGGAGTTAAGTAAAATTAAATGAACGATTTTCCTAAATCTTGCATGTAGAAGATAGCACCTATCCTCCAACTGTTATAAATGGATTTTTCAGTAAATTGAGACAAGTTTTTACATGTTCCAACTGTAGACAAATATGGACTTTATCTTTCTAGTTCCTGATTCAACAGTGATACCTAAAGCTCGAAAGAGCTTTCAACACTTTCATGAGGGAACAGGCAAAATGGAATTCTGAAGAGACTACCAGGAATTTATGTAATTTTAATTTTATTGACTTTTTAAATCATAATCAAATTTAAACACAGCTCCTTGCATGGGACTTAGAACTAATAATCAGAATAAATATAGGCACTAAAAGCATGTCTCTTGGGGAAAAAAAAAATTGTGAAATACAGAAACCAGAGGTCAACCGTGAAGCTTATTTCTCCAGGGTTTTCCATGCTTAGGATAAATCCTTTAGGATTGATATCATCAAGAGAGTTTTCAATTTAAGGCTTAAAAGTATTTCCTCATATAGCTTGTTTCATTAGAAAGCTTAACTTCAAATACAAATTAAGATTATTTTTACCACTGTTTAAAGGCTCAAGGGATCTAAACTCATCTTGTTAGCCATAATTTTGCTATGACCTTACCCAGATAAGATCACATTATAATCTATGTCAAATAAAGAAAATTCCTAAAAATGACTGAAGTATTACTAAGTATATACTTACACTACTGGGTTCTTAGTGCCATATTTAATGAATAATAATTGGATGCATTGCATTCAGTATTGCATGCCGTAAAAATTATAAATAAGCCAAAAATAATAACATTTTATTTGCACATTTCAATGACTGCTCCTGGGTCTTTGAATCTATGCACAAAAATTTTCTGCACTAAATTTGAGTTTTACATAGCATGTCTATTATTAGCTGCCTGAATGTAACCTGAATTACATTCAATGTAACCTGAATTTTGTCATTGCAAAAGACAAGTTCAGAAAGAATCATCATCACAGATCTGATAATAATTTCAAGAGGCACAAAACAGGACTCTCTTTTCAACTGCGTAAGAACAAACAAATTCATTTTAATGAATTGAAACCACTTTTAGCTGACTTTTATGTTCCCATTCCATAGCCATTAAGGCAATAAGTCTGTTTCTCTGTAATGATGTAGAGTCACCATCACAGGGACGGAATGGTTGGTTTGTTACAAAGGTTTTTATCTGAATAGTTGATTCTGACATTGTCTTTCCAAATTACTGACTCCAACACCTAAAAAGGAAATGGAAATGAACATCTGTAAGATTTAAAAACCAGGACCACCATTCAGCTGGACTCTGGGAAGATGATCCATTAATTATAAGGCAAATGAAATTGGATTGAGGAACATACACATGAAGGCAGGTTATCTATTTAATCCTAATATGACATATTAGGATTTAAGCATTTTTAAAATATAATACACAATTCTTTAAGGCATCACAAATGAATGGGAAGGGGTGAATTTTTGACTATATAGAAAATTGTTCAACTACTTTGAACAAAATATTAATTTAGTTTCATAGAATACATACAAAAAATTCAGATCGAAAAGATAGTTGTAAATACTGAAACCTTATAAAAGGGGTTGTGGGGGAAGCAAGACAGTGTAAATCTGATTTCTTGATGGGAAAGGCTTTCATGTTTAAACATTAGGATATGAAAGCATAAGGAAAAGACTCTGACTGTATTAAAATTACAACTTTCAGCAAGTCAAAACAAAGTAAATTAAAAAGCAAGTCATCCACTAGAGAAATATTATAAAAAAAATTGACAAAGGGTAAAAAGCCTTAGAGTGGAAAATTTTAACCAAAACTGATAAAAATACTATGCTTGCAAAATATAAATGAGAGAAGAATATGCATAAGTAAAAAAAGAAGAAAATGTATACTTATTTGACACTAATAATAATAGAAATGCAAATTGATCTCATTTTTTTCCCTACATTTATCAAGAGTTTACAACAACGTGACTCCCTAGTACTGACAGGTGGACTAAAGAGGCACAATTCTGTAAATAGCCACCTTCATATAGATGCTGTGGGTATGGGAAACATTTTGAAAAAAAGAAAAAACTAGAAATAACATAAAAAACTTAAAAAGTGCTATACGCTTTAGTACAGCTATTTCATTTTTGGAAACCTGTTTATTACAACACTAAAAGGGTGAAAATGGAAAAAACTAAATATTAAAAATATAAGGATATTCGCATAATATATGACCATAATATACATCCATACAAGTTTGTAAAATATAATAAGGGAAATCCACCAAAATATTAACAGGGATATTTTTCAGAGTAAGATTATGGATGATGTTTCTTATTTCCCAAGTTTTCTACAAGGAATAGGTAATTCTTATATAATTGGATAAAAACAAATGATTGTAATATATATGTATATATATGTATATATGTATGTATGTATATGCATATATATGTATAATTACTTGAAGAATGTTCAAGTTTAAGGTACTTTATATTTCCTTCTTGAATCAGTCTATGTATTTGTGTTACAATCCCTAATAGCCTCCAGAATTGCTTTTTTGGGCATTCACAGTTATGTTATCAGCTTTTATCAAAAGATTATTTCAAAACAGCCATATTTATATTTGGTTTACAAATATAGATATTGAGGAAGATTAAGTCCTCTGTGAGAGACAGAGGTTTTAAAAGGGAATGCTAAGAAGGGGGACTAGCCTGTTTTATTACCCCAATAATAATAAGACCTGTGTAACTAGCCATGTCTTTTTGGGCTTCTAAGAGACTGGAACTAAATTCTTAAGCTCAAATACCTTAACCAAGTAGCGATATCAGTTGACTTTAGTTTACTTTGATACTTTTGTTTCTTAGTTTTCCTTTATTAAATACACTTAGTTCTGATACATTTTCTGCTAATTCTTCATTATTCATTTTAATATCTTAATACATATTTTATTTTTTCACTTCATCTTGAGCCCTTTGTGGAAGAAGCCAGAAGCTGTATAAATAACACCAGAAAGCTCTGGTTTGCCTGTTTTGTATGCAGTCTTGAGCTAAGAATGTTTTACATTTTTAAAGAATTATTAAAAAAATACATACATATATCATAAGAAAAGACCATGCAACAGAGATCATAAATGGCTCATAAGGCCTAAAATATTTACAGAGAAAGTCTGAAAACCTCTGGATTAGATAGATGGCTAGCTATATTTTTAGAGTGTCTGAAAATTTTCCAATAGGAACATACATAATCTTCTTCAAGCTTCTCTTTTAATATGAGCATTGTTCAATTTACTATAATCAATATATTCAAGCTTATATTCAAGACTTGGCTCCTTAAATATGTCATGCCTACTCTTACCTTTTTACTCTCTGTATATAATTTATTCCATTCAGAACTTTCCTTCACCCTTTCCTCTATCATTCCCTGATATACCTGGTAATCCCAGACTTAGTGATCGCTAAACTATGGAATCTCACATAGAATTCACCCCTGAAATATGACATTTACAAGACCTTCTCACTAATATTGACATGTCTAGTTCCACAAAGAGGCTGAAAAATACTTAGGGGTAGTGATCACATTTTTCTTTTATCCAAATACTTTTAAGCTTTCTATAAATGAGTTTCTTAGTGTGGCGGGTCTATAGACACTTGCTTGTTAGAAATACAAATTTTGAGCTCCTCTCTTTTTTTTTTTTTAAAGATTTATTTATTTGACAGAAAGAGAACACAAACAGGGTGAGCAGGAGAGGGAGAAGCAGGTTCCTTTCCTATTGAGCAGGGAATTGGATGGGGTGCTCGATCCCAGGACCCTGGGATCATGACCTGACCTAAGGCAGATGGTTAACCAACTGAGCCACCCAGGTGCCCCCAGATTTTGAGCTCCTCTTGAAAGTACTCAGTTGGTGCCTGAGGACTGAAGTTTTTAAAAGGCATCACAGGTGATTCTTTAACTAAAATGTGAGAAAGATAAATATTTGTTGATTCACTATATGTATACTGTGTCAGTGCATAACTAGTCCCAGTCCCAGGAAACTGTGATGAACAGGATGTTCAATCTGTCACTGATCATTCATTATTCTCAAGCACAAATACCTACACTTAGACCACGGAACTGTGTTCTGGTCAGGACTTGGTCGTGGTCTTTTCGTTTCTACAAGCCAACATTTCAGTTATGATAAGCCCAGGCTGTCAACCGCTAAATTTAGTTAAGATCTCTGCAGTGCAATTCTCGCTACCTCGTGTATCCTGTATTTCTGTATTTATACTGAGAGGATTTCAAGAAACACAGCTTATAATCCAGTTCATCCAAGTCTACCACAAATGAACCAGGAGCCCCGTAATAATCCTATAATCAACCTATTAGAGCAGTAGGATTTCTGCCCCTCAAGTACAAACCAGTATTCATGACCACCATATTATAAGACTACTAGGTTACAAAACAATGATTTATATTTCCAGTATTTGTGAAAAACAAATGTCACAACATAAAACTAGTATTTTGAGTATGAGTAACAGTTGATGCTCCAATTCCTCTTCCCTTTTGCTTTACTTAAATTTACTCAAATTATTTAATGTAGTGGTGTGTAAAGGCTTTCACTCTTTAAGTTGCAAATTTCTAATAAATAAGGAAACATCTAGATAATTTTTTCCTTATCTCATTTTAATATTCTATTATTTCTATTCATTGTAGGGTTTTTATGGCTTTTAAAAAATATTATAGGCACTATGCTTAAAAGATGTGTTCTAATTATTAAAATTTGATATCATATAATAGATTTCATCAGTTCTTATACAGATAATATAGAGAATAAAAAGGCAATTGAAACTATAAAGAAAATTTTATTTTCAAAATATAGTAAAATAATACTGATTTTGTATAAACTTCATGGACTTACAGTTGATCAGACATGCTAGGGAGAATCACCCTCTCAAAGTGTCATGAAGTATCAAAACTTTTTATAACATAATTCTAAAGTAATCATGCATTATAAATAACAAAATGACAAAGTGAGAATAATTTAAAAGCTAACTTCAGTTTGTACAAACACATCCTACATAAAAAATTAATTCGCCTAAGTCTTCTCACATAAACCAAAAAAAGAAAACCACAAACTTTAATATCTCATGGGTAATGTGTTATCTTTGGAAAAAACAATCTATCACCCTTTTCATTCATTCAACTGTGCTTTACTAATGATAATGGCAGCAGAAATGTAGATATTTTAATGCATACCTTAAATTACTTAGATAATACCAAAAATGGCCATTTCAGAGAATTAAGAAAATAACTAGAATCCCAGAAGAGTGATGATATGCAAGTATAAAAGAGCTATTTAGTCTAATTCCCATTATAAAATTAATTAGGAAAACATATGATCATTACATTCACATTCCTTGGTAAGACACGAGGTAAAATATGTAACTGGATGTCTCAGTTATTGTCTTCATATGTTTATATACATCTGGATAATCAAAGACTTTGCATAAAAATTAAAATTTAAGTTTTGATGATCAAAGATATTTTATTTATTTATTTAGGTCTGCAGTTAAACTTTTCTAAACTACTGAAGTATTATTGATGCAGTACAAAATGCATATTTTTAGAGTGTACTCATTGATAAATTTTTGCATATGTATACATTAATCAAATTACCTCAAAAATGAAGATAATGAACATATTTAAGCTATTTTAAAAAGGAATATTGATATCCTCTTTAGGGCACTAGAAAACTAGCCAGTGAGAGGTCAAATACTCTGGGAGATTAGTGCCTAATTATGATTAATATAGAGCTATCTATGTATTTATGGTAATATCAATTAATTGATAATCTATTGAAAAATTCTATTCACAGTTTTTTTTAAAGTTTTTTTTTGAGTATAAGTGACACACAATGCTATATTAGTTTCAGGTATACAACACAGTGATTCAACAAGGTTATATATTGTGCTACAATCACCACAATCTGTTCCCATACATTGCCACTACAATATATCAACTATATTCATTATATTGTGCCTTTTAGTCCTATGATTTATTCGTTCTATAACTGAAAGCCTGTATCTCTTACTCCCCTTCATCCATTTTGCCCATCCCCCATCCCCCTCCTGTCTGGCAACCATCATTTTGCTCTTTGTATTTTTCAGTCTGATTCTGCTTTTTGTCTGTTTATTCGTTTGTTTTGTTTTTATTTTTAGAATCAACTTATGAGTGAAATCATGTAAAATTTGTCTCTCTCTGTCTGACTAATTTCACTTTGCATAATAGCCTGTACATGAGTAAAAGGAATAAAATTATAAAAAATCAGAGCAGAAATAAATGACATAGATAATAATAAAAGGAAAAAAAAATCAATAAAAACAAGAGCTGGTTCTTTGAAAATTTAGCGAGTCATTAAAGAAAAAAAGGAAAAGGCCTAAATAAATAAAATTAGAAATGAGGGATGAGAATTAACAACTGACACCGCGGAAATACAAAAAATTGTAAAAGACTAACATAAAAAATTATATGCCAATGAATTGGAAAACATAAAAGAAATGGATAAAAATCCTAGAAACATACAATCTTCCAAAACTGAACCAAGAAGAAATAAAAAATCTGAACAGACTGTTTGAATCAGTAATAAAACAAAAATTGAATCAGTAATAAAGCAAAATTGAATCAGTAATAAAACAAAACAAAATTAAAACTATCAAAAAATAAAAGTCCACAATCAGATGGAATCAGAGGTGAATTATCCCCAACATTTAAAGAAGAATTAATACATATTCTCAAACTATTCCATTAAAAAATCAAGAAGAGGGGCACCTGGGTGGCTCAGTAGTTAAGCATCTGACTTTGGCTCAGGTCATGATCCCAGGGTCGTGGGATCGAGCCCTGCATCGGGCTCCCTGCTCGGTGGGAAGCCTGCTTCTCCCACTACCATTCCTTCTGCTTGTGTCTCCACTCTCACTGTGTTTCTCTCTGTCAAATAAATAAAATCTTAAAAAAAAAAATCAAGAAGAAAGGAAATCTTCCAAATACATTCAATGAGGCCGGCATTACCCTGATACCAAAACCAAACAAAAGCACCACAAAAACAAAACAAAAACAAAACTACAGGCCAATATCCCTGATGAAAATAGATGCAAAAAATCCTCAAAAAAATATTAGCAAACCAATTACAGTAATACATTAAAAAGGTTATTTGCCATGATCAAGTGGAATTTATTTCAGGGATACAAGGATGGTTCAATATTCACAAATCAATCAACATGGCACAGCACATTAACAAAACAAAGCATAAAATCATATGACCACCCCAATAGATACAGAAAAAGCATTTGAAAAAATTTAGTATCCATTCATGATAAAAAATCTTAACAAAACGGGGTTAGAAGGAACATATCTCAATTTAATAAAGGCCATAAATAAAAACCTCAGAGCTAACATCATATCCCATGGTGAAAAACAGGTATTTTCCTCTGAGATCTAGAACAGGAAAAGGATGTCCACTCTCCCCACTTTCATGCAACATGGTATTGGATGTTCTAGCTATAGCAATCAGGGAAAAATAAAAAAGAGGCACTCATATTGGAAAGAAATTAAACAGCCATTATTTGTAGACAACATAATACTACATATAGAGTATCCTAAACTCCACCAAAAAAACTGCTAGAAGTGATAAATAAATTGAATAAAGTTTCAGGACACAAAATTAATGCTCAGAAATCAATAGAATCTTTATACACTAATAACAATGTTGCAGAAAGAGAAATTAAAATAACAACACAATTTACATTTGCACTACAAAGAATAAAATGCCTAGGATTAAACTTAACCAATGAGGTAAAAAACCCTGAAAACTATAAACCATTGATGAAATAAATGGAGGATGAAACAAACAAATGGAAATATACTCCATGCTCATGAATTGTAAGAATTAATATTACTAAAATGTCCAGATTACACATAGCAAACCACAGATTCAATTCAATCTCTATCAAAATACCAACAGCATTTTTCACAACACTAGAACAAATAATACTAAAATTTGTGTGGACTCTCAAAAGACCCCATATAGCCAAAGCAATCTTGGGAAAGAACAAAGCTGGAGGTATCATAGTTCCAGATTTCAAGATACACTACAAAGCTGTAGTAATCAAAACAGTCTGGTACTGGCACAAAAAGTAGACAGATTAATGGAACAGAATAGAGAACCCCGAAATAAACCCACAATTATACGGTCAATTAATCTATGACAAAGGAGGCAAGAATATACAATGGAGAAAAGGCAATCTCTTAAATAGTGATGGGAAAACTGGATGAATACATGTAAAAATATGAAGGACCACCATTTAGCATCATATTCACAGTTTTGAACCTTAATTTTCCACGGTATTAAATTCTACAAATCCAACTACCTTGTCTTCCAGGTATCTGTCCCCATCATCACCCGTTTTTTCATTTATTCATACAACATTAATAGAGCAAATACTTATAATCTGAAAATGTAACCAAGCTCAACCTGAAATAAAAAGGTGAAGTGATAAGGTACAATAGGTAAAGTGATAAGGTACAATAGGTAAACTTACTTATTGTATTCGTCTCCATTTAATCCTTCCCTCTTTCTCTGAAAAGGTATCTTCCCTGACTCCATTGCCTTAATGGTACTCTAGTTAGTGCATCAGTTCTTACTAATATTCCTAATCTGGGCCTACTTCTTCCAGTAGAGCCCTACTATCTAATTCTTCCTTCCTACACCATTTCTACACATTTACAATCTGTTTATAGAAGAGAGAGGATGATAAATAAATCCATGTTCTATTTGCAGGTTATTTACAACTTAAAGGGGTAACGTTTCCTATTCAGATGATTTTAAAAGTGGAGTCCACATGTGGCACTGGATAATTTGTAGCAAAATATCAGGCACCTTAATGGATAATTAAAGATATTTTGGGTGAAGATGAGCATTATCCTACTGATTTTCAAATCTTAGCATGAATAAAGGAACCATGCATAAAGCCATACTAGTCTCCCTGTAACTTTCAGTTTTTGATTCAAAACATGGCCCTGAAATAATATAGAACACCATCATTTTTTTTTTTGCATGTGGCTGCCATTAGTACATGAAAATAGAATTAATGTGCCCTATTTTTTATATTAGAGGTATTTAATCCCTTCATTGGACATGGTTTTCTCAATGACATCAACATATTTCCTTAGATTTTGGCATACTCATTATTGTTTCATTTGACCTTGTGGTCAACCAAAATCTTTGGTTAATTTTCATCTAAACTTCTACTAAAAAAATCTTTGCCAATTTTTTTATCAACATTATTTTTTCATATCACAAGTGACAAGTTTGGCCTTTATCTCTATCAAATTGCTTTTTGTTAGCTGTCCTTTCATTAATAGTAGAGACTTCACTACTCAAAAATTTATCTTTTTAATAATTGATTACAAGCCTCTATGAGAACAATATTTTTTCATAAGTATAGTTATTATTATAACTGGGCATATATACATATAGCATATATTTTACAATTCAATAACATTAAAATATTATTATATTGTTAATCCTTTTCCTAGCAATAAATTTGAGTAAGATTATATTCTTTTTCTATGCCTTGTTAAAGTACAAAAAAAAATGGAAAATGGAAAACAATGAGTAGATATTACCAGGTAGAGGCACTCACACACCTTCTTATCATTCAAGAAGTATATTTTTATGATGTAATGCAGGAAAGATAAAGGAATGATTCATAAAATACTTGCAGAATTCAAGACAGGCTTTAACATTTAAAATACAAAATGCTTTAAAATACTTTATAGCACTTTTTTTTGTAAGTAGTTAATATTAACAGAAATCAAAGATTCATCTAAGATAAAAACAAGGAACATAGTCTTAGTTTATTTCTCATAGGTTTACATTCTTCCCATCCATGAAATAATTTTAATATTTATAAAATTGGTATTCTATAAATAAAAATGATTTGAATACTTTCTACATTATAACACTGAAAATAATTACTATCACAAGACTAGTTAATAAATTATTGCTTTTAATTTCCTACTAGATATTATCTTTAAATATGATGCCATTACATTACATTGAAATGTATCACTCACTAAAATGTAGTAAGACTACATACTTCATTTCATTCAATAATCTCTAAATTATTTTAACCAAGTTAGGACCTCAGACAATCAAAACTTTTTTTAGTGTCTTGATACTTCTTATATTTGGAGGTAATTTCCATTGTTGATATTAAGTAAATCAAGTTAATCACATTGTAATGCTAGGCACTACATATAAAATTCCATATTCTATACTTCAAGTCATGCAGAATACATTTCATTTTTCTCTTATTATGGACTTTAATATTAAGGTAAATTACTTGCAGATCTTCAGCTACTAGTACTATTTCTTTTTTCCCACATGCTCCCCCCCAACAAAAAATGAGCAAATTGTCTTCAAATTAGTTGTTTTAATAAAGTTATATAGTCAATGTATAAGCACGGTCTTCTAGTGATTTGAATGACTTTAGATTTCTATATCTTATGCTATCACACTACTTAAGCATAAGGTTCAAAGCAGAATGACAATTATTTGTGTGTATGGCTGTCATAAAGCTACAGCACATAGAATAAGATAATTCACAAGACATTTATATAGAGAGATATGCCTTTGTGCCATATTACTTTTTATGTTTATTTATTTTCCTCCTCTCTAGTGCATGATATCTATATGTATATCCATATCATCTACCATCTTTTTATTATTATTATTACCATTTTATTATTATCTATCATCTCTCTCTAAAAGAGGTAGCTCTATAAATAGTAAATACTCAAAACTGTGTGCTAATGTTATATGATCTTAAAGAAATTTATGATTTGTAGCCTTCAATATAGAGCTATGCATACCATGCATGATTCGCCCAAATCTCATCTCAAAAAAAGACAATCAAGCTGTCAACATAGACCCCCAATATATTTTTGTCTATCTTGTGACAAAAAAAAAGACATTTTGGACACAAAACTCAGAATTATAAAATATAGAACTAAAAATAATTTATAAAAATATTTTATCAGAAATTTCAAATCATCCACATGTGCACCTGTTTATTTTTAATCAAAATATGCTTCTTTTAATAATAAGATAAAACTTCCAAGTTCATAGTGAGACATGTGGCTGTACTTCAAAAGGAGAAAAGGAAGGCCTTGAAGAAATAAATGGGAATATTCATTCTACTATCAAGATGAAAATTTGGAGAGTAATAGAAAAGAAGACTAAAAATTAAATATCACATACAACATTATAGAAGAAAGAAGAGTAGGACAAAGTGAAGTTAACAATTTCCATATTTTAACAATTAATTTTTTAAAAAATAAAACATAAGAATTAGTGCTATTTTACAAGAAAATGTGAGAAATTTTTATTAGTGAGATTTTAAGTAGTTTCTCACTGGATTTTAAAAACTATAAAATAACTATAAGTATAGGGATTGATAACATACTTACAATGCAAGAAAAAACAGAAAAAATCTTATCTTTCCCATTTATCTCCAACAGGTAAAGGTTTTGGAATTGTGGAAAGAACTTACAATGCAGTAGAAAGACAAAACAAGAAATTGAACTAGAAGTATAGTCTTGGTTTTTCTAGAAAATAAAGGATTTAATGGAAGCCATTCAATCCATAAAACAAGGTATTAGATATATAAAAGAGAAATTTCACCAAGGGACTGTTGATTTTTCCCTGATTTTATCATTCTTCAGAAATGTTTGAGATGGATGAAAAAATGTGCCTACTTAGAAAAACTTGGGTATGTTTAAGAATGAATAAAATATTCATATATCTATTTTTTATGTAGATATAGATATCACAATCATAAGAAGCAAAGAGAATATATAGAAGAGTCAGTAATCAGTTTATCTAATATCAATAGAACAGCTAGTGAAGAAATAACTTCTAAGAACCAGAAACTTTTTGCTTATTTGTAGGAGACTGAAGATGCTAGAATCACAGAAAGAGAAAGATGAAATAGAAATTAATATGTGATTTTCACAAATAAAAATCACATGGGATAAGAATCCAGTTCTTAAATTATAATTGTTTTGCTTGCTCCAAGAATAATTTCCCAGTTTCCAATTTTCTTTGAAAAGAGGAAATATCTATTAATATAACACTTTCTGTATGGGAGATAGAAATATAGCAATTTTTTCACAATCTTAAAAGATATTGTCTCCTATTTAATGAAAGCACACTTATTCAAATCTTACTATTATTCCAAATGGCACAATCAGATATTCTGAAATGCTTTAGCCTGGTGCTGAAAGATTCCCATCTCAGTTTGGCATATAGATTCATATCAAACTTGAATGAATCTAAAGAAGAAATTCTCAAGCAAAGCATTTCAAATACATTTCCATTTAAACCCACAAAACTACTTTTCTTCAGGTACTCCAAGGCAATAGAACTTTCCATAGCTGCTGATTAAGAATTACTTGAAAACATTTTCAGTAGATAAGTACTTCTCTCCTCATGAGCATTAAGTGACTTTCTCAGGATGATTATAAAATTCAGGCAGATGCATTCATTTTATTAATTAAACATATCAAGGCATAACCTACATTAACCCAAGATATTTTTAGAATTATTGTTTAAAGTGAGATTCATTTCTCACACTTGATTATTAAAAAAAATTTGCAGAATGTTATTTTAATGTTATAATAAAGTTTAATAACTTCATTATTTGATAAAATGTATTATTATTTTTATTATTTAATAATTTATTAAATTATATATATTATATCATATAAATAATAATTTATTATTTGATAAAATGTATTTTTTGAATATTTTAAAATCAAAGTTCATTGCCGATAAGTGTAAATGGCCCTTACTGCACCTAAATTACTGTGATTAATAAAAGTAATTCTACTTATCTAAGAACACCTCCATTTCCAAACATTTATTTACCATATTGGAAAAATAAACAACTCTATACAAACTTAGCTTTCTACACAACTTTGACAGATTATTTATTAAATCCATTAAGAATTTACTGGAAAGAGGGGCACCTGGGTGGCTCAGTGGGTTAGGCCTCTGCCTTCGGCTCAGGTCATGATCTCAGGGTCCTGGGATGGAGCCCCGCATTGGGCTCTCTGCTCGCAGGGAGCCTGCTTCCCCCTCTCTCTCTGCCTGCCTCTCGGCCTACTTGTGATCTCTTTCCTCTCTGTCAAATAAATAAATAAAATCTTTAAAAAAAAGAGAATTTACTAGAAAGATATTTAAGGTCCTGGTCAAAATGCTGACAATTTAAAGCAAAAAAGCAAAATAAAAACAAAACCAGTTCTTCAAAATAACATTTGCAGCCTCATCAAGTAGTGGAGGTAAGCAGGGTAAATAGTGTAACTCGAGGAACATGTATCAGCAACATCTAAATTGCATGAATATAATAATTGATAATAATAATACTAATATATATCTAAATAATAAGGCTTTGTTTTGGAATAAAAAATATTTAACTATCACTTTGAAAAACTGTCCATATGAATTCATTTGGGTATGACTTTTCAGATTATATATATTTGATGATTTAAGTTTGATGAAAACTACAGACCAGAGTAAGAAGTAGACATGGCTTATTTCTGTTAGTTTTTAAAGATCCTTATTACTTCTTCTATCATTTATATGCTCTTTTAATGGTTAGTAAACATTTGGGATTCATCATGACTATTAATCTCAAAATATAAATAAAACAATACGGGCATTTGTATTTCAATAAGATCTTATTGATAATATGAAAGTCTTAAATGTAAATTAGTTTACATGAATTACTTATTCACAAATTCTAAGTAACCAAATTTTCTGGGGAAAATTTTGTAAATACATTAATCTTTAAAATAAGAACAAATAAATTCATCATTTTTAGGGATTACTTTTCAGAGTTCTTACTTTCACTTTCACCAAAGTAAATCATCTAAAGACACATTTTATATATTAAAAATGATTTTTGTTATGGCAAGAATTTTGGGATTTATTATGTATGTAAAATACTGCAAAATTATTTTAGATATTATTTATCCTAATCTAATATTAGAATGTTTAATAAACAAGGCTACAGATTAATTCAACGTGGTATAGTCCTACTTCAAATAATTTTTAAGATATAAATTGTATATTCTAGTGTCATAGATAGTGTCTGGAAATAAATGAATTGTTTTGCTCTTTTCAAAAAATAGTTCTTCAGAATGCTTTATGAATGCAAGATGGTATAGGAATGAATCATGAAATGCTAGGTCTAGAGGACAAACTCTATTTCAAATCAGAAGCAAGAAAACTTTCATTCTAAAAGTCTAAATTACTTGTATACTTCTGACAAAGTCGTATTATTTTCTTCTCGAAGTATAAAGAGAATTTGAAAAAATTTAAACTTCTAAAACTAAACTTTTATTTTCTCTGATCATGATAGTATCACATGCTTTTTGCAAAAAATCCAGAAAATGAGAACAGAAAAGAAAGTAATAATAACAATAGCCTATAATGCCACTATTTTGAGATTATTATGCTGAGTTAAATAAGTCAAGCAGAGAAGTCAATTACATGGTTTCACGTACTTGTGGAATATAAGGAACAATATGGAGGATGTTAGGAGAAGGAAAGGAAAAGTGAAGGAGGAGAAATCAGAGGGAGAAATGAACCCTGAGAGACTGTGGACTCTGAGAAACAAACTGAGGGCTTCAGAGGTGAAGGGGTGGAGGATGGGTGAGCCTGATTGTGGGTATTAAGGAGGGCATGTACTTCATGGAGTACTGGGTGTTATATATAAATAATGAATCTCGGAACACTACGTCAAAAACTAATGATATGACTAACATAGCACAATAAAAATTTTTTTAAAAAGATTATCAATCTAAATAATAACAAAGAAAATTTTAAATATAAAATATTTAAATACAGAACTCTAAAACTAAATTGGAGAGGATAAATATTGTATTTAATTTTTCAAAGTTAGAAATAAATTTTTATTGTATGCATCATCATAGAGTTGCACACATTTTTTTAAAAAGGCCCTATAGGGACACCTGGGTGGCTTAGTTGTTTAAGCGGCTGTCTTCGCCTCAGGTCATGATCCCAGAGTCCTGGGATCAAGTCCCACATCTGTCTCCTTGCTCGGCAGGAAGCCTGCTTCTCCCTCTCTCTCTGCTTGCCACTCTGCCTGCTTGTGCTCTCTCTCTCTGATAAATAAGTAAAATCTTTAAAAAGGTACTATGAAAGGAAGAAAAATCTTAATTTTCAGAAATACTTACCATTAGATAAATAAGGACACAGTTACATTCATGGTTGGTATGGGCCTGAGGTCTCAGTAAAAATACTTTACATTTGAATATCCTCCTCTCAAAAATCAGGAGTATAATGAGAAACATGGTGTCCATTCACAGCCATATGTTAATAGTCTCCATGCTATTGGGGATGACAATCAGTTGCCAAATACCATATGTCTGTCTTAAGCAGAGTCAGTATGTATATTGCTTTTAGCACGCATGGTTTCTGCTCTTTGGAAATGCAACAAATTGTATTATTTGTTTTTATTGAAATATATGATCTTTTGTCAGAAACGAAACCTGGGAGAAAACATATTCAAATTGATAGCAGAGACTTAAAAAGGGGCAATAGTTTACACACTCAGCCAACCCAAAGTCTCAAAAAAGTTTTTCTTTTTTTTTTAAGTTTTTCTTAATAATGTAGTTTCTATTCCAAAGAAAAGAATAAATATCAATCGCCATTTTCCAATCACTGTAGAACAAATTAATTTGAACTAAAGTCTTAATGGTGTCTGACTAGCTTTTATGTATCAGGTGTATCAGGTGTCCTGGCCATGAAGGAAAATAAAATTACTGGAGAAGGAGATGGGGAAGGAAGACAGGAAGAAGGCGATGCAATCAACAGGTACCAAAAGCCATGATTACAATATCAATTATTCATCACTGATATCAACATAATATTCGTTAGTTTGAATGAAGGTCCCCAAACAAATGAGTTATGAAAGCTCTATTAGCAAATTTGGTGGGATTATGTGCCCAGACTATTTAAGTTTTTATAATCGTTCCAATATATAAAGCCCAGTTCCTGCTGGAGAATTCATAATCCCCTAAAGTCAAGACAGACCTGAGGGAATAAGAGATATTTAATCAAATATTTTAACAGACTGCAGAGAAATTCAGAGGTGAGAGCAAGCAAATAATTTGAGGTGCAATGACAAACCTGTGGGATTATAATTTGATTGAACCTATCGTACCATCAGTCACTCTACCACAAATTACTCTGTTGTGAATTTCCGATATAGGTGGACAAATGACTCATACTGTGTGATCTCATCTTGTCACTGTTTGTCCCTTCATGCAAACTCTTTGAAATAATTCTTCGATATCTGCCACTTATAGTTTAATCACAGCAATGAGACCTTGGGAAAGGAATACATATATGAACAAACGTTTCTCAATTCTATGTATTTTTCATTTAGATTGCATTAACGATTATTGCTTGGGTAGTGGGTTTTGGATATTAATCACCATTTGTGGCTGAATCTAGAAATGAGGTTGTTCAGTGGAAAGTATGTACCACCACACTGTGTGTTTGAATTTGACCGGATTAGTTTCATTGTGTGGTGTGTGTGCGTATGGGTGGGTAAGGCAGATTCCAGCGTGTCTCACTGTGGGTACTGTCCAGTAGAGTAGGAAGGAAACTGACCCTTGCCTCCTCTGGATCAGGAATGGCCTTGAACTCTTAACTTAGGATGTGGACTAGAGATGAACCATAAATTCTGAGTCTCTTATTGAGTTCATACATATCTAAACATTTCCTATGAATCTGCATGCCAATAGCAACAACTTTCCTCAAATTAAGTCCTTTCCTCAAAAGTAGAAAAGGAATCCATACCAACCAAACAATCCAGATTTTGTTGTCCTTCCAGAAAGTTCTTGATTTTATTTCCACCAAAACTTGAGACTGGAATTGTACCCTATCAGGAATCTTTGCCCCAAGCTGGAAAAGTCCGCATCATCTAGTCCCCTAGAAAAGATAGCTCCTGTTCTCTCCAACAGGCAGTAAAATGCTGGCCTGAAGCAGGACTCTGTCAGAAGTCCAATCAACTCAGACAACAGCTAACTCCTCCAGAAATGTCAGAGTAACTCTAAACATCATTGGATACAATTATCATTTTCCTTTTATATAATAACAGTAGATGAGCTCCCTTCAAAGCAGAGATGATCTAGTCCACGGTATTTATTTTTCAAGAATGCAGAGTTCTCCTACCCTTCAGACAAGTGCTGAGGTCAATAATTTTGAGACTCTAACACATTGGAAATTTTATAAGGTGCTAGGTTGAAGATCACATTACTTTGTGGTGCAAAATATTTTCTTGAAGACACATCAAAAAAGCTGATGGAGCTGAATTTATCATGTTTGTGTATTATATATAAAGGAGGGTCAGAGGAAAAAAGCTGTTGTATTCACAACATATTGTTAATTCACAGCATTTTCGAGATCCTCTCCATTATATAAACCTTCCAAGATAAAAATTCATTGTTAGAAATATGATAATACATAAGGTTGGCAGATGTTCCAATAATGGGCTTAATTACAAAGACTGGGATAGTAGGCTATGTTAGCTACCATATTCTCTGCTATTAGCTTTCCATCAAACTGTATATGCTCTCAAGTCCTGATTAACAGATTTGTAGAATTTTAGATTCATAAAAGACATTAAATGAAACAAAAAGGGTAATGTTTCATGCTATCACTGTGATTGTCATATATAATGCTCTGTCAATCACACCTAAAATGAAATCACTTTCCCCACCTCACATGGCAATTTCTTGTCAGAATAGTAACTGGACTGAATTTCTTCTATTGGCCTTAAAATGAATCATATAGATTACTGCCCACTTGCAAATTGACATGATTTTAATTATTCCTCAATATGTAACCTATAAAATAATTTCACTTAATTCTCACAACCTTCTTAAGAGATAGATATTATTAGTCACCTTTTATAGACAAAGATATTGAGACTCACTAGGGTTAGTGGTCCTAAAATCACACAGTCAGAATTTCAGCCCAGGTATGTCTGCTAGCCAAGGCTATGCAATTTTCCACATTACAACATACTAAAATTAGCCTAGTTGTTAGAAAAATCTTGATTCACAAAAAACAGTAATTCCTAGTGAGTTTACACTTTTGTGCGTCTTTCCCTTTTGCTTTGAATAAATAATCTATTTGCTTGGAATAATCAATCTAGTGTTTCCCTATTCTCTATGAATTTCTGAAAATAAATTATATATAATCTTACTTAACCCCTAAAATAATTGATTATATTTTGGTGGCCAAATGGCCAACAAATCTATCTCACCAAATCTATCCTCACTGCTAGGCATTGAGGATACAGTGATGGAAAGGGTATAATCACACATTCATTTTCCTTTTTTTTTTTTTTAGATTATTTATTTATTTGTTTGTTTGTTTGTTTGTTTATCAGAGAGAGAGAGAGAGCACAAGCAGGGAGAGTGGCAGGCAGAGGAGAGGGAGAAGCTGGCTCCCTGCTGAGCAAGGACCTTGCCTGATGTGGGACTCTATCTCAGGACCCTAGGACCATGACCTGAGCCGAAGGCAGCCACTTAACCAACTGAGCCACACAGGCAGCCCCACACATTCATTTTCTAATGAGGCATGTCAACAATTAATTTATGTGCATATACTTATTAATTTTCAGTGGAATAAAAATATGGCTGTTGTAGTTATAGATGCAGAAAAGAATCTTACAAATTATCATGTTAGTATCCACATATATTCATTAGTTCATTCATTAAATATGCTAGATGCATATTTCATGCTTTAATGAGCATCTACTATATGCATTCATTAAAGGATAGAGTAAGAAATAGACATTCTTATCTCACTGAATTACATCGTAATGGGAAAAACTTACTGTAAAGAAGTAAATGCATTACATTAATGTGTGCGCATATATATATTCAAATACACCTATTGTGTATGTACTTATGCATATGCATATAATGTCAGTGAGCTAAAAGTGTTTTAAAGAAACATAAAGCAAAGTAATAGAAAAGGTAAATTCTATTTTAGATACTGCAGAAACAGTATACAAATAGAATGTTGAAGAATACCAGTACAATATTTAATCATTGGCTATTTGGAGGTAAAATATCTAATCATTGGCTATTTGGAGGTAAAACTGTTCTTTCCTCTTCTAAGTACAATGCAGTAATATATTTTAGTCTATTAAAAAGACTAATGACAAAAATAATGCCCTTTTCAAAAACAGTACATTAAATTTTCCAAAGATGAAAAACTATACGTTTTATTTTGTGAATTTAATGCTGGAGAAACTGAGTAAAGATTCTAAACCTATCTGAGAAACAATTATACCTAGGAGCTAAAATATCTCTGCTGTACCATTTTATTTCATCAGCTTACATGAGAGAACATTTTTATGAAGATACTAAGCATTATTAAGCAATTAAGATTGGTTGTGAAACCAGTTTCAATCTATTTTTTTCCTGGGCTTATTTTCCTGTTGGTGATAAAGTTCATAGGTCTAGAGTATTAAATTTTAATGCTAGAACTCCATCTTCATGATAAAAAGTGAGTAGCATTGGCATAACCAGTAAAACAAAGAACACTTTAGACACATAAGCAAAAACAAAGAAACAAAGAAACAAACAAAAAAACCTATGTAGAGAATTTCTCTTCTAAGGAAAATAAACACAGATTAAACTTTTACATTAAAAATTCAATCTTTACTTTTTTCTGTATTCTAATAAGTTTAGTTTAGGAAATTGGATATGATGTTATTAAATTATTTTTCTTCTTGGAAATACTGTATTTTGATGAACAGAAAAAAGAAGAAACATTCTTGGAGAAAGTTTAAGAATATAGAATACCTTGATGATTTAAAAATTTGCCTTTGAGGTTTACTTAAGTTTATCTTCAAGGGTACAGTGTCTAACACCTTGAATGTACCATCTACTGAATGAAACACTACCTTACATCAAAGTAAAAGAACATGTAAAAAATATCAAAGCAGAAGAGCTCTTTGTTTTGATCAATATCAGTGAAAATTAGATAATCTTTTTCACATTCTCCCCAAATTCAGAAAAAATGAAACCTCCACTCACACAATGCCAAAAGAGCTGGGACTAGTCCAAAATTTGGGACTTGGTCAATCTCACATTCAAATCCAAACAGACACAATCCTGCTAGTTTATGAGCGCTGACAGTATCCCGGCTGGAGGAGATAAGGCTGCAGGCATTGTGCACACTTAGCCACTGGCAGGAAAATAAACATTGACAACTTGACAGTTCATCAATTGGAAAGCCATTCAGTCTTTTTGATACATGGAGATACTGGGACTAGAGCCTTAATTTTAGACACATCTAAGTGAATCTGTATTGTACTTATTTGCATGGTAAAGTTTTCCCTTGATAGTATCTCTAAAGACATTGTATATGTGTTAATGTCCATATGAAAGAACTATCCCATTTATAAATGGAGCTAGCAATCCATATACTTATTCACGGTACTCTTAAAATTACTTAAGTGGCAGATTTGGAGTTTTATAAATTCAGTACTTAGTTAAAATTGTAGTTTGGTAGAAAAGCATATGTGTTATAACAACAAATAAAAACTTAAAATAATACATAATTTTTTAACAACAATGTAAAAGGTGCTATAAAAATTACGGTCCCTTTCACATAAAGTCTATGTAATGCCAGTGCACTGGAATGGTTCCGTCCAATTTGGAAGTTAGAGCAAAGAAACATAAATAATTACAGGAGTGTTCTAATATTACTTAAGAATAAAGCATACATAATTTGAAGTATATGATTCATTGTCGACTGAATGGCATAGATGACACAGTATATGGACTTTGAATTCAGAGCAGGGTGAAGCAACTACATTGATCTTGGAAGTATACTGATCTTGGTAGGCTAAATGAAGCCCACTTCTGTCACCCTCACAACCATGACTTTTTGAGCATCTGGAACCCATCCAACCCTTTGATCATGAATTTAGATGTCTCTCTCTTCAAACACAACTTCCTGGCTCCGAAGGTCTTTCATTTAATGCAAATCAGAAATGGGCTCTTCAGACTTACTGAGGGCTCTATTCTCTCAAGTCACACTTTCTGCCTGTTGTTGAGATTCCTCCTGTCTTCATACCATACATGTCCAAGTTAGATTTTATGATTTGTCACTTTAGCCATTACCCTGTCAATAAATATCCTTACTCTCATCACCTCATTTGAAATCTCAATCTTACATTAATTCAAATGCATTCTGTCCACCAAATGCTGTTAGACAAAAATATACAACCGTGTAGATTAATGCTGCAATGAAATTTGAAACCCCTAAGAGCCAACAACGCTGCTTGACAATTCTTTCATATTTCCTAACTAGCCTTCTCTTCTGTTTGCTACAGCAGCTATTTTAAAACTTAATCACCTTTAGACTTTCAACCTCATTATTGCTAATGTTTTCTGCTACATTTTCCCTCTTAGCATGTAATCTCATCTCCCACCTTTCCAAAAAAAGTTAATATATTTCTTAATAATAGCCTTAACTCTTTGATACCACCCATGAAGACTTGCTTACATTCACACCATTCTTTCCTTACTCTCTCCCTCCATAATTCTGGAAAAAAATATCTTCCATGCCTAAGATAAAGCACTCCATCCAAATTGACCCAATCCCTTCTCTTTCTCCCAGACCTCTTCAATAATCACCCTTCTTTCCTTTATCTTCTTTCTCTTCCTCTCTTACTCAATCTGAACATTTGAACATACTCAAGTTTCTTACATTCTGAAAATCTGCCCCCTTAATTTCACAAAGCCATTTAATGGCCACTCTTATAACCAAATGGTGGGTTAATACAATATTTATGCTTATGCTTGCTTCTTACTTGTAACCTTTCTTTTTACTTTCTGATTTGTTGATTTTTCAACATATGGCATTACAACCCTATTGAGATTTCCTTCATAAGTGACAATTAATTGCAACATTTTTTTGAGGTACCAGGTAAGTTCTGGATGTGTCACATCACTAACTCATTTAGGTTGTAACTACTTATGAATCTAGTGATACTCCTGAGGTCACTTGGTTTTAAATAACATAAAAATTTGAATAGCCTGACATTAGCAGCCTTTCTAACCCATTTGCCTTATTGCCTTTTCTTAGTTACTAATAAACCCTGAGTTCCTAATTTCAATGGACTCTCTTTAGCCTTTATACTACTGCTTTTCTGCTACATTACTGACCACCCCTGCTTCTTGAAACAAACTCTTTCTTCTTAACTGCTACTATAATAGGAATACTTTAATTATTGTCCTTGTATATACACTCCTAATTATTAAATTGGGATAATTACTTTTGTAAAACAGGATAAGGCTTTAGGAAAATTAATCACAGCACTACATTAGATAGTTTATACAAAAGGTATTGGAAGAGGGGCAGCTGGGTGGCTCATTCAGTTAAGTATCTGCCTTCAGCTCAGGTCATGATCCTGGGGTCCTGGTGGGATTGAGCCCCATGTGTCATGAATCTCATGGGGCTTCCAGCCATTGGGGAGTCTGCTCTCCCTCTCCTGGCTTTTACTTGTGCTTTATCTCAAGATAAATAAATAAAGTCTAAAAAAATATACTGGAAGAAAGAAGAAACCTCGTAAAAAATGATTACACTTAAACTTTGTGGTAATTATTGAGATTAGAGTGGAAGGAAAAAACACAAGGAAATAAAGTAATACCTGCATAAAGAGCTTTTACTTGTATTTGTATAAGCCCTATCTGCAAATCAAATCATTTTTCTATATATCCATTAATATGTACAGAAGTCTTTTTTTCTTTTTTCAAAATAAGGAATGCTATATCAATCCTGATTTCACAATTTTAAAAAGGCTAGAAAAGGTTTGTAATTAAGTAACAAAACTCCAAAGAACAATACATTACATTTTTGCTATAAAGCATTGAGTATTTTCATTTTCTGAATCTTCAGTTATATTTATACTAAAATTAGTTTATGATTTTATGTTAATTATGTTATATACTTTGTTTCCAGACTCTAGAAAATGTAGCTAGTTCTTATTATTAAATAGATATGTTGAAGGTGGACTTTTCCCTAATGGTTTTGATACCACTGAAGCCAGAAGTAGTGCAATGATAATGTCAATATGCTAAAAAATTAAACTAGTAATTTAAGCTTCTGTGTCTAGGAGAAGTACACTTAAAGAAGATGAAATAAAGAAATGTTCAGATCAACATGTCTTTCTCTGAAGTAAAAAACTCAGAAATCTGACCACAAGAAAACACCAACAAAGGAAATTTTAAAAGTTATAACTTAGGCAGAAGAAAAGCAATTGGAGATACAGATACAGGAAGGAAAGTAGAGCAAAGAAAGTGGAAAATATATGGATAGGTGTAAATAAATATTATTGCACAAAATAATATTAGTGATGGAATAAAAAAGGTAACAGTTAAAAACATAATAAAAATAATCTATAATTTGAGACATGGATACATTGACTAAATGGAATTAAAATGTTCTAAGTATGTTTGTTACCTAAAAGGAGGACAAAGATATTGATTACATGTTGATAAATTAAGTATGTTGTAAATTCTAGCAGAACTGTTAAATAAGTAGAAACAGAATACATAATTTGTAAATTAGTAGAGGAGAAAAAAGGAAAGTAAATATATATGTGTGTGTGTGCTAAGTATATATTCACTATCCAAATAAGGTGAACAAAGTTACCTAGAATATAGGCAAGACAAATAGAATGTACGAAAAGGTAGAATGTACAAAATAGTAGACTTAAATGTAAAAGTATTAGTAAGTACATTTCATATAAATATATGAAATGCTTTGAGTTTTAAGAATAAAAGTCGAATTAGCATCAAATAATTATATACTTTTAATAAGAATTATGTGCAGAACAAAAGAATGTAGAAAAGTTGAAAGTAAAAGGATAGAAAAATAAATGCCATCCAAATAGCAATTGAAAGAAAGTTGGTTTAGTTCTATTAATAGTGGACAAGGTATTTTTTTATGGAAGAAAGCATTATTAGAAGTAGAAGTCTTTATAATGATAATTTTTAAGGTGTTAAATACCAAGAAAACTACTCAAAGTGAAAATAAGTTCAGATCTTGAAACGTTTCAGAGATTTTAAAAGATATTAGCAATTTTATGCCAAAACATATAGAAAAAAACTATATGGAAAATAAAATAAAACTACATAGAAAAATAAAACTTCATAGTTGACAAGATTTATAAAACATGACTTTTATTTTTATCATGGAAAATAGAATTAGTCATTTAAAAAAATCCCACAAAGAAAATTTTAGGCCACACTGGCTTCATTAGAGTGACCTATCAAACACTCAAAGAAATTTTTGCAATTTTGTATAACTCATAGAAAATAGAAAAAGAGAAAACTTTCTCACCCTATTTTGTGAGGCAATATAACCTTAGTATCAAAATCCATATGATGCATCACATCAATAAGAGAAAGGATAAAAAACTGTATGATCATGTCAAGCAGAAAAAGCATTTGACAAAGTACGGCATCTTTTTATGATAAAAACTCTCAGTAAAGTAGGTTTAGAGGGAACATATCTCAACATAATAAAGGCCATATATGGAAAACCCACAGCTAATACTAAAACTGAGAGCTTTTCTTCTATGGTCAGGAATAAAACAAGCAAGTGCACTCTCAACCACTGTTATTTAACATAGTACTGGAAGTCCTAGCCAGTGCAATCAGACAACCAAAAGAAATAAAAGTCATCCAAATGAGTAAGGAAGAAGTGAAACTTTAACTATTTGCAGATGACACATACTCTATATAGAAACCCAAAAGATTCCACCAAAAAAACTGCTAGAACTGATGCATGAATTCAGTAAAGTCTCAGGATACAAAATCAATGTACGGAAATCTCTTGCATTTCCATACACCAATAATGAAGCAGCAGAAAGAGAAATTCAAGAATCAATCTCATTTATAATTGCACCAAAAACATTAAAATACACAGGAATAAACCTAACCAAAGAGGTGAAAAATCTGTACTCCGAAAACTATGAAACACTGATGAAAGAGGGGCGCCTGGGTGGCTCAGCGGGTTAAAGCCTCTGCCTTCGGCTCAGGTCATGATCTCCAGGAAGTCCCGCATTGAGCTCTCTGCTCAGCAGGGAGCCTGCTTCTTCCCCCTCTCTCTCTGCCTGCCTCTCTGCCTACTTGTGATCCCTCTCTCTCCATCAAATAAATAAATAAAATCTTAAAAGAAAAAAAAAAACACTGATGAAAGAAATTGAAGATGACACAAAGAAATGGAAAAACATTCCATGCTCATGGATTGGAAGAATAAATATTGTTGAAATGTCTATACTTCCCAAAGCAATCTACACATTTAATGTAATCCCTATCAAAATACCAACAGCACTTTTCACAGAGCTAGAACAAACAATCCTAAAGTTTGTATGGAATCACAAAAGACCATAAATAGTCAAAGCAATCTTGAAAAAGAAAAGAAAAGCTGGATGCATTACAATTCCAGACTTCAAGTTATATTACAAAGCTGTATTACAAAATGGTATGGCATTGGCACGAAATAGACATATTGATCAATGAAACAGAAAAGAAAACTAAAAAATGAACCCACAACTGTTGCTCAATTAATCTTCAGCAGTGCAGGAAACAATACCCAATGGGAAAAAGACAGTTTCTTCGACAAATGATGTTGGGAAAACTGGATGGCAACATGTAAAAGAATGAAACCGGATCACTTTCTTACACCATACACAAAAGTAAATTCAGAATTGATTAAAGACTTAAATGTGAGACTTGAAACCATAAAAATCTGAGAGAAGAACACAAGCAGTAACCTCTCTGACACTGGCTATAGCAACTTCTTTCTAGTTGTATCTCTTTAAGCAAGGGAAACAAAAGCAAAAATAATTTATTGAGACTTCATCAAAGTAAAAATTAAGGAAACACAGTGAGGGAAACAATCAAGAAAACAAAAAGGCAACTTATGAAATGAGAGAAGATATTTGAAATGATATATCTGATAAAGGGTTAGTATCAAAGATATACAAAGAAGTTATAATATTCAACACCCCAAAAATAAATAATCTATTTAAAACATGGGCAGAAGATATGAGTAGATATTTTGCCAAAGAATACATACAAATAGTCAATGCACATATGAAAAGATGCTGAACATCTCATCATTGGAGAAATACAAATCAAAACTACAATGAGGTATCACCTCACACCTGTGAGAATGGCTAAAATAAACAACACAAGAAACAACAGGTGCTGGAGAGGATGTGGAGAAAGGAAAACCCTCCCATCCTGTTGGAGGGAATGAAAACTGCTGCAGCCACTCTGAAAAACAGTATGGAGACTCCTCAAGAAGTTAAAAATAGAACTATCCTATGATCCAGCAATTGTACTAATAGGTATTTATCCAAAGGATACAAAAATACTAATTTCAAGGGGCACACGCACCCTGATGTTTATAGCAGCATTGTCTACAATAGCCAAATTATGGTGTGTAATATTACTCAGCCATCAAAAAGAATGAAATCTTGCCATTTGCAGTGACATGGATGGAGGTAGAGCGTATTATGCCAAGCAAAACAAGTCAGTTAGAGAACAACAAATACCATATCATTTCATTCATATCTGGAATTTAAGAAATGTAAAAGATGAACACGGCAAAGAGAACAAGAGAAGAGACAAACTATAAAAAAGGGTCTTAACTATAGAAAACAAACTGAGGGTTGCTGGAGGGGATGTGGAGGGTGAACTAAATGGGTTATGGGCATTAAGGAGGGCACTTGTGATGAGTACTGAGTGTTGTATGTAAGTGATGAATCACTAAATTCTACCCCTGAAACCAATATTACACTATATGTTAACTAGAATTTAAACAAAAACTTGAAACAAAAGATTATTAACATACTCCATATCAATAATAGATTAATCACAATATTGTTCAGTACAAGGGGTGATGAAAGAAATAAATTCCAAATCCATTTGAGGTGTACATTTATAAGGGTTAGTCATTAGGAAAGATGGCTTTGGCAACTGAAAGCTGACCTCCAGCTGTCAGCGAAAAAGTAAAAGTCTCTTGTTGGTAGAGTGCATTGGTAGTGAATGATGGCACTGGAGTTGATGGGCAAGGGGATTTTTTTTTCTTAGGTGCTGGGAAAAGAGTCATCTTTATCATAGCAGAAGTTACTTACTCCAAGGTCTTTCAGACAGCTATTTTTTCCCAAGTTTTTATTTAAATTCCAGTGAGTTGACAGTACAATATTGGTTTCAAGGATAGAATTTAGCGATTCGTTACTTACATACAACATCTAGAGCTTATCACAACAAATGCCCTACTTAATCATCATCATCTACTTAATCCATCTGCCCCACCCCCTCCAGTAACCCTAACTTTGTTGTTTATAGTTAAGAGTCTGTGAAACTAAAGGGAATTTAAATAAAAACTTAAGTATATATATTTATAGCTTCTAGAATCAATTATAAAAACAAAAGAACCCAAAAGAACATGTCCAAAGGACTTGAATGGGCAATTAATTCCAGAAGAAGTCTGAAGTGCCAAAAGGTACAAGAAAATATGCAGAACCTTATTATAATCAGGGAAATAAAAACTGAAACCATGAAGATATATCATTATATATCCAATAACTTAATAAAAATTTTGAAGTCTAATGAAATTAGACTTGGGCAATGAGAACTTGTTGGACTGTTGGTGGTATGAAAATTAGTAAAGCTCCATGAAAATGGGTTTGAGGTAATAAAGTTTCAAGATATGTTTTCTTATATTAAACAATTCTACTCCTGAATACAAAATCCACAGAAACATACTGACAAGTTTAAGAGTATATATCCAAGATATGTCCAAGAATGTTCATAACAGCTTTGTTTATGATTGTCTAAAAATAGAAACAGGCCACAATGGATTGTCATACATTCATTAGGTAAAAACAATATAGAAATAAACTACAACTATGTGTAATGACAAGAACAAATAACACAAACAGAATATTGAATATAAGAAGCAAGAAAAAGAATATATGCAATATTGAGTTCACTCATAAACTGAAATATTGGCAAAACTCAATTATGTTATTTAAGGATATACTTAATGGTAAAATTATACTTAAAATGTAAAGAAATGAGTACCATAAAATTCAGACTAATGGTTATGCTACTGAGAAAGGAGAATGGGATGTATCAGGGAGAAGTATGTGGGAGTGGTTAGGATGCTTGATACGTTATCTTTCTTGCCTGTAGTAGTGGTTGTTTCCTTTAAAATAAGTCACTAAACTATCCTTGTGTTTTATGGAGTTTTTATACATCTCCTTTGTTTTGCTATACAACAATAATTAAACACATTAAGGTAGTTTTCACTCCTCTCTAGCATAAATTTACCATGAAGTTTTTATTGTGGATTAGAATAACTCCTAACTTTGTCATATCTAAGTTTTTCTGCATCCTATTCACAGCACTGGAGAGAAACACCTACTGAAGAACCTTTTATTCTCAATGCAGCCACCTTCATGCAGTTAGAAATTTACAGCTGTGAGCTCTGGATGTACATTCAATTATCCTGGGTTTTTTCTTACCAAAAATATATAAACATGGCAAATCCAAACTATAGAAAAGTCATTTCTGCAGGGGCTTTTATTTTCTTCTTGAGAAAGCTAGTGAACCAGTAGTTCATAAAATATTCTTTATTGGCACTACTACTCTTACATGTGATTTGTAGTATAGAATAAGAGCTCATTTCCTGCAAACCATTTTCTACTTATTACGTGACACATAGAATTTGAACTACTATAATGTCACAGTTTAGAGTAGACTTTCCTTTCTATATGCAATGTATAAAAGCTCTTATTCTGATTTTGTGCCTGTTACAAGTTAAAAACCAAGCAGTTATGCATTCTATAAATATTAATTTCACTACTCTATATAAATTATCATTATAATGAATGGAAGATAATGCTAGCTCCCTAGGAAACCATTAGATTACTTTTTTCTTTAAATTATTCTAAGGCATAATAGAATTTATTGCTTAATACTTCTGATAAGTATTTAAGGTCATTTAAATGCCTAAGTCTCCCCTCCCCATTCTCTTTCAAACTACAGTATGGTCTTTAATGCATACTGTGATCATATGACATGGGGAGAAAATCAAACAAAACTATAGTTACTTTAGGAGAAAACAGGTATCAATATGTCTGGTCTTACCTTGCGAACGCCTCGGCCAAGCTCTTCTCCATAGTTGGTTCCAAGAATTTCAAAGTGGACATTGGGATTTCCTCCATTCTCTCCAAATTCTAGTTCTCCAGTCAACCCACTGACTCCACCCTAAGATAGTGAAAAAAATATCAATGTAAGATTTCAGAAGAAGTAAAATAACAATAATAATAACAATAATAATAATGAAGAGAAGTGGCAGAGAAAAAGAAGGAGAAAAAGAAGGGACAGAGAAAGGAGAAGGAGAAAAAATACTATCTGCATCAGCAAAATAAATATTATATCAAGAGGACAATTATTAACAGGATATTTTTTAAATAGGTGCCCATAATAAAGAGGTGAGCAATTGAAAGTTGACCCTGAGGTTAACTTAATCCAGTCTCATCCACTTTACAAACAAGGGAATTTATACTCAAAGACTCAAATGACTACTGAAAAGACACCATGGTATTGCTGAGACTAAATTGCAGGCTAGGATTTTTGCTGCCATATCTCGTGAAATGCATAGTTTCATTAGTCAGAAAACTAGACGCTTCTGGAAAGCATAAAATCTACTCTGGAGGCAAGTTTTGACAATATTCTTTCTCTAGCACAATTCTATTCTAATTTGATCTAAAATTATATCTGGGAATCTTAAAAGTCATGGTTTCTAACTTATTGGAGATTTATTTTTTCCTTCTTTATCTTTTCCAAATTAAAAAAAAATAAAAAGCTAAATTAGGCTTGAAATCTGTTTTTGCTCTTAAATAGTAATGCTGGCATTTGAGATTCATTGGGAATTTCCAAACTTCCTCTTTCATTCAACATGACAGATGTTCATTTCCCCAACAGATGGTAATGTAGGTCAGACTTCTCTCTTTCTTGTTTACCGCTCTTTTCTCAGTTTAGTTTATCAGCCTTCACCTTATTTAGGATTTTACAAATTAGAACCATATTCTGAATCACTTCTATACTAAAGCATTTCAACTTAAGAGTTTCAGCCTGATAATCACACTTACTTGGAAAAGTTATTTCCGTTTATAAATTGCTTCAATTATCACTTCTATGATGTTGATACCCAACTAGATCTCATTTTGCCATATCCTCTAATTCAACTTCTAGTCTCTTTTGGCAGGTTTTATGCTGTTTGCTATGTTTTCTACTTCATCTGTGTCTTGTAGCCCATCATATAACTCTATGTTCATAATAGATATTCTGTAAAACCACTGCTTAATCATTAATTTCAATATTTATTTCATTTTTGCAATAGCAATAATCAACAAAACCAACCACCATTATTTCTTTTTTCTTTTTTTTTAATTTTTATTAACATATAATGTATTATTTGCCCCAGGATACACGTCTGTGAATCGTCAGGCTTACACATTTCACAGCACTTAACAGCACATACCCTCCCCAATGTCCACAACCCAGCCACCCTATCCCTACCACCGTTGTTTCTTAATAAGCGAGATTCTCTTTTATTATATGGTTTTATAAATAAAAATGTTGAATTTGATATGTCTATGTTCTCCTCATACATGAGTTAGCAGTCAATAGCATGGATTTTAGAGTCAGACTACCTGAATTTGATAAATGGTGTCAGAATCTACTTGCTAGTAAACCTGGCTAAGTCACTGAATTTCTCTATACCCCAATTTCTACATCTAGGCAAAATAACAGTGCCTATCCCATAACACTACTATGTGTCTCATAATAACATATCTGTAAAGAATATAGAAGAGTGCTTGAAAAGTGGTGAGAGTATAATTACTATCATCATCATCATCACCATCTACCTGATTATTTAATTCCTTAATTTTAAAGACTTTCTAGTTTTGCCACAAATTATGGACATACTCCTGTTTTTTTTTTCAACTAGTTTATTATAGTTGCAAAATTGCATTATATGCTTGAATATTTACATGGTTTTGGGAAATGTTTTTGCAAATTTTGATTCAGTTGCATTTCATTGATTAGTATTGGGGGAAAAAAGTGTTAAAGCAGCTGGTCTAAGATTCATTCACTTATTTTACGGTTATGTGTGTTGTGGGAGGAGGGGCTGTGGGTCAAGAGGAGGACAAAAGAAAGAAGGTAAGTAAGTCTAATGTCCTTGTCAACTAGAACTCCAGGTAGAGACTAGTAATATTTAATAGGAAGAAGAGTCCTTATCTATAAAAGCCCTTAGCAGGATGTCCTCTGCTAAAGATTTATTGTAGTAAATAAACTCAGAATCTGTAGATTAATGGCTTATGGCTCCCCAGGAAATGTCCTGAAGCTTTACATTTTCTAGGGTAAAAATGAAGACATTTCATGATGTAAATGCTCTCTGTTGTGTGAGGTAAACTGATAAAACCTTCCTTGGAGACAGAATGCACATGTCCAACGTGTTAAGAAAGGATTCAGAGAGTCATTCAGAATGCCCTACAATCTCTCTCCTTTGTGCCTCTTGATTTCCCATATCTTTGATATGGGTAAATGAACCTGTTATTGCATGTCAATTTGATCCTATATGTTCATTCCGTATTAACACCTCAAAGAATCCAGTTATCACTCTAGAATTTAAAGACTGGGGTTAAGTACAGTGGATCTTATTATCATTAGTATCTCTGAATAACAAATACTGTAGGAGTTTGACTCACAAATATAGCTTATACTTCTACACCTAAGTTCAAACTATCAGTATACCAAAATCTTCTATTAGAGATTTTCTTGTCCTCATTCATACATCTACCCTAATAATATCTCTTAATTATATGAGATATATTTCTGTCTTAGTACTTTATTTCTAGGGAAAAGAACAAAGATATTATATATCAATATGATTGCTACATTGCAAAAATGCTATACTCCTGAAATTTTTAAACTTTTGAGAACTAGATTGTTTGGCAATATATTATCATTATTCCAGTCAATACTCATATGGCCACTCCATGCTAATGATTTTATCCATAGCTTGTATCTGGTAACTTAGTCTTCTTAAACTGTATACAAGATACCAAAAAACCAAAACAACAACAACAACAAACCCATAAATCAGGGAACCTGCACTTAGTTAACTGTGGCCTCTATTTACCTGTTCACCTTTTTGACTCTGTAATTTGTCTTCTTTGTGTTATATTCTTAATGAGCTGTTAGCATGGGTAATCAGTAAAACCTTCCCTCATGAAGATATAAGGGATGCTTGAGAGGTTGGTATTTCAAGCAAATAAACTCTATCTGGAGCCTCTTGTTATTTACCCCCAACTTAACCTCTCTGATTTTTGATTGCCTGACTATTCCCATGCTTTTGAGCTTTTTATTTTATTTATTTTCTTTTTTCATCTATCCTCAGATCAACTTTGAAAACTGAGCCTTGATAAAAATATGTGCTGGCCAGGTGGTAATGAGCAGTCATTATCTTTGTACATGCACAGTTGCATTTTTTATCTCTTGGTGATGCAGCAGATTCTAAACAAAACAAGCTAATGGGACATTGATAGTATGAATAACACATACAAGTAATTTAAACGTCCTTTAAATTGACAGTAAAAATTGCTGCCGGAGTAAACCTTTTTTAAAATACCAAGTAAAATTGGTCTTGATTTCATTCCACCTAATCTATATAGAAGTACCAGTGGGTATCAAATATAGAATGGAGAAAGAAAGAAAAATAAAATGAGGAGAATAAAAGGTTGGGAATAATTTACCACTGGATAATCAGTTTCTCAAAAGGCAAAGTTTGTTGTTCCCCTACAGTTAGGATAAGTTGGGAAAAAAAAAGAAGAGAAAATATTTACTAAGAATTTATTTCTCTCTTTTATGAGACTGAAGGACTTTTCCCTATGCTTGAACTACACAGTAATTTAGAGATACTTTTGGAGGATCATATGGAACATCAAATATTTATGACACTTGTCTAATTTCCTTATTCATATTTCTAGGTTCCTTGCAGCTTGCAGACGTGCTTGGTAACAAAGAGCACCCTGTTAAATAAATATGAGCCCAGAAAGGCAGAGAATACACTGAAAGATGCCAGACTCAGTGGTGTGCCCTGATGGTCTCATGTTTCATAAGTTAATTTCAGAGAGAAAAATCCCTGACAGAGGAAATAATACATTTTTATCCAGAAAAAAATATAATGGGGGAGGTAAATACTACATTATAATATGAAGAAAACTACAAAAAATAAAAACAAAAAACCTTCATTTGTGTGAAATGTTTAGGAAAATTTAAAATTGCCATATAACATTTATATGTGTATATATATGCATATATATGTGCATATGTGTATTTGCCTCTGCACATATACATTAAAATTAATTCATAACAGATGGATTTATTCATCTATTCATAATAGATTCATTCATAATAGATATTTGCAGCAAACCAAGAAGTAAATAGGGTATGCTAGTATTTTGATCTTGTTATCTATATCTTAGAGAAAAAGAAACTGAGGTCCAGATGACAAGTTATTTGAGAAACCTCAACTGAAATCTCTATCCTGTGCTTCATACTTCTTCCTCTAGACTATAGAAACTGTGTGCCCAATATAATAAGCATGTCACAGTGGATTGCTCACAAATGTATGTTGAAATTAAATAAGTTAAAATTTATACCATTTTACCCATTTGGTGATTCAAATACCCTGAAGCTGGAGTATACCTTGACATGTCCACAAGAGTCCCTATTCTGAGGGCATAGATGGCATTTTAAAAGCTAGTAGCGAAAAAGTTTATTTTGCATACATTAATGTAAAAATGCTATATTATATTCCAAGTCAGTACTGTTCAGTACTGTTACTGGTAAGTCAGATTATGTTTTCCTAAATTACCTTTCTATCCTTCAGGTTTATAAATTCTAAATAGTGCATGATGTTTTACACCAAAAGCAAAGTAACATGTTCCCATTCCTCTAAGTATACAAATTCAATGACAAACAATAGCCCCAAACTTATTACAGTTATTTTTCTCCAAACCAGAAGCCTAGAATCTTCTCTTCTCCCCTGCATGTTTATGTTAAATGCCAAATCTTGTTTTAATCACCGAAATATCTCTTAAAGACATCTACTTCTATCCATCCCTATGACCAACACCATTGCCCTGGTTTCCTTTGAATTGGAACACCAGCCTCTTCAGTGTCATACTCTCATTCAGTCTGTCTTGGTCCTGAGCTGCTGGCAGCTGCAGAATGAATTCTCCACTTGGCAGCCACTGAGTAATCCAATTTTGTCACCCCTACCCTTCCCCGCCCTGCATTTAAAATACCTCAGTAGCTTAACTTACCCCTTGGATAATAGGAACTTGAACATGGTTTACAAAACTTTTCCCGATCTTCCTCTGTCTTATTTTAGCTAATAAAGAAACAAGTCACCACGTCCCTATTCTACCTCTCTTCTAGCCACCTCAGTCTTTTTTTTTTTTTTTTAAGATTTTATTTCTTTATTTGAGAGAGAGAGAGAGAGAAAGAGAGATCACAAGTAGGCAGAGAGGCAGGCAGAGAGAGAGGGGGAAGCAGGCTCTTTGCCGAGCAGAGAGCCCGATGTGGGGCTTGATTCCAGGACCCCAAGATCATGACCCGAGCCGAAAGCAGAGGCTTTAACCCACTGAGCCACCCAGCGTCCCCCCAGTCTTATTTCAGATGCCTACATGTGCCAAGCACTCTTTCCTCCAAGCTTGAGAATATTCTGTTGTCCTTGCATGAAGCCTCCTTCCTTCCCCATTCCTGGAATACTCTTCCCTTTCTTTTCCTGGCTAATAATTATTCATCTTAAGTGTTTTCACCTGTCATTCTTATACCTGAGGAAGTCCACCAGTCACATGGCTGGTGTTTCCCTCTTCTTAGAACTAACCACACTTGTAATTATTTTTGATATTTCTATTTTCCTTCCTTATTCTGTGCTTTCACAGTACAGCATATGGTAGTACTCAGTAAATATTTGTTTAGATTATTTAAAAAGAATTAGAGTAATTTCAGTATTTTTGCCATTTCAAAGAATATGTCTTTAAATATGAACATGCATTAAGATCTCTTTTAGATAGAATAGGTATCAATACAAGAAAATGTATTGGTACAAAATGATTTGAGATACTAACATAAATGTTGGTATATTTGATTCTGCTACATTTAGTATTGAAAATAATCACCATAAAAATATTTAGCAGAGGGACACCTGGGTGGCTCAGTCGTTAAGCGGCTGCCTTCGGCTCAGGTCATGATCCTGGAGTCCTGGGATTGAGCCCCGCATCGGGCTCCCTGCTCCGCGGGAAGCCTGCTTCTCCCGCTACTATTCCCTCTGCTTGTGTTCCCTCTCTCGCTGTGTTTCTCTCTGTCAAATAAATAAAATCTTAAAAAAAAAATATTTAGCAGAAACTGATCAAATTAAGCCAATGCTGAAGTATTTGATTTAAGGATCTATCAAATCTTGATTGGCTTACTCATGTAGACTACAAAGAAAATGTCAGTGTTTATATGTAATCACATATTTTGTGATTTTCTTAGGATTTTTTATAATATTTTCTTAGATATTTTTTAATTAAACTAAAAGGTATAAGCCTATTTTTTTTTCTAAAACTCAGCTCTCATTTTGTCATATCCATGCTCAAAAATTCTTTAGGGCCTTTTATTTACCTACAAAACAAATTCCTCAATCTCTTTTCAGTCTAGACTATTCCATCCATGTATCTTAGACACTCTGGTAAATTAATCAATTGTTGTCTCTGTCCACATGGTTTATTCCAATAGATATGGCAGCTAGAGTGCTCCTACCACTTGAAATATCCTCTTCTCTCTATCTTTACCTATCTTAAACCTATTATTTTCAAGTTCCCATTAATATGCTATCTGTTTCATACAAATGTTTCTAATGCATTTTCTCTGTTTTGAGTCAAGTTCCCCATGAAATAGCTCTGAAACGGGGATTTGCTTGTGTGCAGGAGGGTTACCCAAAGTGCTCCTAAGAAAAGCACTTGCAAGGAAGTTCAAGAAGAGGGGCTGGAAAGGGAGAGGTTAAACAGTGATGGAAATATAGCAGTGCCTCAGGTGGTGCCTGGGGCCAGTCCCTGGGGAGGAGTAAAATAACTCTGGAGTTATTCCTTTTAGAGGCAAGGGACTCAGACCATTCCGCAACGCCCGGGCCATTGGGTGTTTGCAGTTCCAGAAGGGAGTGGAATGGCTCCCTGCTGCACAGGGCAGTTCCTGGACAGAGGCTCAGCTGTGTGCCTTCCCGGGAAAGAAGCTCTCCTCAGCTGAGAAATGGGCATCTCAGTGTGTACCACTGCATAGTGCCCTCTTTCTAAGATTCCACAGTACCCTATTTTTACCATTTTGGGGGCCTCTTGTTGTCTCTCACCTTAGAGGCTAGCTTTTTGTAAAATAATGCCAATATTCACTACTTGGCTCTAAATTCTTTTTTGGGTAATCACCTAAAAGAGTTTGAATAATACATTCCACACTACAGGCTTGTGATGAATATCTGTTAAAAGAGTGACAAATACATGAATGAGCACAGCCTACTCTTGGAAGCTGTTTCAACATTAATAGTAAGAAAAAATAGGAAATGATTGCCATTTAATTTTAGAACAAGTCTGTAAATAAAAACATTCTGCCCACATTGCTTGAATGTAATATTATTCCACAAGCTAAGAAAGATGGTAGATCTATATGGATTAAACCGATTTTCCAGGAAGTGGTTTTCAAACTGTGGTTAAGAACCAATTGTCGGGGGTGCCTGGGTGGCTCAGTGGGTTAAAGCCTCTGCCTTTGGCTCAGGTCATGATCTCAGGGTCCTGGGATCGAGCCCCGCATCGGGCTCTCTGCTCAGCCGGAAGCCTGCTTCTCCCGCTACCATTCCCTCTGCTTCTGTTCCCTCTCTCGTTGTGTTTCTCTCTGTCAAATAAATAAAATCTTTAAAAAAAAAAAGGCTTGAAAGCTTTCTCTAGGGCATGTAACCTAAACAAATTTAAATTATACAACATGAAAACTCCTTACCAAAATATATATACTACAATTAAATGTAGGTTCTCATAAAACACTAAAGAATGCATATATGTGCTAATAAACTTCTTGCCACAAGAGCTTTTAAAGATGCAGTCCATGCCTTTAGAATGGTCCCCTTGTGGACTCATCAATGCACTCTCCACATTCAAGGCATCTGAAAAAGCGACACTGAAACTAAGATACTGTTATGTAATATTTACACATGGCACTTATGCCCTTGATTTCTTGGTGTGCGGTATTCTCTTTAGCCAAATGATTTTTGACAGTAGTGAATAAAACCACCACAATGAACAAGGAAAAGCATAAATAGTATGGTATACAGAACACAGAATTGGAAGCCAAACAACTTGGTAATAAAACTAATTTGCATTGTAATTAACCCTTAATAAGTCATTTAATTTTTCTGAAGCTCAGTTTTTTCCACCTTAAAACTGGTAAAGGATTAACTTTATTTTACCTTGCTACTCTAAAACCATATGAGTTACTAATAAATTAAAAAAGTACAAAAATAGGAAGATACACTTTTTACATAGTTAAAAAATCTCTTTTCAAGTAATAGCTTTGAAATACTTAATAGCAAAGCACTTGTGGCATATTTATTAAACCAAGATGTTATTTATCATCAAAATTATACAAGTTTAGAAGTAGAAGCTAAAGCAGTTAGTCAAGAAAAGTTTTTATTTTATTATTTTTAAACTTCTATCATTTATTTAGGAAAAAAGTTTTGTACAGTAGGATAAAGACATTAACCTAGACCCAATCATTTCCAACCATGAATTCCTAATCTTACAGTCGCCATGAGAACCAGCCTCTAGAAGGAATTATATTTGAGTGCTATAACAGGGAGAAAGGCTCTGATTAAGTCTTATATCATATTACAAATAGTCTAAATACATGGATGCTTGCTATTAGAAAGTTTAGCACAAAAAAATATGACCCAGGGGCGCCTGGGTGGCTCAGTCGTTAAGTGTCTGCCTTCGGCTCAGGTCATGATCCCAGAGTCCTGGGATCGAGCCTTGCATCAGGCTCCTTGCTCGGCAGGAAGCCTGCTTCTCCCGCTACCATTCCCTCTGCTTGTGTTCCCTCTCTCACTGTGTTTCTCACTGTCAAATAAATAAAAATCTTAAAAAAAAATATGACCCAGACTGCCACCTTCAAAAAACACCGGCATCCGGCTATCTGTATATATCTACAGATTAAGAGCTCTGGTGTTTAAAAAAAAAAAAAAAGGCACCGCAAGAAAATAATTTCTACCATATATGCCATATATGTTGTCAATTGGCACCACATTTTACTCAAAATGTAGGGGGGATAGATGAAAACACACACTTTATGAAAACATACCCCTTCCTAAGAAAAATGAACGCCAGTTAAAAATTTTTTATGGGGTCAGATAATTTTTTTAAGAATCTATTTCTGCTGATGGCAGCCGATTGGCCTGTATGCTAAACATATATGGAAGCAAGTGCGATGCCCACGTGCAGACAACAGAACACACAGCACTACTCACAGAAGATTCAGAACAAGCAAACACTTTTTCCAGTCACTGTCAAGATGTCATCATCAGCTAAAGCATGCAGAGCTTCTTCAAACATATCTTTGGTAATTGCTATGTCAGACTGTCTTCAAAAAGTTGTGAGTATTTTAGAGTTGGTGTTTGCCCTTACATAAACTAAGTTAGCTAACCCTTCTCTCCATTTCAGAGAGGTGGCACTCATTTTTGTAGTAAGAACAGATATGTCCATAGTGTCAGTCCAGTGGTTCTGCTAAGCGACTTAAGGATTTCAGCTGTCAAGAGTAGGCAGAAACCATTCCCCAGCTACTGCTGAGCTTCTGATATTCCTCAAGTCTACATAAGCCTGGATGAGAGCCTGGCTAGCTTCCTGGCTCAGCCAAGACATGACTGTGCTGTGAGCATAAGCAGTGGAGTTCTTCAATACTGTCACATTTGTGAACCCCTTCTCCACTTGCTCCTTGCTCTGGTAGTGTAGAGCCAGAAGGTGGTGAACCAGATGTCTGTCAAAGGCTTCATCCTGAGGGTCCAGTGGGATGAAGATCAAATCAAACCTTGATAACATGTGAAGTAGCTAGATATTACCAATAGCTGTTTTCTAGAATTCCACTGAGACTCAATAGAATTTGCTGCTGCCAGGATACAGGTGCGTGCATTGAGCTGACAAATAATCCCAGCCTTTGCAATAGAGAGAGCCAGCTGTCCCGTGACAGTGTGTGATGCTAATCTCATATTTTCATTCATCTTCTCAAACTTATCAATATGGCAGATGCTATGGTCGCTTAGGTCAAAGGCACCAGTCTTCAGGACCACCTGCCTCATCTCAGGGTCTTTTGCTACTTAAACTGTTAAGTCAGTCCCAGGAGACTAGGTCATACACATGCTGCAGAAGCTTGGACTTACCGGTCCCAAGGTCACCACACATCAGGATTTATTTTCAGAACAAAGTCTGTCCTTTTCTGCGTGACTAAAATCTTTCCTTTTTCTAAGGAAGAGCTGAAGTGAGATACCCTTTTTTAAATCTTCATGTTCTTACATCCTTGGAGTTGAGACTGAAACAATCCTCTCATAAATGCCTCATTTTCTGTAAAGCTTCTTAAGCAATACCACATGCTTCTCTGAAAAAAGTTTCCATTCTCTGTCTTCATCTGCTTCTTCATGCAGATGTTCTGCATCCGTTTTCTGATAATAATTGCCATCAATGTGGGTTTTATAGACAGACTTCACATTACTCACTCTGAATTGACTCAGTAAGAACAGCTCGATAGATGTCTGTACTGTTTACTCTGTCCCCAGGTTGAACCTCGTCAACCAGATCATTATAAGTAAAAAGGATGACAGCATGAAGCATCTGCCTTGCAGACACATTTTCAGAAGACTCTTGATGTTTGATGCATCTGCTTGTCTAAGAACACAGAGTGGTTGTGGGTCAGCATTCAGCCACATAGAGCTCAAAGATTTAGCCATGGTCCACCTCCACCAATGCAGTGTGAGTGCACATCTGGCATTGTAAGAAGGATATCAGCATCTCGGGAAGCAGGTGAGACATCCCAATCAACATGCCACTGATGGTGATACACTGGCCAATGTCTTCTGAATTCAGGTTTCTAGTGTAATTAGTCTTGAATGCATTGAACGGTCCTACTTAAATCTGATGTAGTATGATTGAATGCAGTAATTGTTCAAGAAGATCTCACTGACAGACATGTTAAAAGCTGGGATAACTTCTTGTGGGTGGCAGATGAGCTGTCTGTACAGATTTTTGTCAAAAGACTTTATTCACAGTTTACACTTTAACGTGGCTCGCCAACAATATTAGTCACCCCATCATTGCATGTACAAACATCCAGCAATATCAATGACAACATTGTCTTCTCTAGGCACAGAGTCAATAAAATGTTGAAGTACCCCCCCAAATTTTCTTCACACGTTGCCATATTTATATATGTTGCTCAAATCACAACTTCTTTACCTAGAGACTGCTCACTAGCTACTGTATCCTCTGTTGCTGGCCTATCCTGAAAATTCACCTACAGACTCTTCCATGTAGACCCCACATCAGGCAGCTTTCTCATGGGTGTGCTGCTAACACCACAGCTTGGGGTTCCTTCTAGCCAAGAGCTGGAAGTGCCCTATGTCAGTGGTGAATTAACATTAAAATCAAGATGAATAGTTGAAGGATGCATCAGAAGAGAACCAGAAAATAGTGTGTCCTATGTGGCAGGGTTGTGCAGGTCAGTTCTCAGCCAGGTTGGCATCAGCAGCCACTCTCCTTAGAGATAGAAACCTTACCTCTACATCTCTGAGATGGAGATGACCTGGCCTCCTCACCTGGAGCCAGAAAAGATGGCCGCCTCTGAGTTACATAAAACTCTAAACATGTACCAGTCATGTTCCCAGGCAGCCCAAGAATATGTTTTTTAAGTTTTTGAAAGTTTTAAAAAGATATAAAGCATTAGAATTAGGTGATGACATTAATTTTACTTGAGGATTATATCAATAGCTACTTGAAAATGACAGGAAAATAAACTATGAAGGAAGAAGTTAGAATCAGGAGTCAAGCTTCAAGGGCTGATCAGCTTGATCACAAAATATACCAAACATCAACAACTGCCTTACATATATACAATATCTAATTTGAAAACATAATGGAAACAAATTCTATTTATGATAGTGTGTACACACACGCACACACACAGACATACATACTCAAAGCTTTATAAAATTTTAGGAATAAAATATAATGCAAATATGTATATATTTGCACCAGTGTTTTTGAGGGCTACAAAAAAAAGACACCAGTCTTTATTGAGGGCTATAAAAAGATGATTATATGGATAGATACCATGTCTATGGGTGGGAAGACTCAGTAGTTTAAAAATTATGACTCTCAAAATGGATCTCTAAAATTCATGTAAATAGCAATGGCTTGGGGGTTACTGATAATATCTGGGGGAAATAAACATTTGAGAATTGACCACTATATTTTTAAAAAAGAAGAGAAATGTTTAAATACCTATTTTACCACTTCATAAAATATGTTGTAAAGCTTCCATACAACAATGTCCTGGAAACCATCACTTCTCCCCTTAAAAAATATACTGGAGATTCACAGTACTTATGTCAACTGCATTGTTTCTTAACTTTTTTGTCTTATCGCCCCCCCCCAAAAGAATATAAATTAATTAAGGGACAGACCCTCATTCTTTCACTTGTCTTCTCACAGCAATACAGAGGCTTTGTAAAGTATATATAGCATGCCCTTAATATAGACACGCAGTGGTTACTTGAACGTAATTAAAAATTTCATCACTAGAATGTTCCCATTGTAATAAAGAGCCTGACCTCATTTGTGATGTTTGGCTGCTGATTTCTTTCTAAGCTTTGGTCTCCCTTTCCCCTTTGGCTTCACATCTGGACATGCTGATCAAGAAAGCTCATCCTGCGCTTGCTTTGCTGACCCCAGTAGGAAATGTAAGTCTTGATAATCTTTAGCCCATGTAAATGGGAAATTTTCCCAGTCCCACCTACTGGCCACTAGCAAGACCTGGTCCACTCTCGCTGTTTGGCCTGAACCAGCCTGGACATCCCTGAGCCCACTCTGCTCTCCTGAGAGTTGGTGTATGAGTAGTAATCTTTCTTTCAAGTTTTCTTGGTGCATGCAGTATTATCAACCTTGACATCTGAATGGGATGACGAAAACTCTCATATGAGGCCAAGTAATATGATTGAGGAAAAAATAACTCCATTTTTGTTGAAGTCAATTTGAAGTATGGGAAAACAAATAATGAAACTGAGCATGTGATTCTTGATCTCAGGGTTATATGTTCAAGTCCCACATTGGGCTGAGTTTGCTTAAAAAAATAAAGAAAACAAATATCTGCAATGATATATAACATTCAAATTTAGTCTCTAAATACACAGAATGGATATATTCCTTTAAAAAGTGTCACTGGGCTGAAAGCTTACTGGGACAAATATACAAATATTCCCCCCAAAATAAATGTCATAATTATTATATCTAAATTATTGTTTTGATTATACATTTTCCAACAGCAACATTTTGTATAATGAATTGATCCATGAGAACCACCTACATATTATGGTGTCTCTCTTTCCCTCCCACTAATACTTTCACTAAATAAGTATCTCCTAAGCAACCTCCCAAACTATTATCCTGCCTTTGTGAGAAACCTACAGAAGAATGAATATATTCGGGTTCCTGCATCCTAGCCAAACCATGAATTAATAAATTGGCAGGATCAGAATCATGTTCAACAACTTCCCTTGGACTCATACCTGCCAAATCTCTACATAGACAGATAGGGAGATCTTGGCAACACTTTGAGTTTAGATTTGACTTATTCATTTTTTAGTTGAAATCTCTTACTCTGCCAATATATTCAATGCATTTAATTCTCAAGCACTTCTGTTGATAAGAGCCTAAATTCTCATTAAAGTGATTCTTTCACAAAGAAGAAACACACCAAGAGTAAGATCCAGGCCAGTCTCCATTTGCAACATTTCTTTCTTCCATGTCTTGGTTTCCTGTAAAGCTCGTTCACTTCTAATGATAAATTTTTAAATATTTCTCTGGCTTTTCTAAATACATTCATATTTCATTCAACTAGCTGTTTCTCTTTTTGTTTCAGGAGAGAAAGGCAAATACATCAGAGAAAAAAGGATGGGTAAAATAAGGAACATCAACTTCCAAATGTCTGTCTTCTTTGTGTAAAGGGTACAGGAGAAATTTGTTTGTTTTATTAATCATTTCATTTTAAATCCAAGAAGCTGTGTGAGACAAACGGAAAATGCCAGCAAGGATGACATGACAAAGAGCCTAATAAACTGCAGAATGCTTATACCGTTGAGAGGAGCTAAATAGCATAAAGTGCCTCTTGGGAACAGAGCACGTAGCTCAGCCAAAGCGGGTCACAGCCCGGCTAAACACCACGCTGACAGTGAGGAAGAAGAATGCACCAAATATCTCAAATAGTTCATGAAGGCTGAAAAATATTAACTGCTTATAAATTGTATCTTTATCATATGATAAATTAAAGATCACCTCCTCTAATGTCTTACCATGCATCATGTAATAGAAAGACAGTGACGTCTTCTGCTTATTTTTTTTTCAGTTGATGGTGTATTTTAAAGAAAAAGAAAACCCCAGCTATTTGTACTTTGTGACAGGCACCAAAATAATCCGAGTATCTCTAATCCTAATGGTATAACAAAAGCAGTTGAAAATACTTCAACCACTAACTTTATACCTGCATACAATTCCCTGATGAGTAGGTAAGCGCTCCTTGTTTTATGCATGTATGTGACTTTCTAACATTGTTTCTTTTAATATTTCATTTCTCTATTACACTGTCTTGTGCTTTAAATTGACAACAATACTGGTGACGAGAAACATCCTTTTAAAAGATATATAAAAAAAATGACTTAATGTATCCCCTTTATGTGAAAATTAAGGAGAGTGAAACATCAGCCAACAGTTACCTTCTTGATGGTCTCCAGCATGGAACGCCCTCCCTGCCAAGGCTTAGAGTTCTTTCTGATACATGACAAACTGGCCATGCTGTGCCATTTTCGGTCCTCCAGTTTCTTATGAAAAGCATTAGCAAGCAAAAGCACCGTGTCATATATGTAAAGGTTTGAAATCTGAAAAGACATTAGATGGTAGTCATTAGAATCATTCATGCCGACCATTGAGAAGAAGGAGAAAATCATCAGCTCAACTGCTTCTGTTCATGTCATAGATGGCTGGTTTACTGGGTTATTTATTAAGCAAAGTTTTCTTTTTTTCATTTCCTGGGCAATTTCGCCATTGACAATGAAGTCTTGTCTGCTCGTATGCCTCAATTGCTTTCTCAGCTTTTTTAGGTGTGAAAGAGAAGATAAAAAAGAAAAGTTTCGACAAAGGCGAGGCTGTTAGTGTCAGACCTTTGAAAATCACTGGCCCTCATTTCTTTCTGAAGAGGTAAGGATCTAAGGGTTTCAGATTGGAAGGGCAAACTGAATAATACATTTTCTGAATATGTCAAGTTTTTGCATTCTGATTATTCAGATGGAGAAATACCAACTCGCTCTTACATACAAAATGAGTGTCACAGGTGCAAAAAAAAGGAAGCAGCCGTGTGTGTAGGCACCTGTCTATGGAGATTCGGTGATGAGAAAATGAGAGAACACACCGCCATTCATAAACATTACAATTATCAAGGATCTATACAAACTTATCTAGATATACAAAGGCATTGCAAGTCAATAGCATGACAAATATCATAAACTATTAATTGTAGGTGAATATGTGTTATATATATTAATACTTTCTTCTTCCAAAGTAATCATGTCATTATCTCCCTTCTATATATGAACCATGAAAATTTTTTGTATGATCTATTGCACTCTTACACTTAACTCTTGCCAAAAGTACTATTCATACTGTCAATTATAGAAGGTGTTTATTTTTCGAAGAAATTAGAAATTATTTAGGAAATATAAACACGAAGAGATATCCAAAGTCAGTAAAAGATTTTAAATATTGTATTACCACTTCTTTGAAGGAAAAATAAAACACAAAGTAAAAAAAAAAGAGAGATCACTGTAGCTAAGAAAGTTAAATACATCTTAAAGTATTTAAATTTCCTCAGATTTTTTTTTTTTTTTTTAGGATTTTATTTATTTGACAGAGAGAAACACAGCGAGAGAGGGAACACAAGCAGAGGGACTGGTAATGGGAGAAGCAGGCTTCCTGCAGAGCAGAGAGCCCGATGAGGGGCTCGATCCCAGGCCCCTGGGATCTGACCTGGGCCGAAGGCAGACGCTTAACGACTGCGCCACCCAGGCGCCCCAATTTCCTCAGATTTTTAAACATATCTTGTTATCACAGTTTTTTCCTGAAAACAAAGGGGACGATATGCTAATTGCCCTTTGTTTATAATTAATTATAATTATTAAAGAATCTTATGAAATTGTTTGCAACCATCACAGAATGGCACTAAATTTCAACTATTGGGATGGCAGTTTAATATTATGAAAAACTGTTAATAAGCACTTCTGAAAAGTGGCTTGTGAGTTTTCATTACTAGGTGAATCTTAATCATTTGTGTTTGTTAAGCATCATTTTATATGCATAGTACTTAGGGAAGGCAGGCCTTTCTTTAAAGAGATATGGACATTAAGGAAGGCACGTGATGTAATGAGCACTGGATATTATATAAGACTGATGAATCACTGACCTCTACCTCTGAAACTAATAATACGTTGTATGTTAATTAATTGAATTTAAATAAAATAAGTAAAATGGTGTGACTTGAAAGCAAAATAAAGATACACTGCATACTCTCATGCACTATGTGAAATACCAGTTTGTTCTTTATAAGGAAATATTAGAGCAGACTAGTCTCACCCTCACCTCCCTGAACCTCCCCTGCCAGATAATTACTAGAGAGAGTAGGAGGCATGGCTGAAATCTGCAATGAATGAAGACTTGAAGATAAAAGTAGTTGATGAATAAAAGTTCCATTTGAGTTAGACTTTGAAGACCCAAAAGGAAAACCTTTGGACATTTTCTCATTAATCTGCAGTACTCTGGCTTCTTTTAACCTTTCCTTGCTTCACTGACTCAAACTTGCTAGCTCATATCCCTCTAGCTCTCTTTGGCTTCTCTCTCTGACTAACTGCTTTAAGTATATATATGAAATGGTAGGGGTAACACTCTTTGATGTCTCTTTACCTTTCTCTGACTACCTAACTTCTAAAATTCAATTTGCAGGTCACAAGTTAGGTGAATCCTACCTTGATTGTTTCTCAGGATTCTACTTGTTTCCAGGCTACTTGTCAGTCTTCTTTATCTCCCATAACGCTCATGTTGCATGCCTTTATTTGCAACACATAATGGTAAGATATTATTTTTTTTAATCTGGTTTTCACACTAGAATATGAGCTCCTGCCAGATAGGGGCTCATAGTGTCCAAATGTTTCCCCTCTGTACCTTTGTTTCCCTTCTTCTTTATTTCCTCCTGGCTTAGTCTAGAGCCTAGCACACATTTGGCTTTTGATAAACAGTTGTCAAATAAGAGAAGACAAAGAAAAGAAAGTCAGGTTTAATGTCCGGGATGTCTGACAGAGGTCAAGATGTGAGAAACCTGGCAACTTGTGTTCTGTCCAAATCTTGACACACCATGGCACAGTGTCTCTTGCAATCTCTGAGGCATGTACCTTGAGCATCTGTGCTGCTCCTAAAGGTGAATGCCTTGTCCTTGATATATGACAGGTGTTCTCGACAAATGACTGCCTCTCATTCCCACCTTCCAAACTATGGAATCGAAAGGGGGTGATGACATTCTCTGAGATTTCTATAACCGCTTCTAGTACTTCTTTCTCAGGGAAGTGCTTATTCTGTTTTGAAGTGCATGCTCTTTCCTATGCTACAGTCCCGGTCTTCCATCACCTACTGATCTTTTGGTCACTCTGTATTCACGAGGTCTTTGACTCCTCTCTCACAGTAATTTTAAACTATCTACCTGCATTTTTAAAAAAAGTCACTGCAATTTCCACAGAGATGATTTTGACTTCTGTTCTGGCCACAACCAACAAGAGTGACTATTTACTGGACCCAAACACATACCTCCTCTAACATCTCAAACTCCATTTTCCCACCATCTACGGACTAATCATTTCTATCTTATTGTCACTACACTTGTTTTCTGACTTAACTGAGCCCCCCAGCACCCACCTCCTTTATAAGACAATCTTCTGGGGCGCCTGGGTGGCTCAGTGGGTTAAGCCTCTGCCTTCAACTCAGGTCATGGTCTCAGGTCCTGGGATCAAGTCCCCCATCGGGCTCTCTGCTCAGCAGGGAGCCTGCTTCCCCCTCTCTCTCTGCCTGCCTCTCTGCCTACTTGTGATCTCTTTCTACCAAATAAATAAATAAAATCTTTAAAAAAGACAATCTTCTAATATTTGACAGCATCCATCACTTGCCCTGAAACATCCTCTTTCTTTCAATTGTTCATCATTTGATATAATTGCTAGGCTGCTCATCATCTCAGCATTTTTCTTCTGTCCTTCTCTTAGTTTTTGATGTTTCTGTTTAGAGTTTAGAACTCATAACCAACATATTACTGCAGATGTGATCTAACTAGGACAGAGTAGGATAAGGGGTTATCTCTCTTGATCTCAGCAAAATGTTCCTCTAAGGAGACCAAGATCACATTAAAACGGTTCAGAGCCAATAGGACTTGTGTTATGTTTAAACAAAATTTGCCTTCCTCTTAATAACCTCAAACAGCTATCAAATGAGGGCTTATCCACTCAGATTTCCTGTAATGATTTTGAGTCTATCCTTTAACTCTTTGAAATTCCAACTTTTAGGTTTATTTTTAGTCAGCGAATATTAATAATTTGTATCTTGATTATAGAACACAGCATAAGCTTTCTCTCCCAGTTCAATGTCATTTACCGATCTGATAGGCATTATTCTTCACTTTTATTTGTGTAATGGTAAATATCTGAAAATGTAAGGCCAAAAACACTATTTTCGGATGACCATAGAGAGTTCTTTGCACTTTAAGAGTAGAATATTTATCATTATGGTTGAACATCCTTTTAGTTCCGTACTTCCCAAATTGAAGGTAAAACAAGTTATGGATATTGGAAGTACTCACAGCTGCAAATTATATCTGAGCCCTATTCTAGGCATATCAAATTTGCTCAAGGATTTGGAGAATAAACAAACCGGTAAATTATTTGAAATATTACTTTTAATTTTAAAGAAACTCATATGTTATAAATTTTAAGATGAGACTTTCACATATTTTGAACATTTTTAAAAAATATTTTATTTATTTAACAGAGAGAGACACAGCGAGAGAGGGAACACAAGCAGGGGGAGTGGGAGAGGGAGAAGCAGGCTTCCTGCTGAATAGGGAGTCCGATGCAGGGCTCAATCCCAGGACCCTGGGATCATGACCTGAGCCGAAGGCAGATGCTTAACTGAGCCACCTAGTCGCCCCCTGAACTTTCTTTTTCTTCTTCTTCTTTTTTTTTAAATCTGAAAACAGTGTTTACTCCTATCTTCTATTCTTAGGAGTTCTTTATTGAAATATTTGTGTGACATCAACCTACCTAGACTTTTTAATGCCTTCCTATAAAGATTCCACAAGAAATTTGGTCAAATACTACCTAAAAATCAATATGCAATAAATAGGTTTATAACATTCTATCTTTATAAAAAAATTAGTAAACAGGATTTAGTTTGGTAGTGCTTGCTCTTAAGGGAGTCCTACTGTCATATTTGAAGTATCCCAAACCATATATTTAGGAATATATTCTACAGTTTATCCAAATATTAACTTTTAGAGTATTATACTCTGTCAGAATAATTTCCTTCCCTTTGAAACTTAGAACAGTATACCAATGCTATGTACTTTGGTCTTCTTCCCAGGTATTTTTCTAGTACTTCTAAATTATAATATTGTGATCATGTCTACTGCTTTATTTACTATTCTAAAACAATTATTATTTAGACCTCATTTTAAAGCAGTAAGGCATACTCTTACCATCTCCAAACCCTGCTCCTTATAAACCAGTGATTTATTTTTTAAAAATAACTTTAACTCTCATTTTTCCAATTTGAATACAATTTTTCTTAGACGGAAACAACAGAAGCAAAAAAAATTTGAACTTTTCTATTTTCTCTCCATTAACAGCCAACCTAACATTAGTTTCACTAAACAATGAATGGATCATTTTTTTTTTTCTTGCTTCATGTATTGTACAAACTTTGTCTCTAGAGCTAAAAGTTTTCTCTAACTTTATTTTGCAACTTCAACTCACCCTTGATTTTAGTCTTTCTGGCATGAATTTAAAGATTTGGGAAGCTTGTTTTTTGTTTATAACAAAATAAATACAAATCTCTTTCTCTGTACATTAAGTAACAGCCCAGAGACCTCTACCGAGGCCCACATGTACTCTCTTCTCCCTGTTGTACTGATTATTGTGACTTTATAGTTTGGGTTTCTATTTAATAGTTGGGTCTCTATTTTTAGAGGTCACGTGAGTCATATTTTTATACTTTCATTTTTTCTGAGTTATTTTTAATAGTACCCTGCTGATAAGATAAAAATCTGTCTGTGATCCTATATACCTGCAGTTTTTTTATAGTCTTCAAGTTGGAAGGGTTACTTCTCTGAAGGAATCCCCTACTTCCAAATTTTTAAAACATATTATTAACATTTTATTCTTGTTGCTTCCTCTAACTTCAGTGAGATAAAATTTTCACCAAGAGAAGCCTCTATCTTCAATTCAATGGCCCTGCATTTAGATTCTTAATTATATATATATACATATATATATATATATATATATATGGAGATATATATCTATATCTCCACATATAAAATTTTCTATCAGTTTTCTTTTATAAATATTTTGTCAAAATCTATTACATATAATAGGGAAGTTACTATGTAATAAATCATCAAAGAGAAAGTAATTTTCTTATTTTCTTCCAACTGTGGGTTTAACAGGTGGAAGACGAAGGTGTGGAATGAGAGGCATGGAGCTTCCTTAATTCACTGTAGAGGTCTGGGGCTATGAAGATAAAAAAGAAAGAAGAAAATATTTGTTCCCTGATTTCAGGATGCTCATTAACTGAATCAGAAGGATTATGCTTTTAGATGGATATACCTTAAATATTGTGTAGCTACTTTCTGCTTTCCTAATTTGTACATTTCTTGTTACTTCCTTTGACAGAGATGGCCTTTAATATTTCAGAATTTTATTAATCAAAATTCTTCCACTTTCTCCATTTAGAATTCTATCATTTTCATATAAATCATTCTCATGACCAATTAATATGAAAAGATGGGTCATTACAAGCATATCTGTAAGACTGGCATTAAAATTTAAACAGGCCTTGTTTATGCTTCAGAGTGGCTTACTTTAACCATTGTCTTCTCCTTGATTACATTCAAATCCAGAAATATTCATGAAGAAGCAAAGCTGTGTGGTAGGTGTGATGGAGGAAACAAAGATAGATGTGTGCTTCATGGGATTTTATGATACCGGATCCTGGAGGAGACTGTCTCAAAGAGCCTAAAGCCTAGTAGGGAACACAAAGTTCTGTGGGCAATGATCCTGGTAAATATATGCTGTTCCTTACAATGGTAATAAGTATGAAGAAGTGGTTGGATAAATAGTAATTCATCTAAAAAAAAATCCAAAGCTGACTAAAGACAGGAAAAATGTGGAGATGTCTTTCAAAAGAAATTATTTTACAAAATGACCTTATTTATCTAGTATTATTGGGGATGAACTAGTTCTCATCAGGTTGTATTTCCAAACTGTTCAAACTGAGCATCTCTAAGCACTAAAACATTTTCATAATAAACATTTTGAAAGAATAGCTTTCTAAAATATATTTTTTTCTGACTTCTGAAATTGACCATTAACTTTAATCTTTGTTGCTATGTCAGAGTTATTGTTTAAATACTAATATGTTAGCAGTATAATACAATTATATCCTTAGGAGCTCTCTGTTAAGACACAGAGTTGTTTTTATTGTAAAAGTCCTACATTGATAGGATATTTGAATTAGTGTATCTGATTATTTTTTTCTGTCTCTTGCCTGTTAGGAAGTGCTCCTTATGGCTTCCGACTGTTGTCGATGTGCCTGCCTTGGTAACTCCATTCAAACTGACATATTGAGATTTCCAGAGCAAAGGAAATAAAACTAAATAAAACAGAATCTGATAGCATTTTCCTAAAGGAAAAGAAAATAGGCTCCGGGTGAGTATTTAAAGGATACTTAGGAGTAAACTGCAGGGACTAGATGTTCTCTATTTTGCTACTCAGAGATTTTATTTATTTACTTTGCAATTCTTTGTTCTATTCTGAATAGCAAAGCTCTCAGTTATATCCCATCTGATTTGGATAGGACTATAGCACTGTAGTATCTTTCGCATTTCTAAGTAGGTTTTTGATGAATATCTTCAAACTGGAGACTAATCTTTAAAAGAAAAATAACTGTCTATGCTCTTGTTATGCCAGAGAAGTCAAGCAAATTTAATAATTTGGAATTTAACATTAAGGAATGTCAATCACAAATTCTACCATGGCAAATGCCTGGGATCTACTTGCTGAGAAGGAAATAACATTTACTCACTATATTTTTATTAACTGAGTATATATTTTGCTATAATGAGGTCAAAAAGATCAAAGACACAAATTCTTAGCACTCCTGCATCAGATCTACTAAATTTCTAGAGGAAAAGAATAGTTCAGAAAATGCAAACACTTATCATTCTGAATCTTACATAACTCAAAGAGCTCTTTCTGTAATTGGCCAATGAAGCACCTCGACAGAAATACTGTAGCATTTAGAATATACCTCCATATTCTGAGCAAATGGATCCTTTGGATCACACAGTGTTGAAGATATTCGATGGTTGCCACGGAAACATCGCTGACTTATGTTCTGGGGGACTGGAAATGTCTGCCGGATGATTGTTAACCTTCCAATTGATCTTCTTACAAGTTCTTGAACATCCACATCATTTATTTCCTATAAGATAAGAAATGGAAGAATTAGAAATGCTTTAATACAGTAACAGAAACACAAAACTACTAATGAGTTGTTATTGTAAATGCTAAGGAATTCGTGACTATAATGTACTTGCTTAGTGCTTAGGACACATCCAAATGAAAATAATAATACATGTTCATTGAAATGATCAACTCATTTGTAGGTGTTGTTTGTGCTTTAAATTATATACATTAATGCTTAAATAATTCTAAATGGAGCAACTGCCTTAAATGCACCTTATCCATATGCACCTAATTTTCTAATATATTATGTTGAACATTTTGGAAAAATATTTGCCTACACATTGAAAAAGGTTGTAAAACCATTTGTAAAACCACTGGATTTCAAGGTACTTTGAGTGCCCAGAAGACAGTTGCAATGTAAGAGGAATATATATTTTTCTTAGCAATGAAAAATGGGGTTTTTAAATAAAGCAAGTGAAGAAAGCAAGAGGACATTTGAAAAAAAATGTTTCCCAATTATATCTGAGAACTGGTATTAACTCATACGTTTATCTTGGTAAAGAGCAGATTAAACAAAGTGTTCATAAAGATGAAATATTTTTTATTATTCAATATGAACTCGGATAAACGAATGAATGAAAATTCCCAATGTTCTTTATCCAAATTGATGTTATCTTGCACATGAGAATTTGTCAAACTCAAAGATATATTTTCTACTTCCTTTCTCCTCCCCACCTCCCAACTCCAGACTTAAATTTTAAGACTTGGGTCAATCAATGGAGGTAGAAGTAATAAAAATGAAATAATATTTTTATAATATAACATCTGTTCTAACTGGAATTAGTCAGAATAGAAATGATCAGAATCAATTTTAGTTTTAAGGCAGTCTTTACTAAAGCAGTTTGTGCTTCATAGTGTCCATTTGGAGTGTTTTAAACCAACAAAGGCTTTGCAATTAACATATTACTGGTTTCAGTAGATTCTTATGGCAGCAGAAATAAATGATTTGACACAAGATAAATTCTGGACTGCAGTGAGCATTTCTCGGTTTTTGATCTGAAGAATTATTACAGAATAATGAAAAAGAAAAAGACTATTCACAGGTATAAATTGTCTTCTTTTCCTTTCTAGATTAATTACATTTTATTCTTATTTAAAGCATATATTAGTTTTAAAATTCATTCTTTATTTTTGATCTTTACAAAATAGAGATTTTCTGAAAATAAGATAACACCTGCCATCACCTAAATGCAGTATAATCTGGATTTCTGGTCAATGGATCCTTAATGTACCATAAAAAATGATTTTTCTCATTTAAAATGCCATCTTTTTCCTTTAGTCTATGTCCTTTTACTAGCCACCAGAAACACTATCTGGCAAAAAGCAGGTCACTTTTTAATTCTCTATCATCTACTCAAAGCAGTGAGTCGATTAAACAGTGTCTCATCAACTTCCATTTTAAGCCTGAAATTTGACCAGAAACCTTTTAAAAGTAACTAATATTGCTTTTCAGTGTCTTTAATTTTTTTTTAATCCCATGTTGTGCAGACAGGAATTTTCATTTAAAAGGCAGTGAGAAACTCTACCACTTTTTTCATAATGTTAACTAAGTTTTGTTATATGTGTGGTCTTTTGTTCTTTAGTAATATTAAGAGACAGCAACATTTTGTCAAACAGCACCATTTCTACCTGCCTCACCCATGATGATAATTAACATATTAGTATAAAACCTTATATTAACTCTCTACTACATATTTGACAAAACATTAAGCACTTCACCTATTGTCTCATTTTCTACTAAAAACTATATTCTGATTCAGATACTGTAATTCTTGTTTTATAAATAAAGAACCAGAGAAATTCCAAGATTTTCATTCAAAATACTCTATATTCATGCTGTGAATTTATAAACGTCATCAAAAGAAACACTCTCTAAAGTAATTATACAAGAAATCCACATTTCCTTATGGGAAATATTTAGATTAATATTAATGAATGATAGAAATTAAAACTATAAAGATATATTATCCTAGTATTTAACACGCTGATGATTCTATAAGGAATAATAAAGTAATCTATCATGAGCCAAAGTCTTTAAATGGACTATTTTCAAGCCCACAAAAAGGGATGGTTACCTTTTACGGGTTTAAAAAGCTGAAGTTCTCAGGTGTCTAAGCAACTTAACTATATCTGAGGAAATGTCAATTTAAATTGAATATATTTTGCCTATTATTATTTGGGGAAGGGAAAAGGAAGTAATTTTCTGGGAGGAAAGAATCTGCCATTCTGAAAGACGTTAACAGACAGTCTGTCTCAAAAAATTCACTTGGAGTTTTAGTTCTGACACTTGATCTCAAAAAGAGTTTGATAGTGATATGAAAACTTGATTAGGCAGCTATTTTATATTTACAGAACTGCACTTTTGCATTTCAAAAGGTGCATTTCAAGAGTGGCAGATGTAATGTTATGTAAACACTGAAAGTCAAATGAATATTTACTCTATTAAGATACTCTTTTAAATTAAAAAAATCCTTAAGTAAACTTCTATAATAAAATATGAAACTATTATATAATATATTAGAATCTACATTGTTCTAAGACTCTGAACTTCAAAAAATGTGCAAACCATCAGATTTAAAAAAATAACCATATATAGAACCAGTTCAAACAGTCACTCTCTCAAGTACTCACTCCAGTACCACCGAATTACACCAATCTCTATAAAGATATACAGAAATTTTCTGAGTTTTAAAGAATTTAAAGTGGCTGAATAACAAAATTGTTTGCCCTTTCTGTGTTCTTTATATGAATGAGTATATTTCTGAATTAAGAATTAATAATATAATAAAAATGAAAAAAAGATTTATTATCTCTTTTTGTTATACTTCTTTAAGAATAAGGCATAGTCTTTTTTTCCCAAAAATAACTTACATAGATAATAAAAAAATATTAATAATCAAGTCAAAATATTCCTATTCCCTTTGCTGTAATAGTTTAGTACAAGGCAAACCCTGAACTGTGTAAGAGAGAAGAAGAGGAAAGCTAAAACACCTGGTGGGGTTACAACTCCATCCAGAAACAGTCACTTCCCAGAACAAAGGTTTTAGAACTGAATCACTCCTAAATCTTTGTGGTGTATCAGTATAGGTTTAAATTAATGAATTCCAGGGAAGGAAAGACTCAAAATCCATTAGATCAGATGCCAATCTATACTGTATAAACTATTTTGGAGAAGAGACTCTCCCTTCTCCCCCCCCTTTTTTTCTTTTTTTAAATCTCAGCATCTAACGAAATTTGTATCTCATCGTAGGTATTCACTAAATGTTGATAAATTTAAAAACGAATGAATGAACGAACGAATGAATGAATGAATGGCAGGACTTCACCAAACTATCTCTTAAAGATAGATACCTGAGATTTTAAGTGTAGAAACTGGGATGCTTTTCATGAAACATCAACTCTATTATATAAGCCAGATTTTAGTAATGCCATGAAGCAGTGTACTATGTGGTGTAGTTTGAAAAGATTATGTTTTTTTGTTGTTGTTTTTGCTAATGTTTATATTCTTCATGCTTTAGCAAAGATGATCCTTTCATGCTTCCACAAAGTTTAACATTAATGTGAAATAATTACACAAGCATAATGTTGAAATATGGTACAAAACCAACTGTAGGCTATATACCAGCAGGAAGTACAGCAGAATGGCAACTTTCTGCTTGACAGATTAGTAGTGAGCAGTTCAATTAATCACTAAACTAGGAAAAATGAACATCCTTTACACATATAGGCTTTTTATTTTTTATTTTACTTTATTTTTTAAAATATTTTGTTTATTTATTGACAGAGAGAGAGATCACAAGTAGGCAGAGAAGCAGGCAGAGAGGGGGAAGTAGGGTCCCTGCTGAGCAGTGAGCCCGATGCGGGCCCGATCCCAGGACCCTGAGATCATGACCTGAGCTGAAGGCTTTAACCCACTGAGCCACCCAGGCTCCCCTACACATATAGGCTTTTTAAATCTAAACAAAAACTTCTCTTTAACTGCAACACTCAATTGCAGCGATTACGTTAAATTATTTAAACAAGAAGTCAGGGCACCAATGGTCAGGTTCAGTGTTATCAGAAAATAGTGGGTGCTTAAAGAATGATGCTTCTTGCATCTCTAAACAGTGCATATCTTTCTATCTGAATTTCTAACTTTTGTAAGACTTAAATAAAGTGTGAGGCCATCTGCTTCACGACCCTGAGGGGATGACAATACTTATATGGAAAGGCTGATTGCAGGGAGAAGATAAATACCATTACCAACTACTAACACATGATTGATTACACCATATGAGATAGCACAGCCTCTCATTATTATAGCGCACTTACTGCAAATGAAAAAAATATATTATTTTCAAGTTTGTACATCAATTTGTATCATGATGCACAGTGCCAACTTTGATTTATAGTACCTCTCTAAGAAACTATTGGTGCAATAGATTAAATAAATGTTTGCAACCCACTTTAAAATTAGCAACAAAATAGTAGCTACGCAAACCAAACTAGACAGATTCATGTTTTCCGTGTTCAGTCAAATGGGCATTTGCATATTGTTAAATTTTCACTGTTGTTGTTACTACTTTTAGAGTTTGTTAACTTCCTGACAAATTTGAGAAATCGATGTTTCTTCTTTTATGGAAACTAGCATAAATTTGGTTCATTCATTATAAATTTATAAAAACAACTCATAAATGAAGCAAAGGTAGTGAGTCAAGTTTCTGAAGGCATATTTCATATTTCAGAGAAAATAAGGTAACCAAATGGAATCATTTAGAAGAATGTTCACTGCAAATATATGGATAATGATTTTTCTTAGGAATGAAAATACAGAAAACATGTTTAAACCTAATTTAGGTAAAAATAATAACAAATATAAACTTTGGGCTGTGAACATCAGATTTTTCAGAAGCTAGGTGGTACTGACCTGCCCAAATGAAATGACAGCTCTATGGGGTGCCTGGTCAGGCTCACTCAGTTAAGCGGCTGCCTTCCGCTCACGTCATGATCCCAGGGTCATGGGATTAAACCCTGCATCGGGCTACCTGCTTGGCAGAGAGCCTGCTTCTCCCTCTGCCTGCTGCTCTGCCTACTTGTGCTCTCTCTATCTCTCTGTCAAATAAAAAGTAAAATATTCAAAGAAAGAAAGAAAGAAAGAAAGAAAGAAAGAAAGAAAGAAAGAAAGAAAGAAAGAAAGAAAGAGAAAGAAACGACAGCTCTGTTCAAGGACTAGTAAGAAGGGCTACATGTAAAAAGGACACAAGGGTTTCAGTAATGGTAAAGGTGAAGTTATAAAGTAATGACAGCTTACGTAGAAAATCCAAGTGTGAAGGAGGAAAAAAAGAATTGCGGTCTTGTATACTTCTAACACGTAGTGAGTTATTTGTTGGTTAAATTGCTTTGTTTGTGTGGATGTTTTACTTGCAAAATAATGGCCCAACTTGCTGAACATCCATTTAAAGACAGCATTTTCCTTCTAATATTTTATGAAACAAACTTAAATGTAAGTTTAAAAAGATTCCTAATGCTTATGAAATCTATATTAAAATAGACAGTATTATTTCCTTAATATTCGTCACTAATGAAATACACTCTAGTCTCCTCAGACCTCCTCTGTATAATATGAAGGACTGACTTCTCCCATAGCACAAATAGACACACACGCAGTAGACAGATGACCACTGGTGTTCCAGGAGCTCTACGTGGGTCCACACTTTTAAAATTCAAGCTTGTTGTTAGAAGCTAAATTGGGTATGGGGGAAAAAAAGTAATTCATGGGTCCCCTATGTAATATTATCAAAGAATAGAAGGGAATGGACATTTTCATTTAATGATTCTGAGTATTAATTGGTTTAGTTAATCCATTTCTCTAAGGAGATAATAAATCACTTTTTCTCCTAGCAAGCTCTATACAAACAAGCAAAATGACTCCAGCTTGTTTTTCACCAGGAAATCTGTTTAGGCTCTTCCCCATCAAAAGTTGAATGTAAGATAAAAATGAAAAAACTAAGAGGATTTTTTATTTCAAGGAATAGTAATCTAGAAAATAATTAGCCTAAGGACAAAAATTAATGGGATAAATCATTTCTATAAGATTAAAACTGAGGTAGCAGAAATTAAAAAAAATAATCTATAAGGAGAATTATCCCCCAAAAAAGTTTACACTGGAAAGAATGTATTTAGACCCTTTATCATCACTTAATGGTTGTGTGATATTTGGCAAACTATTTAATTTACTTAACTCATATATTCCATGCTAAAAAATCAAATTAAAACATCCAATTTGTCAAGTTATCCTGAAATTTACTAAGATTTCCTTTTCCCTTCTCTCTGTCCTAATGTTAGTCATTGTAGATAGAAAATTGAGAGGTATTAGAATATTAGACTGTATCAAAATTTTATTAGAAAGCAGATCTCACACACATACATATTATCATCGGTGGGGATCTCAGAAAAATGTATCTTAACTTGACATGAGAAATACAGCAACAAATCAAGTAGCCCTAAAGTTGGATAGGCCCAAAACAGGCTTGCCAGATGTTTTGTGTCTTTACAATGAACTAGAAAGAACCATCAGAGAAAGTTCAAGATGGTGGCATAGGCAAGATACAGAATCAATCTAAGTGTCCACTGATAGACAAATGTCTACACACACACACACACACACACACACACACACACACACACACGGTATGCAGCCATAAAAAAGAATGGGATTGTGCTATCTGCAACAACAAAGATGGACCTAGAGGGTATTATGCTAAGTGAAATACGTTAGACTGAGAAAGACCATATCATTTCACTCAAATCTGGAATCTAAAAACAAAACAAAACAAAACAAAACAAACATCAAATGGATAAACAAACAAAAGGCAGTATCAGACCTGTAGAGAACAAACTGATGGTTGCCAGAGGGATGGGGGTTGAGAAGATAGGCAAAATGGGTGAAGCGGAGAGGAAGATGCAGATTTCTAGTTATGGAATGGATAAGTCATGGGATTAAAAGGCACCTCATAAGAAATGTAGTCAATGATACTATAATAGTGCTGTATGATGATGAAAGATAGCTAAACTTGTGGTGAGCATAACATAATATTTGTTGAATCACTATATCACACACCTGAAACTAATGCAACACTGGGCATCAACTAAGTTTAAATAAATAAATAGGTAGTAAAGGAGTATCCTGAATTCACCTTCTCACTTGGAAACACTGAATCAACAGCTGCATATGGAACAATCCCTTCTGAAAAAGAACTGGAAATCAGCTGAGCCGTTCCTCCACCAGAAATTAAAGAGCTATATCAAGATGGGTAGGAGAGGGGCACCTGGGTGGCTCAGTCGTTGGGCATCTGCCTTCAGCTCAGGTCATGATCTCAGGGTCCTGGGATCGAGCCCCGCATCGGGCTCTCTGCTCGGTGGGGAGCCTGCTTCTCCCACTACCATTCCCTCCTCTGCTTGTGTTCCCCCTCCCGCTGTGTTTCTCTCTGTCAAATAAATAAAAAATCTTTAAAAAAAAAAAAAAAGATGGGTAGGAGAGATGATCTGGATGGGTAGGAGAGATGGGATGGCAGAGATGTGGTCTTGCCAAAAAGCCCACCCCCAGCGGAGTGACACACAGTTGAGAGGGATTTCACAAATACAGAGCTTCTCCCTGAGAAGCAAGAAGTGTACGTGCCCCCTCCCCAGGCATCCCAAACCTTAGGACCTACAATGGAGAAATTAAGCCTGCAAAGTGTCTGGCTTTAGAAACCAAGGGGGTTTACATCTAGGAGACCCAAAGGGCTGTAGGGAACTGAGGTTCCATTTTTAAAGGGCTTACACACAGACACATTCACCTCAGCACCTGGTGCAAAAGCAGCAGTTTGAAAACCACCTAGAGTATATATGAAAAAAATTCATTTGCTAATCTTAATGCATCTGCCAGAGGGGTAGGGACATGTTGGCCTCTCTCTGGGGATGAAGGTGCTGGTGGGCACCATTTTTGCACTGTCACTCTACCTTGCTAGTGCTGTCAGGTGTGTCCTAGCCCTGCATTCTCCTGTGGTCCCACTAAAGCCGGCAGGCATGCCCTAGCCTCACACTAACCTGTGTTCATCTAGGCTGTTAAAACCAGCAAACACACATAGTCCACACATGAGACATCCTTTGAGTAGTTGGCTCTGAGGTCCAGGGCGGCCCATTTCTGGGCCCCATGGGATTGAAATAATCAGAGAGACAGTTTTTGGCAGGCTATCATCCCCAGGTCATAGCACAGAAAGCAGACTGAAACACCTACATCTTCCTGTGAAGAAAGCCTATTTTACTTGTCCTGGAATTTCAGTCAGAGAGGCAGGTTTCAGGATTGCCACATACCCAGAGGCTACATGGGCCAGAGGTTGCCATCTTTGTGCTCTCCCTTGCCTCACTATAGCTTGTCAGTACCTTCAAGAAAAGAGTTTATACATTTGTCTGGAACCCCTATTTTTACAACTGTCAGCAAGGGAGCCCCTCTATGTGGTCTGGTCTGGAGGCCAGCAGGGCTTACAACTGTGGTCCTACAGAACTGTATATAATTTCATCCTTGAAAAATTGGTGCCTGAGCATCTGGTTTCCAATCAGCATGAAATTAGGTGTTAATTGGGATCCTTCCCTTTAGAACTCTGGCAGGCTTTGGCACAACTTCAACAACTGGGACTGATGAAGAATGAATTAGGTTGCTTAGACAATCACAAAGGTTTCAGAGACAACTAAGAGCTAGGGCAGTGTTGAATGAAGGTTCATCTTCTACACAAAGTATTCATGTAAGACTGAGAGAGAAAGCTATTTTTCCCAATACATAGTAACAAACATAGTCAAGCGAAATGAGGAAACAGAATATATTCCAAACAAAAGACTATCACAAAACCCCAGAAAAAAACCTTAATGAAACTGATAGCTAATTTACTTGATAAAGAGTTCAAAGTGATGATTATAAAGATGCTCACCAAACTCAGAAGAAGATGAATAAAAACGGCAGTGAGAACTTCAAAGAGAGATAGAAAATATAAGAAAATACCAATAGAAGTCATAAAGCTGAAGAATACAATAATTCAACTGAAGAATACACTAGAAAAGTTCAGTGGCACCCTAGATGAAGCAGAAAAAAGGATCAGTTATCTTGAAGACAAAGCAGTAGAACTCATCCAGTCGCAGCAGCAAAAAGAAAACAAATCAAAAACCAAAGATAGCTTAAGGAACCTTAAAACAAAATCAAACAGAACAAAATTTGCATCATAGAAGTCCCAAAAAGAAAACAGAGTGAGAAACAGACAAAAGAAACTTATTTGAAGAAATAATGGCTGAAAACTTCTCTAACCAGGGGCAAGAAACAGACATTCAGATCCAGTTAATCCAGAGAATGAAAAAAGAAGAGGAACCCAAAGACAGCCACACCAAGACAACTTATAATTAAATTTCAAAATTTAAAGATAATAAGAGAATCTTAAAAAACAGAGAAAAAAAACTTGTTACGTACAAGGGAATAAACAAATGAAAATGGAACTGTAACATACCAAAATCTATGGGTTGCTGCAAAAACAGAAGGAGTAATTAAGAAAACAATCCCACTCGCAACTGCTTAAAAAAATGAAATATCAATAAACAAATTTAACTGAATAAGTGACAGACCTATATACTCCAACTGTTAGATATGGACAACATAAATTGAAGAAGGCACAACTAAGTGAAAATGTATTTCATGCTGATGGATTGGAAGAATTAATATTGTTAAAATGTCCATATTACCCAAGGCAATCTACAGAATCCTTACAGTCCCTATCAAAATTACAAAGCCATTTTTACATAAACAGAACAAATAATCCTAAAATTTGTATGGAAACACAAAGGATCCTGAATAGCCAAAGCAACCTTGAGAAAGAAGAACAAACCTGGAGGCATCATACTCTCTGATTTCAAACTATATTCCAAAGCTATAGGAATCAAAATAGTATGGTATTGGCATAGAAACAGACACATAGATCAGTGGAACACATTATATAGCCCAGAAAGAAACCCGCAAATTTATGGTCAGTCAATTCATTTAGAACAAAGAGCCAAGAATATACAACAGGAAAGATGGTCCAAAATAAATGGTGTTGGGAAAATCTGACAGCCACACCAAAGAATGAAATTAGAATCTTATACCATGCACAAGAATTAATTTAAAAAGGATTAAAGATTTGAATGCAAGACCTAAAACCATTAAGCTCCTATAAGAAAACAAGGTGGAAAGCTTTTATTTTTTTAATTTTTTTCTACTTTTTTTAAACTACTCGAGAAAAAATGTTTATTATAAAATTTTGAAAATACATAAAAGTAGAGGGAAATAATAATAACAAGCCCCATACATCTATCTTCCAGCTTAGAAACTACCTATACTCTTTTTTTTTATTTTTTAAGATTTTGTTTTATTAACACATGATGTATTATTTGCTTCAGAGGTACATGTCTGTGAATCATCAGTCTTACACTATTCACAGTGCTCACCGTAGCATATACCCTCCCCAATGTCCATAACCCAGCCACCCTATCCTTCCCTCCACTCTCCAGCAACCCTCAGCTTGTTTCCTGAGATTAATAGTCTTATGGTTTGTCTCCCTCCCCGATCCCATCTTGTTTCATCTATAAGTACAATGGAATACTATGCAGCCATCAAAAAACAAAATCTTATCATTTGCAATGACCTGGATGGAACTGGAGGTTATTAGGCTAAGCGAAATAAGTCAGTCGGAGAATGACAATTACCATATGATCTCTCTGACACGAAGAATTTGAGAGGCAGGGCAGGGGTATTGTCGGGGGGGAGAGGGAAAAAAAAGGTGGAACGCTTTTAGACATAAGTCTTGGCCACGACTTTTTGGATTTGACTCCAAAGGCTAGGGCAACAAAAGCTAAATATAAACAAGTTAGGACTACTTCAAACTAAAAACAAAAACAAAAACAAAACAAAGAGAATTTCTGCACAGTGAAGGAAACCATCAACCAAATGAAAAAGCAACCTTTTGAATGGAAGGAGGTATTTGCAAATCATATATCTGATAAAGGGTTAATATCCAAAATATGTAAAGAGGGACACCTGGGTGACTCAGTCAGTTAAGTGTCTGACTCTTGCTTTCGGCTCAGGTCATGATCTCATGGGTCATGAGATGGAACCCTGTCGTCAGTCTCTGTACTCAGTGGGGAGTCTGCTTGAAGATATTCTCCCTCTGCTCCTCCCCCTACTCGTGCTCCCCCGCCAAAGTAAATACATGAATCTTAAATATATCCATATATATATATATATATAACTTAAACATCTCAATCACCGAAAAAAAAATCTGAAAATGGGCAGAGGATCTAAACAAACATTTTTTTTCTGCAGATATACAGATGGCCAAAAGTACAAAAAAAGACACTCAATAACACTAATCATCAGTGAAATGCAAATCAAAATCACCTCTATCACCTCACACCTGTTAGAATGGATATTATTAAAAAGATAAGAAATAAGGGGCCCCTGGGTGGCTCAGTTGTTAAGTGTCTGCCTTCAGCTCAGGTCATGATCCCAGAGTCCTGGGATTGAGCCCCGCATCGGGCTCCCTGCTCGGCAGGAAGCCTGCTTCTCCCACTACCATTCCCTCTGCTTGTGTTCCCTCTCTTGCTATGTTTCTCTCTGTCAAATAAATAAAATCTTTTTTTAAAAAAAAGATAAGAAATAAGTGTTGGGGAGGATATGGAGAAAAGGGAAACTTTGTGCAGTGTTGGTAGGAATGTATATTGGTACAGCCCCTATGAAAAACAGTATAGTGTTTCCTCAAAAAATTAAAAAAAAATACCATATGATCTAGGAATTCCATTTCTGGGTATTTAATTAAAAGAAAACATAAACACTAATTTGAAAAGGTATAAGCACCCCCCATTTTATTACAGCATTATTTACAGTAGCCAAAATATAGAAGCAACCTAAGTGTCCATCAGTGGGTAAATGGACACACACACATACAGACACACAATACAGAATGGAATTCTTCTCAGTTTTAAAAGAGAATGAAATCTTGCATTCACAACAACATGAATAAATTGTAAGAGTATTACACTAAATGAAATAAGTCAGACAGAGAAAGACAAATACCTTTTGACTTCACTTACATGTGGAATCTTAAAAGAAATGAACAAACAAAACCAAGGAAAACTAATAGATGCAGAGAACATACTGGTGAATGGCAGAGGGGAGGAGGATATATATCTATATTTATATATATGGTAACTAATTGTGGTAGGCACTTTTAAGTGTATACATATATGTGCGTATATATTTATATATATCTAAATTCATATTTATATAACCTTTGTGTTACACACATAAGACTAATATGATGCGATATGTTAATTATTGCTCACAAAAAAAAAGAATGGTGTTAAAATTCTACTAATGTGTAGAAGACACAACTTGAGACTTTGAATCATTTTTATTTTTCTGTGTAAAATCATTTACCCTCTATGAACCTCATTCCCTCAGTGCTTCATAGAATAATGTTTAGTATTTAACACATTAACTTGTGAGAAACTGATCTGTGAACTTTAGTGTAATATAATCATTATTGTAGTACCATTTACTGAGTGTCATTTGTCAGCATATGTTAAGAGTATTAGAGTATTAAGTATTAAGAGTTAAGAGTATTATTATATAACCCACTTAATTTTTATAATGAGCTTATAAAGTAAATGTTATTACACTTACTGTACAAATGACACAGGGTGACTATGTTATATATCCATAGTAACGTGCTAACAGATAAATAATACATTCTTTTTATTCATAAGTAATAAGATATGATATGAATACTAGGTCTTATCGAGGACAAATTCATGTGATCTCATTATTCGTCCATGACTAATCTGCTCATTGTCCTTTCCAATTCTGACTGGCAGGTGCCAATGGAATGATCTATCTCACAGAGTTCTTACGTTGTAATATGTTTTTAATCTTATCTATTGTCTTTACAAAAATCAATAGGCTTTCAGAAGGCCTTTGACAACTTGGTGGACTTTAAAATAGTTGTATTTCATCACAGAAAGAACAATATCTACTCTCTATTCATATTCATATGCTGAACTATTTAATCCTCTTGTAAGGGGGGTGGATATAAAAGTTTTAGAAACAACATTAAAATATAAATGGAACACAAGTACTCCATTGGGAGGAATTCACTTTGCTTACAAAGGAGAACTGTACTTTGTATAAAGATGACTTCCTGAAGCAGTCAGTGTATGCCAACGGAAAAGACTAAAAGATACTCAGTGGGAAGAAGATCTTCATTTATTTTATTCATACAAAGCCATTTATAATCTGTTAAAACTTCTCATTCTATTTTTAGTTAGCATCCAGTCAGGAAGCTGAAAATTTACTTTGTGTTCTATTTCCTCTTAGGATTCCAAGGCCATAGGAAATGTCATGACTCACTGTATGAAAACAGGACCCAGAGTTGACAATAAGGTTTAGTTGGTGTTACCTCATTTATAATGATCCAGTGACAGTCAAAAGCAACCAAATTAGTCTCCACAACCTAGAACAGAAAACAAACCAGCTATCAGTCAGCATTAATAGTGAAAACCAAACCAAAAAAGTATACCTGCAAATGGCAAAAAAAAAAAAAAAAGAAAGAAAAAATATCACCTTAGAAAGATCTTTGTTATTAAATTAAAGATGGAAAACTGTTAGCTGAACACCACAGAAGCATTTGTGTTTGACATGCGGATGCACTGTAGACTTGCTAATTACGTTTCAAAACAAAATTCATCACAAGCCTAGAAAAATAGGTTTCAACTAAAAAAATAAATAATACCACAGAGTGATTTAAGTGGGAGTGTAGTTCAAATCACATTTCCTATTCCAAATAAGCTTTGATGGCTTTCTATTATCTAAGTATATATCCCTCCACAATCGGGCTCTAACATTCTTATCTTCTGCTATTTCCCTATGTATATGCTTGCTATTTTCTTAAACTGCTCTGTGTTCTGAAACACTTTGTGCTGTGTTCTCTAAGGAGATCCAACTGTAAAATTGTCTGAATGTAAAAACTAAAAGCAGTAAACATTATATTAGCATTAAGTTGTGGGTGGACAACTTCAGTAGTTTTTAGCTTGCTAATTACATAAACACAAACAATTTATGCAAAAGAAAAAGCAAACAATATATAGGTGGCAATCTTGACTAACTTTGAATAAATTGATTCTAAATGATTCTTGGCTTAGGCTAAAAAAAGTAAGCTGGGGCACACACAAGTGTGTGTGTGTGTGTGTGTGTGTGTGTAATGTGTGTGGGTGTTGTATAGTAGGGGTAGGTTTTGTATTACTTTCCATTCTATCCAATCTTATACATATTTCAAGGTATGTTTTTATGATTCATGCCAGGGGGGCGTACAAGCATGTAATAGGTGAGACTGTTTTATAAAGGATTATTCTCATATTTTCAGCAATAATGCCCAAAGTTTGGGTTTTAAATGAAGATGTTTTCTAATAACTATCAAGGAGTTGTTATAATATGGTGATTGTGTTTTGCTGGTTATTCTTTGTCCAATTGAGAAATGACTGTTAAAAGATGCACTGAACCATCAGAAATCCAACTGGAAATATATTCCTTATATAATTCAACATTTTCTGAAAGGATATAGTTACTTTCAGAATTTTTGTTTCTTCTTTTAATTTTGGTATAAATTTTGTACTATTTCAATATATATCACAATGGTCCCTATGAATTTATTGAAGTGTATAGATAATACATTATCATAGAAGTGAAGATATGTTATTTATTTTTAAGTTATATCATTACTATCATTTTTTGAAATACATATATTTCCCATTTATATGCAAAATAATGTAGAAAATATTACTCTGGTAGTTTCCAGTTTTAGAAATCACTTTATACCATTAATGACAGCACTTACTGCTAATTTTATGATTATATTTCTTTAATCATCTTAGACAAATCATCACTAATTTATTAGCAATAAAAAGTGTTAGAAAATAAGCAGGGATGCTATAAGAATTTAAAGAAATACAAACCAGAGATTCTGATAGGAAGAAAATAGTTCTCCAGAAAAAATAGAGAGAAATGTGTTTTTTAAAAAAGTCCATGACATAAAAAAATGATCAAAATACGGTAACAGCTAGAATTCAAAGAGAAATGAAAACCAAAATATAGATTGAAAGAACTACTGAAGCAATATTAGCAATAGAGTGAGGAGATGGCTCAGTTTAGCTTAAATTGTCTTCATTTCAATAATCTGTACCATTTGGACAGATTAAGCGACATTTGGGCTCTAAGAACTCTTCATTAACCTGTGGACCTTTTTAAATGAAAAGCTGTCTTGTACAACAGCACTTATGAAAGAGGTAGAAGGTAAAGGTTACAATGGTAACTTACTGATAATTTGTCTAGACCACTTTCCTATTCATCTTTCACACTCTGACCTGAAACAAACTTTCAGGCAAAAGCATGACACAGTATAGAAGTTCAGGCTCAGTCTCGCGTTTCCATAGAGGAGAAAGGCCAGTATGTCATCCAAGGCCATGGTTCTACTAATCCTACCACCTTCCTTTGCTTAGGGTCAGCAGGGAGATTATCTTCTTTCACTCCTGTCTTTAATTTCACTCATGAGTATGGATACATAAGACATTTCATAGCATAAATTTGAAACAAGGGAAGAGATTATTAGCATATTACTGCAGATAAGGAAATAAATCATTTACTACAACAGCTTAAGTTCTTGGAACAGATCCCATTCCTCTCCTATTACCTGATGTGGTACCGTGCTAACCCAGAAATAAACCTCTTGACACACTACATTTTGGGTCTACTTGTTAGGGCAATTTAGCCTATTTTATCTAATGTAATGCATTTTTGTTAATCTTAGCTATGCACCTTTTTGAAACCTTGACAAATTTTAATAAATAGCTCATTAGAGTAATTTTAAATCCTGTGATTTTATAAAAGCATGGTTTCAAAACCATGCAATATTTATTGGCCTTTTCACAAATGTTGAATATTCAGGCCTTTTTTCATGAGCCCAGTATTCTTTGGAGGAAGAAAACAAATTATACCAGAAAGGTACTTAAGAAGGAAAAGGTAGATATGTCTGTCCCTTTAATTACATACCAAAATAGGTATACACGACTCAAATCCATGTATTAAGGCGGCACCCTGTTATAAAGAAACTTTGAAGCTTTTTCATCGGTATGTTGTACACAAAATGTTAATGCTTCCATTCATCATCTGAGGAGGAATATACTTTCCTTAGGCTTATGTTAATACTTTATGCACAAACAATGAGCTGGCATGAGTTCTCTGATTTTTTAATAATTGAATGTTACTAAAAGTAAATGATGTGAAAAAACCACCAATTAAAATGGTAACTGATATCTGGAAATGGAAGGTGGATTTAGTAAGGGACATAAAAGATGACAGGCACTCTCATAGCCTAGACTTTGGAAACCTGATAGGTTTTGAATTCTTTCACTTAAATGACTAGAATTGGTATATTGTACAGATAAAATAAAATGTAATATTATACTCAAACTAGTATATAGTATGTGTGTTTGTATATATGCATCTCCTTCCGAAAAGTAAAATTGCAGCAAAGTTAAAAGAAAAGATGGAGTGATAATGTGGTTTATGCTTTCCACATATTATCACATTGAGCTAACACATAATGAACATTCTTAGAGAGATATATTTAAATAAAAAAGAAATTTGCAGCGAATTTGTGTGGATAACAAAAGCCACCTAGATATCGTAAAGCCAAATAAAATCATCTGATAATTTTTCTATTTTTTTAGTAATATTAATCCCTTTCCACCTGATATACCACCTGATACACTTATCAGACTAGTGGCATTACTAATGTGAAGGACTGAATTACTTCTGGATAAAAGATTAAGAAGTAATTGTGAGATATCCTAGAAATTTTTAAACCTTTATATTTATTTTCACAGTTACATTAGAACTCAAAGAAGGAAAATTGTTTCCTTTCCCCATATTCCTTACCTAAGTATCTCATCTCTTCTTTCAGCAATAAACATATCTGAGGTCAATGAAAGAGATTAAGCAATTGATTGACTTTTTCTTTTTTTCACGAGGAACCTATTTTATATCTGAGCTCATCATTGTTATAGTTGTGTGTTCTCATTCTGTGGATTCTTATAAATGTCTAACAAGTTAGTAAACACTAACCATATTTTTAATCCAAAATTTCAAGAAATTTTAGATTGCTATGAAATATTGAAGATCCTAAAAATTAATAAGAATTTTATTACCATAACGGTAAGAAACACTCCTCGAAAGATCATATTATGCCAGAGCTATTCAGTCAGCATTATACTTGGGCAAGTCAGCAAGAAAAAACCATCCAATGGGGACTCCTGTATGTTTGGTATTCAAAATAACAGAAAGGAAATATGGATTTTCCTTCATAATCTGCTCTTCCTTTCCTTCTTACCCCATGCTTCTCTCTTATCAGTAGACAGGTGTGTATTAATTGTGTAAAGGACCATGGGGCATGTCCATATAGGGTTGCTTCAACTCTGATACAAAGTAACATAGCTAAACAAATGAGACGACTCTGCCTCCCAAGAAGTTGAGCTTATTTTAAGGAAATTGAGCAAAAAAGGGGGAAAAAAATCAAGCCCTGTCAGGAAGACAAGCGATGAGTAAGGACAGACCATCTGTCACTGGCAGGAACTTTAGAACTTCTGAATCTTTAGAAAAGCCTGACAATTTATCACCACGTCTTCCATCATTTGTCCTTAAATCTTCAGATGTGCTAAATATAAGAGAATCGGAAGCAAAGAAATTGCCAGAGCATGTATCTCACTGGTAATAAATGTGGAACAGTTCCTACGAGCACAAAGGACAATTTAATTGACTAAACAATAACAGCAACATGCTGTTTTTCACTCAACCTTGTGGCTTAACTAAATTAAACTTGCTCCCTTTGCAGGATGTACTAAATATTCCACATTTATGCAAAAGGTTCCAGCGCTCTGTGCACCTGCAGCAGTGAGGATTTCAGGTGTTTACTTCCTATTCCTGTCTATTCCAAATCGCCAGGTGGAAACATGCCTGGCAAAGGACCCCAACGATTGTGCTGGAACAAGTGGCCAGAGAAACATTAGAGCTACTCCCGTCCTGGATCCTCATCTATAGTAAGACTATAGCTTATATCTGTATTTCTAGAACTATATTCTGTGGGACACTACTTCCACTAAAATTCATAAGCGTTTGATAGCAAGTAGATTTAGAAATGCTATGTTAACCAAATTAATAGATGTCATTACTGCATCACTCCCCAAAGCTTTGAGTAGGTTAATATCAATAATGAAAGTAATTAACATAAAATTCATATTAATATGAATAATATTTGGGGACATATGTCTTCAGACCTATGATCTTTGAGTTCTAAAGTAAGAGTTAATGCCTCCGTTTTCTTAGAGCATGACTCTGAGCGAATTACCAACCCTCTAAGCCCCAGTTTCCTTGTTTCTAACTAGGATTAACACTGTGCCTACATAATAAAATCATAGTGAAACTATGGAAAGACCCTAGATGCCCATCAACAGATGAATGGATAAAGAAGAGGGGTATATATATACAATGGAATACTATGCAGCCATCAAGAGAAACGAAATCTTGCCATTTGCAACGACGTGGATGGAACTGGAGGGTATTATGCTAAGCGAAATAAGTCAGTCAGAGAAAGACAATTATCACATGATCTCTCTGATATGAAGAATTTGAGAGGCAAGGCAGGGGTTTGTGGGGGTGTGGGGGAGAGAAATGAAACAGGAAGGGATGGGGAGGGAGACAAACCATAAGAGACTCCTAGACTCACGAAATGAACTAAGGGTGGCTGGGAGGCAGGGGGGTAGGGATAGGGTGGCTGGTTGTGGACATTGGGGAGGGTATGTCCTATGGTAAGTGCTGTGAAATGTGTAAGCCTGACAATTCACAGACCTGAACCCTGGGGCAAATAATACATTATATGTTAATAAAAAAAAATTAAAAAAAACTCATAGTGAAGCTCAAATACAACAATGGCAAACTCTCAATAAACACCAACTCTTCCATTTTAATGCATATGCTTTATGGAATTACAGGAGAAGATATTTGGAATTGGCATTTTTTAAATTGATCTGACTCGTGGGGAAACCAAATTTTCCCACTATAAATCCTATGGGATTAGTACTTTTGGGGAAATGTAGACTAGAATCAATGTTAATTTAGTCACACATTCCTAAAAGTTCTAAAATGTTATTAAAGTCCCACGAGGAATTTTCTAATTTTAAAATCATGGTCTTAAAATAATTCCACAGAGAGAGTGACTAACAGAAGACATTTTCCATAAAACAATTAGAAATAAAGGAACAAAAGTTGAATTACCATATTTTATGTAAAATTCAAATGCATATGTAATAGTTTTGGCCAAATAGTGATACTTGTTCTTTTCTCCTTTTAACTTTTTCCCCCTTTCTAATTAAACAAAAGAAACCAAACTGAAACAAACCATTATATTCTCCTCCAATAAAGTGTAAAAAGGAAATATATTGTGTACAAAGTTTACAGCATATAGTAGATTTTTAGGAAATAAATGGATTTATAGTCCAAACCCCACATCCAGTGTCCTGAGTATCATATATGACGAAACTGCACAACCACAAAGTTCTGCTAAAAAAAAATTCAATTAAATACTCTAATGCTTCAAAACGTGAAGTGAAAATACAAAACTCCAGTCTCCTTAGGTGCAGTCAACCTGGAATTCATTTCCATTGCTCCCCCTTTTTTTAAAAAAGATGGGTTGTTTTTCATTTTTCTTTTCACTAGAACTGCTAAAGCCACAGAACAGGGAGACATGGGACTATTGTGTAGATTCCATTTTTAAATCCCAAATATATCCAGCAGATGGCATCAGTAAGCCCTCGAGAGCTGATACTGGGCAACACGGGGATATTCTGAAATGACTGTCTTGTTTGCATTTCCCCTTGAGCTCAGCATGGGTCCGCAACTCTCTTCTGTTCTTATCCAAGCAGCTACTATCTGCCATCCCACTCTGTGCCTTTTGCTTTAGAATCTCTGCTCTGATCTTCCAGCTGGAAGACCACAAATACACTTTCATCCAAATCCTCTTGCCATTACTGCCAAAGTTATTTCATAAACGGATATGCTAGAATTATTGTTACTGCTGTGCAGTTGGGTCTTCTCACACCCCCTGGGAGATGGAAATATGCCACCACTGAGATTTGGCCAAAAGTATGCTACCTGCTCTGTTTCTTAATGGGGAAAGATGGGCACTAACACACACACACACACACACACACACACACACACGAGAATCTGCGTTCATCCTATGACATAGACCCAACTTCCTATGTCCTAAATTAACTGAACAGAGATTGAACAACTACCAAAACTGAATTCATGATTTCAATACTTTAACCAATGAGTATACAAATAAGGATTTGACAATCATTTCCAGGGCAAGGGACCACTGTATAACCGTTTTAACCCTTTCTGAATTTTTGCTTGCATTGGGCTTCATTTAGATGTTCTGCTCTGGTGATTAAAGTGTACTTATCCCACAACAGTTAGGAAAAGTAGTGCTTGTTGAGAGACTGTTAGTCCTTCCCCATTCCTGTTTCACTACATTCTAATATGTTAACCTTTGGCACAAGAAGGGAATTGATGTTACGTTAAAATATTTTTTAAATTTTCTTTGTTTTTTAATAGCTAAATGATTCTTAACAGAGTAAATTACTTCCTAAGTATAACTGACAAACAAATTAATACAAGTTCTTACTTGGATTTTGATCTCGGTTTAAAATGATTTGGGGGCACATTGGCTCTTAATTGCTGGGATTTATGAAATAAGGCTTTCTTGTTATCTTGAAGCAAATAAAGCGGGAAAACCCTTCTTATAGAGAAGTCTATTGATCACATCAAAATGCAACAGACAGGCTTTTCACACAGTGAACTTTCATGCTTTGCTTTGTTCTTTTTTTTTTTTTTTCTCGGTTCCTTTTGATCTGCTCTCTATCTTCTCTCCTTGACAAAATGTTTCTCAAAACTCAGACCAAAATAAATGTCAAATCCCTTCCCAACCCTCACCTCCCTAACCCCAGGAAGTATTGTTCCCAAGGTCACACTCATCTAGTACTCTGAACAAATCTGTTTCCAGTTTTGCTAACTTAATTAAATTGTGTTTAATTATGTAACTGACTGTGAGAGCTGTGTTGTGTTTTGTACTCCCCTTACTCCCTCTTCGGTAGCCTCATTGGCTTACTAGCTGGTCCTCCAAGACACTCCTGCTTTCACCCTTGCCTTGCTTCCTGAATTGCTCTGCACCCGGGGGAGAGATGCACATAGCCACACAGCCTTGGGCATTTCATGTGGGACTTGGCATAAATACCACTTCATCAGACATGACTTCTGTAATCACCCACCCCTGGTCCCCCATCATCATCCCACATGAGGCAAACACACACACACACACACACACACACAAACACACACACACAATTTACTGCCTCTTTCCATGCACTAGGGATATAAACTTCACAATGCTAAAAATTTCATTTTGGTCATTGGTCCATACCCTTAGAATAATCAGTGCTATATAATAGGGTTTCAATAAAATTTGTTGCCAGGCACAAGGCAGATTTTCACTAAATGTTGTTTGTGAAAAAAAAAAAAAGACAACCATATAGCCCTAACTCATGTTTATATATCTGGCTATCCCTACCTCACTTATGACTAAACCATTTGATAAACTTGTTTGGAAGGAAGTCACTGGATGGGATTTGATTGTTTAGAAATAAATAAATAATGAGAAAATGACTTAATTCCCATTTTTTCCAATGAAGAGCTCTTGATTATTGATGTGACAATGAAGTACAGAATTATCATATTCAAAATTTCCAAAGTTAAAAGCCTCAGAATTTGGAGGTTATGTGATAATAGAAAAAAATATAAAATTTGAAAAACTGGGTTTAAGTTCAAATGCCAAATCTCCTTATTGATAGTCAGATATATTACTTACTTTGAGTCTCACTTTCCTGGTTATAGAAATAATGCTTTTTTCACAGGTAGTGAGGCTTACATGGATATACTAACTTAGAAATTTAGTATAATTCCTAAAACACTTGGAACATTGTCACTACTCAAAAATGCTAACCTCTTTCCTTTGTTAACTTTCTTTCCCTTTACTCAGGCTATTGCAGTATTTACGATACTACTCATAAATGACTATGAGTATATTTATTCAATTCAGTAAATGTTTATTAAATGCTATTTATTGTATACCTATAATAATAAAAGCTAACATTTATTCAGTCGTTATTATGTGCTGGACACTAAGTGCTTATACATATACATTAACTTATTTAATGTTCACTATATCCTTACGATGTAATCACCACATTCATTGTCCACCTTACATGAGGAGAAACTGAAGCAACTCACCCAAATCATTAAGCTGGATGTGGACACCTGAATCAATAACTAGTGAACAACTTTCCAACATAATGTTTTCATAGCCTTCTTCATCCAGGTTTCAGAACGATTATGCTTTTTTCAGAATTAAAATAATTACAGTTAAACTGAATATTGTATAACATTGTATGATACACAGCGTTGTTTTATGTATTTAAACTCCACTATATAACTTATTTTTATCTACTTTGCACTTTTGAAAGATTATTAACCATAGAAAAATTTGAGAAATGAAGGCAATCTTATCCTCCATTCTGCTCTATGACCTTTGCCTTGAAGTTGTAGAAGAAAATTTGTTTTTATTTTAGTGAGTCTTAATTCCCATCTTCTTTTTGGAATGTAACTTGCTATAAGGATTAACTGATCAACATTATATATAAAGTTTTATATATATATATATATATATATATATATATATATATATATAGTCACTATTGCTTAATCAGAGAAACAGTTCTCTGTTCCTACTCTGTCTTCATAACAGAACTTTTGATTAACTCTACAGGATGAAGGGTCAAAAGCTTCTAGAAGAGAAAATGTATAAGGATTCTTATTGTGGCAGTAAGGCAATAAGGATGTTAGGCATCTAATTTCTGTAGTTAAACAGTTTACTACTCTTCTTTGTGTAATTTGGCTATATTCTGGGTTATCAATAGCTCATCACAGATGAAACCAATATGGATGCTGATTATTACTCATTAAAAGACATTCCTAGTTTAATGTTTCTCTTATCTTTGGGCTCCTCTAATATTTCACAGGAACTCTGCTTTCTAGAATATCAAGAGTGGTATACAATACTGATGATACTAGACTCAAAAGACTTTGGAGGGGGAAAATATATTTGAAAATACATTGAAAATGTATTTGGAAATGTATTATGTATCAAAACTCATTAGTTTTGATAAAGAAACTAAAGAAAAATAAAGAAATGCAAAGTGTGTACTTCCATGGCCATATTCCTACTAAACTAACTGGTCATTCTTAAGATGTTTATTCTTAAGATGTTTAAACTCACTGGAGGTATGATCCTTGAACATTTTATAGAATCAAAACAAGATCTTCAAGCTTTCTGAGGTTTCTAAATTTCTTTCATAGTTTCTTTCATAAAAAGCATACCTTGTGGTCTACTATAAAAAATGTTTTCCATGGTGTTGGGTTTGACAGCATGGACAATTTCCAGAATTTCAAGCAATTGACTCTCCCGTCTGTGCTATTTCACTATGGTGAAATAGAAACCATCTCTTTCTTACCACTGACAAATCACCTTATGGTGTTAGAACTGTGTTTAGTAACAAAATGTCAGTTGAAACTGAGGCACCAACTGTTAACTGCTCAAACAAAATGTCATTTGTAGAACAGAATTACAGAATTTGACAAAGGAACCTATGCTATGATCACAGAATGCAAGAGTATTCAAAATCATCTGACACATTTTAGAAATTTCATTGATCTTAAATCTCTCATTACATTGTTCTTTAAATTTTTCAAAAAATTTTGTTTACATGGATGCTTATCTGCCTGTCAGTATTTATAATTGCACGACTTCTACAAAATTACTAGAGTTGCCCTGAATGCCATTTACATGTTCCACCTTTCCAGAAATGGATCACACAAATGTGTGATTTAGCATCACTAAAAATCCATGGCTTCCAACCCCTACTGGACACTTAATTCTAGCTATCAATTGATTCTTCTACCTGTATGCATAGTTTTGCTCCTTCCCATTCCCCATGGCAGTGAAGAATTCGACTTTCAGCCTACTCCAATAGCCCATTTCTCTAACAACTTGACAAGTAACTTTTCTCCTATTTAAACAAATAATGAATAAAGATCAACAGGTAGAAAAGGTTTCAAGCCCTCAAGTTCCTGTCCCTCTAAATTCAGAAACAAAGCAAAAAATATCTGAATAACAACAGCTAACATTTTGAGTGTGTGTATTACCTATAAGACAATAGTAAACATTTTAATGCCTTTCATCATTTCCGTCTTGTATCAACCCTTTGAAGGTAGTTGCTATTATTTTTCCCATTTTACAAATGAATCAGCACTGTCTTAACTTTACTCCTCCCCTCTCTTGACAGTAAAACAGGAAGAGTTTCCTCCAAAGGAGACTAATTTCAGTATAGCTTTGGGTCCCTTTCTTTCTTCCTTAGGGAATCTTCAACAACAGTTATTTACATACTCTGTGCTTCCCACCTATGGGACAAAAGATTTCCTTCCATCTAACACATGACCTCTCAAATGACTTTTACAGACAATCTTGTCAAATATGACCTATGATTGCTTTCTCCTTTTTTACTTCTCTCCTTTATATAGTGATCATTCTGGCTTCTGTCCCCAACTCCCCCACTCCTCTTTATTTGTCTAGCCTCTAGGTATCTTTTAGACATAATTATCCTCATCATTTCTAAGAGGTCTTTGATGATCACTACACTCCCCCCATCATAAACTTGTCTTATAAATGTGGAAATGAACCACCATCACTGAGCATGTTTAGTTATATATATATACATATTTTTTTCATTTGATTACATTCTCCACCCTACTAAAAGCTTCTTGAGGCAGGGATGGTGTTTTATCTATTTTATATTCCCAACAACTAACTCTGGATCTGACTCAGACATTAAGTATTGTAAACTGGACTTGAGCTATCCTATTATAAGGTTACTTTGCCCCATAATGTGACTGTAGATGTTAGAAGGTTACTTTGCTCCTTCTCCCCCTGCCCAGGTGAATTGCCCTACAACTGCAAGGGAAATGAGTTTCCAGCATATTGCTTCGTGCCTCCTCAAGAGCTTATATGTCTTCTCTTCTCTGAGGACTTTTTTCCAGCACATTTGGCCACACACAAACATAACCTAGAAGTGAGGGTATGTTAGCATCTCTGGAAGTCAACTCCCAACCAACTGAGTTGGGAGGAAGTGGATAAACACTCCTGTCTCCCCACCCTCCTGTGGAGAATGACTCAGAGGTATATTCCAAACACAGTTTCTCAGAAGGTTCCCCACAGGACTGAGCTCCATTTGCCCACATTTGTAATGCATTCCTGGTAACACATTCTTGATTGGCTTTTCTCTTTACTCTCTCTCTCTCTTGTTTACCATTCCCTCACTTGCGCTTTTTAGAACCAACTCCCTGATCAATCATCAGCACCCAAGTTCTTGTCTCAGGATCTATACCAGTAACCCAAACTTCGTCAGCCTTCCTACATAAAACACACAATTTGCTACACATGAATAGAGAATAGTTGCTATAGTTAAATGAAGAAATTCTTGAGAAGTAGAAAAATGCTTGAGACATTAAAATTATTCACAATCTGTCCATAGGAGTTGTCTTCCTATAACAGACTGCTGAGAACTCTCATAATCCTAAAAAGCTTTGATGTCACTGTGTACAGTGTATTTGGGAATTCTTCACATAGGTGATTCCCAATTCTTCGTGTGCATTAGAATCACCTGGAGGATGTTTTAAACGTAGTGCTGAGCCCACCCCAGTCGTTTCTGATTTAGAAGTTCTGGCATGGAGTCTGAGAATTTGCATTTCTAACAAGTTCCCAGTTGGTGCTTGTGCTGCAGGTTTAGTGAATCATTCTGAGATCCAATGCTTTACAAAAGAGCCCTGGTCAGGGACTGAATGTGATGACTTGACGTTAATTCTATATCCATTCAATTCCTTTGACAAAACCATTCAAGCTTTTTGAGCACCTGAAATGTACTAGACACAGGGCTAGGATGGGAGTCGATTCATTGAGCAAGGCAGACTCGGTCTTTGTTCTAAGTGAGCTTTCAGCCTAGCTCTAGCAGAGACTATGAGGAATCTAAAAAGTGTAACAGTCTCTAGGTGATATTCCTTCACAAATAACCAAGAACACACACCTTTCCTCAGGAGGACAGACAAAATCCTTGTTCCAGAAAGAATATAGTCATTTTAAGCTTATTGTTTAAAAATTGCTTCTAATGTGAAGCAAACTTCTTTACATATATTAAAGTGTTGCAATTTATACTTTGATCATATCTGTACAAATTATACACAAATTATTTCAAATCACACATATTTTCTGTTTGGAATGATGGATTATTGTTTATAAGGATTGATTTCTGGGATTAGTAACCATAAACATTATTTTGATCTTAAAACCATTTTTGTTTGTTTTTCCATCTTCAAGAATAAAGGCTGGCAATTATATCCTGAAATACATTATTGAATTTGCCTGTTCATTATTTCTTTTATGCTGTTCCAAGTTCAACAGTAGGAATCAGTTCTGGCATGTTGTTAAATAAATTATGTGTTAAGGCTTGCTTTAACTAACTCCAGTCAGATAAAAAGAAAAGAAAAAATATATATATATACTAAAGATTAATGTAGGTATTTCACTCTTTAGTTTTTCTTTTGAGAGTTGAATTTTTATTAGGAATTATAAAAATGGGACTGAGGTGTGGTTCTGTCACTAGCATCGAGGCTGTAAATGCTGTGTGGAACATCTGTAGTTCAAAAATCAAAAGGTGGCCTGGTGATATGTATCAGGCCTTTCTTGGTCCATTATAAAGAGTTACATACTGATTTTGAATCTCCCATATGTTTCACAATTTACTGAAGTACTTAGCACTGTCTCCCAGCATACGTTCATATTTAGCATAATTTCACAGTGTACTCAGGTCAGAATATGAAAGGAAGACAGCAAAGATGGATCTATTAGAGAATAATCCCTTGGACTCCCTCAGACCCAAAGACGTGCACTAACAGCTGCAGTTCTGAGGGCCACCTGTTTTCCTCCCTAGAGAAATTTGAAAAACAGTCATAAATCAGGCTGGTTGACAAGCTTCAAAAGCCTTTCTTCCCAGATGACAGAAGTTTGAGAAGGCTTTCTTTAAGAATATTCCGGTAGTACTTACTCCTGTGAGAATTAGAGACAGAGACATAGTTGAAATAAATTTCATTCTCTGATCTGATCACAGTCCCTGAAATGGAGTGTTTTTTTCTCTGACTGCTTTGTTTTCTTTTCTTTTGCAGATTTATCAGTTTGACACAGACTTACTGGTATAACACTGTTGTGCACCCCACTACAAGGACATTATGGTCTCATGGAGTAAAGGGAAGCATGGTGTAGTTTAACATGCTTGCTCTTATTTTTTTCCCCCAAATACAGTATGTTTGCTCTTATAGACACATTTCATTCTGACTTGCAGTATGATTCACAGTGAGGTTAGCTCAGATAGTTTTCACATCAATAGAAAATTCCTTTCTTTAGAGCTACTCATCCCTTGTCTTTAAGGTACAAAATTGAGAAAATCAGAAAGATACATTGACTTGCATCTTACCTTATATGGTTTAAACAATTTACTATTGTTCATCATTTGTTTCTAATTTAATAATTTAAAAGACAATGTGTTTATTAGAGAAAGCCATCCTCATTCCTAAAGATAAAGTTTGGACCTATAATAGGATTATTTTAGCTTTTAAGTTCTTTAAGTGGGTAATTAAATTATTTTGAAATGGCTCTTTTTTCATAAAGAACAAAATGCTAATAAGGTTATGAATTCAACTCCCCGTGTTAAGTAAATTATTATTCCTTTCTTCCAAAGTTATGGTTTTATCCAGAAGATACTAGTCCCCCCAAAAAGAACTGAATATTATCCCATCATCACTGAGTACGTTTGTTTCTTTTTTGTTTTTTTTTTTGTGGAGCCCAGCATGGGACTTACACTCATGACACTGAGATCAAGACCTGAAATGAGATCAGGAGTCTGATGCTTAACCCACTAAGCTGCCCAGGTACCCCCACCACTGAGTTTTCAAATGCAGAATGTAAAGAGCAGAGATTTGATGTTATAGAGAGATAATGCAAAAGTAGGAAAAGAATACTCAATGGTCATACAGAAATGGATGGAAGACATTCTCAGTATAATGCACAATTTCTGGATGGCATTTTGCAGAACATAGTGGAGAGATAAATGGTTTTTGAAATATTATTTAAAAAATATGCTTAAAATGAACTTCGAATAATGGAAGGCTGAGATTGATATTTTTATGCAAATACTTTCACATATTTTGAGATGAAGAATTGATGACCAGCGTAGATTGGATATAGACAACTGTTTGGGACACACAGAGGGTAGCAAAATCTGGATATGACAAAATGAAAAATCTAAATAATGCTTTTACAGTTATTTTTTAAATAATATTTAGTGATGAGAGACTGAAGATTTATAATAACTGCTGTGTGTAATTTATGATTTGTAACATTTCTAATTTTATTTAAATAAAATTTGTTAAAATTAAAAATTACATATCATTTAAGAAAAATCACATGGGCTCAGATATATTAGATAAATTAATGTTCCTAATTATAAAGACCATAGTAAAAGAATCTGTCTCAACATTCTAGAAGTAGATACGCTGGTTCAGAGGAACAGAGCTTGCTATCACAGCTAAGATTCTGCAGCAGAGACTGGGAAGAAGCAGATAAGCAGTATTTCTTATCAACTGATTCTTTAAAAGGATTGAGTTTTCTCTTGTATGTTTCTGTCACAGAATAATGCCACTAAATTATTGTAAAGGCTCTGTTCAGTTGAAACACTTATTCTTAAAAAAAGAATAAAAAAGTTCAATTTAAAAATAAAGTATGTACTCTTATCCTCCTAATTTTCTTAAATTTTACCAGCACATATATATATATGTGCTATATATATATATATATATATAGTTAAAAACACAGTTAACTAACTTTATTTGAAATTTCTATAACTTGTAGGTATACCATATCATTCCCAGAACTAATACAATCTCTCTAAGATTAGTTTCCTGATATTCTTCAAATTATTTTCAATTTTTTCTGATGTGCTTAATAAAATCACTTAATAAAAGTCATTAATTCACAAAAACTTCTGAAACATATTATATATATATTTTAAAATTATACTTTTACTTTCTTTTACTTAAACTTTGTGATAAGAGTTCTCTGCAAATTCAAAGGAAATAATTAGGTCAAAGTCTCAAAATATCCAATGAGAATTGTGATTAAAATGATAACAGAAAGAGAAAAAATATGTCAAAGGATGATCTAACTTGATAGTCAGGAAAGTATGTCATTCCTCTAAATAATGAATTCTTTTCTCTGTTCTAATTTTATTTGTAAAAGTTCACACTACTGGGAAAATCCATTTTAGCTTTGACTATGACTTTAAGAAAGCTAAAATAAAGCATTTCAAAATAAAAAAAAAATTTCTTGAGAGCCAAGTAAAGACCATTTTTAGGGTTGAGAGTTGGATATTATTTGAAACCTGGAACATTCCAAATATTTGTTTGAAATTCAAATTAGGATTGAAATTATCAGATGGTTCACCAAAATATCAAGGGCCATCCAATATGTCAAATTTCTGAATGGAGTTGAGGAGACAATAAATCTTGAATAAAGAAAAAGTGTCTCCTTGAAAACTGAATTAAATCCTCTTTATTAAATCAGTGACTATTCCAATTTATAGAAATCAATAGTGGCTTTTTGAGTTTATTAAACTATAGGGATCTATATTAAATACTAAAAATATCAAGGATATAAACAAAAAGTGCTTGTAAAGACACCAGCGTTTGTTTTTGTTGTTTTAATAAAAGTGAAAAAAATGCTAGACTATTTCCTTTCTTAAGACATTTTATCTGGGAAATGAAGTATGACATTAAAAAAAAGAGAATGAAAGCACTGAACTCCTTAAACCATTCAAGTTTATAATAGAATACAAAAAATAGATGGAAAAGTCAATTAGACAAGTTTGAAATTTAATAATTGTAACTACACTCATCCAAAGACGGCAACAAAATCAACACTAAGACTGGTGTCATTCTCAAGAATTCAAGATGAAAAATATATCACTACATGAGGGGGCAAAAACATTGTTCTATTGCAGGCTTTCTATTCCATTAATCATTTTCAAAAGCTACTGCTCTTCAGCAGCCAGTAATGGAGATATTTATATAGGATTTAAAGATTGTCAATAAATGGTGATACTGAAAAATTCTAAATAAGAAGTTTCAAATCTAAACATGATTGTAATGCTCTGTGTGCTAGCTATATATTTTACTTTCTGTAACTAAATTGGAAAAAAAAATTGAAGCAGAAGCAACAAGATCTTAATTCAAATTTTTTCTTTAAGATATATATATATACACACACACACAAAAATATGATATACATATATCTTAAATAAAAAAATATATATGGCCAATGGATATGTGTGGTTTGGTGAGGTACTGAACAAAAAAGTAAGGTGATTCTGTGGAAGTACATATATTGAATAAATAGAGCTTCTCTGGAGTCTGGAAAAAAATGTTTATGTGACCCTATTATAATGAGGTTATATATATAATGAGTATATATATATATATATATATATATATATATATATATATACTCCTATATATAATGAGTAAATAAGGATTTACTTATAAATGTGTTAAAACTATTTAGGGAGGGAAGGGTAACTCTGTGTGAGATAATTGTATATAAACTAAATTCTTATTTTTCTTATTAGCCCATCAATAGATAATATCGATACCTGAAAAATCAGGGAAAGAGATGTAAAAATGTTATTTAAAAATATCTGGAAAACAGAAGTAGCTAAAACAAAACAAAAGGTAAGGGTTATCTCCACAGAGTAGGAAGAGAGAGTAGGAAGGATTAGGGAAGCAATTCCTATTTTTCATTATTCATTTTGTAAAATACCTTCAAAAGATGTTTTTCGAGTGCACGTAAAATTTTGATAAAAATAAAATTTATTATAAAAAAGTGGGTGCATATTTTTTGACCACACTATTACAAAAGGGAACTGATTTTTAAAATAATCTGCATGAAAATTACCCAAGCCCGGTATTTTCTAATTAATTTTTGTTAAAATATCCTCAAAAATCACATAAAAGTATAATTAATATCTACAGTTTTAAAACCTGTTATCTTTTCAAAGTAACAAACTTCATGTTTACAGTACAAATCTTAACTATAGCCCTCACATTATACAAGTAAAGCATTATCAGTTTCTCTGTTGCTGACCTTGCCATGTCTCTGTAGATTAAAAAAATTGATTTGAGTGTCGGTAGTCAATTAAAACTGTGATATCCTATAGCGAATGTTTATTATTTTCTTGCTGCTTTTATTATCTTCTTTGGGAACAATGACATTCCCCATAGTAGATCAAAGATCTTCGGGGAAGACTATTCTATCATAGGAGATCCTTTTGAAATTCACAGCAGCCAAATGATAGAAATATTTCTTACCACAGAGAGGGCTTTAACAAGAAAGCAAAACAAAGGCACTTTTGAAATTTCCCCTTGAAATCTCCTTCTACCTCTATATGGGGACTTTGATTCAAAATAAATACAGAGCCATATGAAAATCCACTGAAGTTAAATAGGATAGGCCAATCAAATGCATCCTTTCTTTAGACATGCTTTATTTACTCTATTATCTAATAATATTTCTTTAATACTAAATTGAATGAAACTGGATTACTCGAGGTAAAATTGTGGGGTTTTTTTCTGACACACTGCAGGATTTTCTGCAACCAAGTACCTGGGAGATTTGATATTCCTAAGAATTTGTTCAACTCTAGGGACTTGAGAGATTTTATGAAAATTTACCTATGAGGTTTTCTTTGAGAGATAATAAGGCTAAATTGATTGAATCCTGCTGACTGCAGAAGAGAGGAACAGAATTATCACTTATAGAAGGAAAGATAATGCATACCCCAAGTTGAAGCCAAAAGAAGTAGGGACTTCAAATGCTTGGCTGAATGTACAAGGACACAGCTAGTAAATGTACCACTTCAGTGAAGCTAAGTGGTACTGTTCACCACCATCCCTTAATTGTTAAAGTGTTTGTTTTCACAAAGAGCCAGAGCTGAGCAGAGTCATTCCAAATCATTTATTGGGCACCTCATGTATGCTGGGCTGATTTCATCACTCTACCAGAACTTGCCTTTTTCATTTCTGACTAAATGTTTCAGTTTATTTAATAGTGTTTCACATCTGGAATATTTTTAAGCCTTTTTCTCCTCCCAAGCCATGACCCCTTTTTCTTTGAATAAATTTCTGTGTTGAACTTGTGCTGCAGTCTTTCCTTCCCAATCCATAGTTGCTGCCCCTTTAAAAAAATCTTCCCAGGTGCACCATTCATTTAGGCCCTTATTATATAGATGTAGGAATTTCTGTTTATGTTTTATAGGAGAAGTAGTAGAGTGAAAACTCCCCGGACTTAAAAAAAAAAAAACTGTTTTGATTTTAAATTTCACTCCCATGTTCTCCTTATTTGATGAATTTGAACAAATTCTCAGCACCTCTAAGGCTAATGTCTCCTTATTTACAAATCGGGAATAATGCCAACTTTTCTGAGTGTCTACTTGGATTAACTGATAGAATTTAAGTCTCCTGCCTTGCTCAGCGCCTGCACACCATAGTAGAAGACAAATGTTTGGTCCCTTTCCTTTCAATTCCTGGTTAGATTATAAAATCCTGGAGGACAGAGAATTGTCTTACTTTGTATCCTGTTCAGTGTCTGGCAGTAATTAAGTACCTTGCAGACACTTACTAAGTACTTGTTTGAATGAATGAATCAGCTGGGTGCCATGAGGAATCCCTAATGGGCTCTCTATTGAGTGCTCTCAGCAACTACAGGGACTCTTTAGATGTATTAGTACAAATCCATCACAAGGGAAACACCTATTTCCCTGATTGTAGTACTGATAGTACTGATTGAGGGTCAGTACTATCATTTTTCAGTATTGAGGAAAACATGTTTAAGTCTTTAAAAGGGGGCAATAAAATCATTATTTTGACCTCATGGTACATTGTTTGGTATTATGTTCAATTTATAAACATGACAGACACAGATCAAAGGGAAAAGCAAAACTGTAGCCAAAATGTGCCAATGTTTTTGCAAAATCAGAGATGCGCCTTTATTAATAATCCCCAAATGGAGTTCCTCACTGCCCACTTCCCTTATTGGTAAATTGGAAGTCTGTGGAAATTGAGATAGTATGTAGATATATACAGCTATACAAGGCAAACTAACTTTCAGAAATTCATGGTTCTTTATATAAGGCACCCAGTTTACCTTATTTTCCTGATTTCTCATTTAGGTAGAATTCTGCTCAGTTGGTGAGTAGAAAAACCTGTGAAATATAATTCACGGGGCTAGTGTGGCAGTGCTCCAACTTGAGCACACATCAGAATCTGCAGGGGGAGGGGGTAAGGGGGGAGTGTAGGGCTCCACCCCCTAGGTTTCTGTTTCCGTAGAGCTGAGGTGGGGTCCAGGAAGTTGCAATTCACTTTTCCAGCTGATGCTCACACTGCGGATTAAGGGACCACACCGAGAACCACGATAATAAAAAAAAATAAAGATGAAACCAATCCTCTTGCTTAGAGGACATTAGAGTTTTTATTATGTTCTGCCAGTAATTCCAAACTGCAAAACTGTTTTTAAGGACAGTGATGTCTAAGGGGAGAAACGGAGTTTTTGATAATTCAAATACTTAAAGATCCAGACTTGAGTTATCATCTTCTCAGAATATTCAGACTTAAAGTAAATTTGAAAAATACTCCTTCAGGTATATTTTAAACACTGCTTTGACTTCCAATAGTGTAGCATTAGCTTCAAACTTGTCTCTTTCTACATAAGTGGAGTACAGGGAAAATTAATTCAAAGTTAATAGTTACCTGGATGACTATTTTTAATGCCCTCTTCTAACTTGATCAGTTATACATTTGAATTGATAATGCAGTCTATTTTAAGGATAATAGAATATAGTTTTCCTAAGTAAGAATCTTTTCACACATAAAAATCACACATTTAGAGTTTTAAATTAGCATTTTTTTAAGTTCATGGTATGTGCTACAAAGGCACAACATCATTAGATATTTTCAGAAAAAAAGCTGTTAAAGTGATATATGCAAGTTCAATTAAAAAATAGATTTTGAATAAACCTACATGAGTTAATTTAATGAATCCACATTTTTTTAAAGACTATTTTAGATATCAGGTACACTACATCTTAAATACTGGAAATGTGAAGCCCACTTGAACTTGAATGGGAATTAATTTTCCATTTGAATTCTAAAATAACAGATCAAATGGGAAGTTTATTTTGGTATTAGGTGTCAGAAATACCTGTAGAGAAATCTAATAAACCCTTTTTGTAAGCTTACTTCTTGATAATTTCATAGACTACTATATTTTGTAAATACTAGAAATACCTATGTTCTTTCACAGGCTTATTGTTAAGATGGGCTAGGGTTTCTTAAAACAGATTATCAAGTCAATTCATTAATTCACTAGATATTCATTTTACATACACAGACATAATTCTAGGCAGTGCAAATACAACAAAGGTTTAGACAAATCCAAACCTCACGCTTTGGTTCTACTGCTGTTCTGAAAAATTACCACAAATTTAGTGGCTTAAACCACAAAAATCTTGCAATTCTGTAAGTCAGAAATCCAAAACAGTTTTCACAAGATTAAAATCCAGAACTTGTTAGGGCCCTAGGGAGGATCAGTTTCCTTCTCCTTAAGGTTATTGGTAAAATTTAGCTCTTTATGGTTTGAGGCAATTTATTTCCTTGCTGGCTGTCAGGTGACTGCCATTTTCAGCTTTCCCAGGCTGATTACACTCCTTGGTCTGTGTCTTCCTGTGTCTTCCTTCTCCCATTTTCAAGTCAGCAATAGCAAATTGAGTTCCCTTCCTGCTCTCCATCTCTCCTGTCTTTCTGTCTCATCTCTCTCCCCAGTCAGGAAAATTTCTCTGCTCCTAAGGCAGAGGATCGGATTGGGCCCACCCCTACAGTCCAGGGTAATCTCCCCATCTCAGTGTCTGTGTCCTTAATCACACCTGCAAAGTTTGTCCTGCCATGTAAGGTAACATATTCACTGGGCCAGGGAATTAGGACATGTGCATCTCGATAGCAGGCAGGAAGCCTTATTCAGGTCACCATACCTCAGAAAACTTACATCCTGGTGGCAAAGTTAGATGATAAGAAAACAAACAAATGTAAAATTTCAAGTAATGGGAAGAGAAGTTGAATTGTCCTGATTTCAGACAGGATACAAATAGCAATGGGTTTAAATGAAGAGAGCTAATAAAGGGATTTTTATACAGAGATATGGACAGGGTTAAAGAAATAACAAAGGCTGATAAAGCACCCAGGGACCAGCAACAGTGGGGAGCTATAGCCATTCTAAGCCTGATGGGCAAGTAAGGAGAACTGTGTTACTAGAAGGAACCAGGAACTAGGGTCACAGGAAAAATACCATCAGATGGGAGCTGTGGCCCGAGAGGAAAGCCACCATTGCTAAAACAGATTCAAGACATAAAGGAAGCAAGGAAGTAATAAAAACCCTGATCTGTCTCTCCTTCCACTCTCTAATCTCTTGCCTGTGCTCCCACTAACCAATCCCGACCAATATCCAAGAGACAATGAAGCCTGGAGGAGGCAGTCTACAAAGACCAGTCTTAAGAGTCACAGAGTTGTCTGTCAAAAGAGATCAGAGAATGGATTCAAGGGAGGAAGGGACAAGGAAAATCACCTGCACAGAAGTATCAGTAAAAAAGAAAGAGAGAGAGAATAAGGGACTTAGAAGGGAGCTGCGTTATGTTAGACTAACCGATCAAGAAAAACCTAAGGAGGCAATAACTGAGCAGAGGCCTGAAATACGTGAGGAAGTGAGCCTTGCCGTTGCTCCAGGAAGACCGAGTGTCAAGGGCAAATGTACTGAGGAAGGGACAGCTTTGGGTTCTTTGAGGAATACAGAGGCCTGGGTACTTGGAGTAGGGTGAATTAGAGGGAGAAGGAAAGGAGTTGGTATGAAGCTGGTGTCAGACCATAGAGATATTGAAAAATTTTACACTCACTGTGGTGATAAGCCATTGGACTGTTTTGAGAGGAAAAAGAAATGATAAACTTATATTTGTAGGTCACTCTGTTTGGAGAATTAAACTGGAGAGGGCAAGAGTGAAGGCAGGAATACCATTGAGAGGGTCATTGAAACCATCTGGGGAGAAGAGTATGGTGGGGTAGACTAAGGTGGCCACAGGGAGTATCATATGCAGTGATAATGCTCAGTATGTATCTGATGATAGAAAAACATTGAACTAGTGGATGGATTACATGTGACCTCAAGAATGCTCAAGGGGTAATGGACTAAGAAACTGGGGGAATGATGGTTGTGGTATTTTCATGTACTTTGTCTTTTAAAGTCATTTTAATTGATGCTCAGTAGGGAGAGGCGTTCCAACCATACTTAGTCATTCTACTTGGAATGGAAAATTCAGATTTTTTTAAGTACACTTGAGATGAGGTCCTCGGGTTTTCTTTAGGAAATACTGTGATGGTCAAAGGGCAGACCTAGCCAGTGGTACTCCAAAGTCATGGAGTCTGTTCCTTCATCACTGGAAAGATCTGCACATTTATCTGCTTACATTAGTAATGTTGAAAATTAAACCTAAATCTACTACTATTATCTGTAGCACCTCAGTTAATACTTAATTACTTTAAGTTACAGATTCCTAATCAGTTAGACATTATTGTACTTTTTACAATATTAGGTTGATTTGGTGATTAAGTAAGATATGTACAAAGTACTTATGCCTCCCTGGTTATAAGCACTTAATGAAACTTAGTTATATTTATTTCATGCATTAGAGTTCCATACATGATTTTCTTTGAGATAAATATTTCACCAGTGGATACTTAAATATATTGGACACTAATAGCCCACAATCATCCAAACGATTTTCAAAAGCCATACTATTTCTTACTCTCCAAGTCTTTGAGGAAAAAACATGACCAAGGAAAGGGATATTTGTAGATTTTATTTGCTTTTTTTTTACCTTCTATATTATAGTTCTAAAATGAAGTTGTTATTACTGACCTTTGTAGGAAAGATACAGTTACTATAAAGAAAAACAGTAATACTAGATTTAACTTCCATCTACCCTGGCTTCAATTGCTGTGCTGTCCTACAGTGTCTGTGAATTAGATATCAAATTGATTTATGCTGGGGAAAAAATTGTTACAAACTCAACAACTTAAAATTGAACAAAACATTTGTTTCGTCTTTACTCTTCACTTCGATAGGATGGTTAGCTCAGGTTGAGCTCTTCCTAAGCCCTTGTTAAAGTGCTAAATATTACTAAACACATTAGGTTTTTTTTCCCCATTCTCTTTTATGACAAGTCCTCTCCATTCAGTTCCATGTACCTGAAGAGTGAAACTATTGCCATAGATTCAAATAAAAGGGCCAGGAATCTTAATTTTTCATCAAATGGTACTCAGTCCTCTTTAAATAAGTAAATAGAATATTACTTTGGGTTACTCCCACAAGCCCTCATGGTCACTTTATGGAAATAAGAACTCAGGAATCAAAAATGATATCATGAAGCCCGAGACAGGTAGTATTTACTAGTTAATAACATGAAAAAGATTTCTAAAAATCCTTTTCTTAAAATGACCCAAAATACATCACACACATACACACGACACACATCACAAATAAGAGTTAAAATAAATGTCATCTTGAACATTTTTAAAGAAAAACAATGTATCAAATAGATAAAAAATGATCCTCAGTATTGAATCAGAGAACTTTAGGTAAGATGAGGACTTAAACCATCCACTGAACCTGATTCTGTTGAGGTGGCCAGAGGAGGGGGCGGGGAAAGGAACAAAGTCAAACTGCCATGGGTTCAATGGGGAGTGACAAGGGGGATACAGTCCTCTTCTCTCTGAGGAGGATTACCAAGGAGGGAGCTATGATAGAAGCTTTGGAAGGATGTAGCTTTAAGGAAGGGTTGTTTGTTCATTTGTTCATATGCTTTTTTTCAATTTTTCAAGTAACCTAAAACCTAGTGTAACTGTAGACTGAAAGGAGCCAATAAAGAGGTGAATTAAAGGTACAAGCTGAACATGGAACACTGAAGGATCAAGGTTTAAAAAATGATGAGGAGTAGTAGTACCCTTTATGTTTTGAGGCTTCTACCAGACTATTTTGGCAAAACACACACACACAGAACTGTTAGCTAAATAGTGACTTCCCTCTAAAGAATGCAGAGGGAGATTTAAAAGGAATCTTTTGGTTTTGAAAGCTAAGTCAAAGGAGTACACTGAATTGACTGAGAATGCATAGCCTTTGAGAAATGACTTCAGAACAGAAAATTTGGTGTTTTAAGTAATAAAAGTATTTTCAAGAAAAAGTATGGTATTTTATAAATATTTTAATGATAAATGACTGCTATGACAGTCTTCTGTAAAAACAAACAATAAATCACCACGAACAGCTGAACATTTAAAGTTGCCAAAACTACTAGTTAACTATTGTTGTTTGGAAAAAAGCCCCTTTTGATATAAAGTACCAAAGACTATTTTAAATTGATAACATGATAAAACTTCAAAGGAAAAACAATTTGATCACCTTGTTTCAATTTGAAAGATTGGATGTACTTGCTGGTTGGTGATGAAATATGCTTTGGAATTAATTTTCCCTGAGATTATTTATATGCTGAATCTATAATCTTCAATGAATGTTTTTCCATTTATATTATATTTAAAGTTTTGTTTCTGAAGTACTATGAAAAACTTTCATATGAAAAATGGGGAAAACCTTTGCTCTAGAATCAGATAAATATGGCTTTAAATGCTGACTTCTTTACACTATAACTGTCTTTACTTCTTTACACTGTGTCAATTCAGCAATGACTCTGAGCCTCAACTCCTTCATCCAAAAAATGAGAAGAACAACAGAATGTTTCTTAAAGGTGGTCATGAGGATCATAGGATTAATATACCACATGAAAAGGATGGAAAGCAGACCTAGTCCATGTTGGACAATCAATAAGAATTAGTTACTTTTGTTGCTGTTGTTATTGCTTACTTAATTCACATATAAATGAGATATTTCTAATTCAGAGATAACATAAACATAGAGGTAAAATTAAAATGGGACTGAGAATTCTGAGTTAGATTGGGCTTCTGCCAGGAGAATTCTACTAACTACAATAAAGAAGGGACAGTAACTCCTCTAAAGCGTGTACTATTGCCCCTCAGAGACAAAATCAATGCTCAAAAAAATTCTGAATTGTTCTATGAAAAATGTTACCATCAAAATATTAGTGATTTAGTTACCTATATTATGGTTCTAGCCTAAATGTACAAGAAGGACTACTAATGGACTTTCTACCCTAATTCCTGTCTCTGGGGGTCTATATTGGTAGGGAGAACACACACCATTGCCCCACGTTGCCATCAGAAGAAGTATGAGATGGTAGATTTTAAATTTGGGTTTTATGTTTTATTTTGATAAGATTTCTTTTGCCGGTGAATCAGAATGAACTAGCATTTCTCAAAGAACTAAATAAAGGACTGCATTTTTTTCTTTTTAATTTGAGCTTTAGGACATTGTTTTCCTTTGGCTTAACACATAAAAGGAGGTAAACCAAATGAGATTATTGAGTGGAGATCTCTTATCACTATCAACTTGTAATTATCCAATTTGCGGCTTATTTGGAAAGTATTTCTTTCAAGTTAACTGACAGTGTTTAGATTATTCTCTTTAATTAAGGTTTTGGTTATCAATATTCTTTATTGGCAGCACATATTCTACTTAAATTCTCATTCGCTTATTAATTGTTGATTATTTAATAATTAATCACAGTTTACATCTATGCAACTCATTATTATGACTGTATGAGCTCTGAGTTTGCAGGTATCTAGGAAGACAAAGTCCAAAGCCATAACTCAAGATTTCTGGGTACTGTCTTAGAAAGAGGTCCACTCCTAAAATAGATGCTGGGTGTCGCCTAAAAAGCTATTTATCCTCCCATAATGCTCTGAAGGATTGAAGGGTGTGTTGGGGCAGCTTTCCATCTCCCAAGGATAAGACTTTACAGAATGACTAATGCTGGAATTAAATTGTTACATAGTTAACACATTTCCAGAAACATAAAAAGTGACTCCAAAGCCAAATAAAACTAATTAATGACATTTACAACATCAAGTAGTCGTTTTACTTCCTATGAGTAAATATCTAGATTTTATTTTTTCTGGAGTTTTATGAATAATCATTGAGTTTTAAGGAATAAAAACATTTTGCTTTATGACATAAACTCCTTGACTAAAATTTCTACTGCTGAAAAAAAATTTGAAATTTTGAAAAAAAAATCTATAGGGCTTTTAAAAATAGTTCAATATAGTTTAAAAAAATCTAGTAATGCCTACATGAAAAGATGTTCAATATCATTAGCTATTAGGAAATGCAAATTAAAACCACAATGAGATATCACTACATACCTATCAGAATGTCTAAATAAAAAATATAGTGATAACACTGAATGCTAGTGAGAACGGCAAGAAACTGGATTACTCATATATCAATAGTTAGAATATAAAGTGGTACAGCCACGCTAGGAAAACTATAAGGCAGTTTCTTACAAAACTAAGTAGGCACTTAGCAAATGACGGAGCATTTGCACTATTGGTCATTTACCCCAGAGAAATAAAAACTATGTCACACAAAATCCTGAACGTGAATGTTAATAGCAGCTTTATTTGTGACAGCCCCAAAGTGGAAGCAACTCAAAGGCCCTGGGTTAAACAAACCTATTAAATAAATTGATATATCTGTGCCATGTGTATTAGTCAGCTGGGGCTGCCCTAACAAAATACCATAGAGTGGATGGTTTAAAGAACAGAAATTTATTTTTTCATAATTCTGGAGGCTGAGCATCTGAGATAAGGGTGCCAACATGTTTGTGTTTTGGTGAAAGCTCTCTTCCTGGCTGCCTTCCTACTGTGTCCTCACATGGCAGAGAGAGAAATCTTCCTCTCCTTCTTCTTATAAGGCCACAGTCCTATTGGATTAGGACCCCATCCTGATGATCTAATTTTCCTTAATTATCTCCTGACATAGTTACATTGGGGGTTAGAGCTTCAACATACAAATTTGGTGAGGACACAATTCAGGGCATAGCACTATGGATTCCAGTTAGCCATAGAACAACTTAAATGATCTTCAGAGTATTATGCTAAGTTTAGAAAAAGAAAAAAGCTTATCTCCAAAGATTATGTACTAGATGATTCCATTTATATAATATTTATGAAATGACAAAATAACAGAGCAAGAGAACACATTGGTGGTTGCTAGAAATTAGAGTGGTGTGTGGGATGGAAAGGTCTGGGAAAGGGTGGCACAAAGGGTCCTCTTGATGGAACTGTTCTCTCTTGACTATCATGGTGGTTATACGCATCGATACATGTGATAAAATTGCACTGAACTAAATAAAGACGCATAAACATGCAAATGAGTGCATATAAAACAGGTGAAATCTAAAAAAGATTAGTAGATTGTATTAATGTCAATTTTCTGGTTGTATTATACTACTGTTGCCCAAGATGTTACTATTTGGAAAATTGGGTGAAGAGTACACTGCGTTACATGGAAATATGCAATTACTGCAAAATAAAACTTTTATTTAAAAAAATCCTAGAAAAAATCTAATAAGACCAATTTTATATAAGAAGATATGACAACAGTTTAGTTGTGGTCTTTAAGTAAGATACTAACATGGTAGCTCCATATTTTATCATCAGTTCCCAACTGCTCAAAGTTTATAATCTATTGTAAACACGCTTTCTGCTTTTCTGAAATCCATTTTTTTCCTTCATTCTTTTTTTCCTTCCCTCCTGCTTGTCTGTCTTTTCTGCTTTTCCTTCCTTCCTTCCTTCCTTGGCTCAGAGGTGGAGAGGAAAAGGAAAATGCAGATGAAAGAAACAGAAATTAAATCTGAACTCCTAATTTCTTAGGAGGAGAAAGACCCAGGAGCTTTCAATCTACTATCGTTTCACTACATATGCTCTATAAAATTCTCAGTTTTGAATATATATTAAGTGCTTAAAATGAGAAGAAAGTTGTATTTTTTTCACTGTAATATAAATCAACAAGGCTCTCAACTCTGATTTTGAAATTTGATAAAGAAAATCCACTGGATTAATTTTATAAGAAGTTTCTTAAATACATAAAGAAAATCAATGGCTCTAAATAGTCTATTTAACAATGCATGTATAAAAATTATGCCTTAATTTTTAGGGCAATACATTTTCCTTCTAACTCTTTGAGAGAGCCATTAATATAAAAATGAAATATTCTTTTTTTTTAAATGAAATATTCTTAAGAGTAGAAAAATAATATTTTCTGCATGAAATATGCCTTATTTCTAATTAGTGATGTTTTCCAAGGAGAGAGGAATTTGGCAGAGCAATAGGAATCACTGAACTGAAAAAAAAAGTTGAGCATGGCAATGTATTTTTAGGATGTAATTCCAATAGTCAATCTAACTTTCAGTTAACTGTATTTTCCCTAAACTTTAGCAATTTGGATCAATTCTTCTGAAACTCATTTGGTACTGGTTCAATTAGTTTCCCTTTATCTTAACAGATTCCTTAAAGTGACAGTCTGCTTTCTGCACTATGGCCACAGATCCTTTTAAACTTTGTTTTGGGAGGGTGCGTGGGTGGCTCAGTTGGGTGAAGTGTCTGCCTTCAGCTCAGGTTTTGATCCCAAAGTCCTGGGATCCAGACCCGCATCAGGTTCCCTACTCAGCAGCGAGTCTACTTCTCCCTCTGCTACTCCCTCTGCTCATGCTCTCTCTCCCTCTCTCTCTGAAATAAAGTCTTTTAAAAAACTTTATTTTGGGATTAATCCATTCATGAGTGTATGAGTAAACTTTGGGAGAATCTAAGTTGAAAGACTCTTATAGTGTATACTTTTAAACTTTTAAGCTAAAGAAGAAAGCTCTTGGCCTGAGGTCATGAAGAGATATTATGGCTCAATTTTGCCCACATTTGTATAATGGTGTCATAGGGGACAGACAATGTCTGTGACCCTAAGTAGTCTGCTGGAAGGTAAGTCACAAAGATATAATTAAATGAGAATCTAGTAATTTTCTAAGTAACAAGTCAGTTTCAGAACTATATGGAATGAAACAACTTGGAATTTCTTCACTAACACACCCCAGGTCATATAAAATCATGGCTAGGTGACCACTGGAAGGGTCGTGAAATACTTAAATCCAATTCCCTTTCTATTCTAATTACTTATATAACCTTGGGCAAGTCACTAAGTGGTATTGAGTATTGCTACTTTTATTTTGGAAATGGGTAACAATATATCCCTCTATGAAAAACACTATATTCTCCAACCTCCACAACTCCTTCTTCATAAACCTGCTCTTCTTTCCACCTCCCACTTCATAGGCTTCGGTTGCTTGGATCTTGGTTATATTATATTGGTGGACAATATAATCTTTCAACAATTATTTACTTACCAGGAAATGTTTTAGGACAAAACTGACAAAAACCCATGTGTTCATGGAACTTCCATTCTAGTGAGGTATCAAGACGATAGAGATAAAATTAAAAAAATAGACACATGTATATAGAATGCCAGGCAAAGATAAGTGCTATGGAGAAATTTAAAGCATGGCGCAAGCTTAGGGAATGTTGAAAGAAACTGCAATTTTAAATCTGATGGTCAGGAAAGGTGTCACTGAGAAGATGACAAAAGAAGATGACAAACACTTGAAGGAAATGAGAGAGTAAGCCACCCAGATATCTCAGAGAAAAACATTGAAATCGGAGGAAGAACCACACAGTTGAGAATGTGCCTGACCTGTGTGAGAACAGTAAAAAGTTAATGTGGCTGGAGCCAACTGCCAACTGAACAAGATAAGGAATAAAAGGTAATTTGATCAGAAATGTGATGGGTGGGGTATAGGTAATACAGAACCTTGTAGAATGTTGTAAAGAAAGTTGAGTTCACTACAAGTGAAATAGAAAAGCTGACCAGAGAAGTGAGACAATCTGACTTTAAAAGATGATTCTACTTTTTGTACTGAGAATAGACTGCAGAAAGATAGTAGATGCAGAGAGCTGAATAATCCAGGCAAGAGGACATGGCAGTTTGACTTGGATGGTATTGACTGAAGGACTCAGCAGCCATAACATTCTGGATGTTATTGGGAAGTAAAGCTAAAGGGATTTGTTATCAGATTGGATATGGGCACATCGGAAGGAGATAAATCAAACGTGACTCCAAGGAAAATCAGGCATTGAAGTTTGGACATTTTACATTTTAAAGCCTATCAGACATCTAAGCAAGATATGCAATAGGCAGTTGGATATGTAAGACTGTAATTCTGAAGAGGAATATAAGCTGAAAATAATTGCTCAAAGCCGAGCCAATCAGATTCTATCTCCTGGGAACTGGATTTACGACACCAGAACTGATCCTAGTTGACACTAGAGTTTGGGTCAGAATTAATGCCTCCAAAACACAAAGCTACAATAGAATAGCTAGTATGGTGAAGCAGGAACTAAATGTTTACACGGACACCTATCTATAAAGGAACAGAAAGGAAAATGAAACAGGCGCACAGCTATAATGTGCACTCAAATGCATGGAAATACCAGATGACCAGAAATTTGATGGACATTCTTGAAATTAGATTCTGTAATTCATTATAATAAATAAGTAGGTTATATGAAATTTTCTTTCCTTTAAATCAAATTATTGCAGATAAACATAGCCCTATACAAGGTTGCCATGAGGGTTAAATTAGATAATGTTTGTTTAAAAAAAAAACAAACCTGGGGTGCCTGGGTGGCTCAGCCACTCAGCGTCTGCCTTTGGCCCATGTCCAAATAAATAAATTTATTTATTTGAGATCAAGCCCCATGTCAGGTTCCTTGCTCAGTAGGAAGCCTGCTTCTCCCTCTCCCACTCCCCTTGCTTGTGTTCCCTCTCTCATTGTGTCTTGCTCAGTCAAATAAATAAATACATAATAAAAAATTAAAAAAAAAAAACCTCTAAACTTTTAAGTACCATGAAACTGTAAGGTATTACAATATTTCAAAGTAGTTGAAAAGTGCTGAGGAGAAAATATGACTTCCAGGATTATATATATTTAACTTTCTAAGTTAAACCTACATTATAACACAGCTTTAAACATACTTGAACATGATATTATATATTTACAAAATCCATTCAAAATCATTTGATTGTTTCAGTTAGAACTGTTACTGATAGCTCAGTAAGACTTTGGATTGTTTTCTTGATCCATGAGATTATATTTAGGTGAAATATGCCTGTAGATGTAGCATAATAGGATCCATTTTCCTTTGAAAATGTATGAGGAGCTCAAGCCATGATAAACTATTGAGCATAAGTGGGCACACTGAGCTTTTAGCATATAAAATGTTTTATCAACTTAAATCTTATAATTTATTGATTATACATCCAGCCACTGAAAAATTACTCCTTCTCTACTCCTGTGATATACAAGATGTTTTAAGAGATGCTCGCCCTTTATAACATTTGACTCTCTGCTGTGATTCAGTTTCTTGGACAATATGTACATATTGATAAAATATCCCTTATGGCATGAATTGTTGAAAATAATTATATTAGTGATTTAAAAGCCTATGGAAAGTTTTTATCACTTGAAATAAATTACATTTTTAGAGTGCTATAGTCCATAATATTCTTAAATTAAGCACTGGCCTATATTTCATTCTTCCTGAGAAAATATAAAGCAATTAAATATTGAATACATTGCAGCTAATTTGTTATTATATAAACAAGAAATTTAGGAAATCATTTGACAACTAAAATAAGATAATAAGTGCAAATATCATATTTATGAATCCATTTGTCCAATTGTGAAGTTATATATAGCTCTCTTTATATGACTTTCAGAGAAATATTGGTAGTATTAATAAGGTTTTTAAAAATAATTTAAGATATTTCAACTGGGGGTAAAAATACAACAAAGTCATATTTCTGGTTTGCACACTCAAATAGCAGACAGTATATCTTTTCTATATTTTTTTACAGATTTAGCAAATTATAAAGATTTTATTTATTTGAGAGGGAGAGAGAGTGTGGGGGTGGAGCAGCGGGAGAGGCAGAGAGATTAGCTCAAGCAGACTCTGAGCTGAGCACGGGGCTCAGTCTCACAACCCTGAGATCATGACCTGAGCTGAAATCAAAAAGTTGGGCACTTAACCGACTGGGCCACCTAGGCGCCCCCGATTTAACAAATTTTGGAGGTGTGTGTGTTGTTCCTTGTAATGAAGAAAACTACTTGAGAAAATTATATAATGTGCGAAGATTGAATACATGTTCTTTCTATTTACTTGGGTATTTTTCAGAAAGTAGGAGGCCACTGAATGATCTGCCAATCATTTTCAGGAATATTTAAGTGATGCTCTGTTTTTGTAGTTTGAGAAGTGACAAAGAACTAAAAAGGTAAATAAAATAATGTGAGCTTTTATTTTTTTTTTTTTATATGTTACCCTCCAGTGTCCTTTTTTGCATGGCCAAGTGAAAGCAGCTTTCAAAGAGTACAGCAGACTGAACTTATACCATAAAATATGTTGGTTTAAGATACAACCTTTCCGATCATTTTTGTAATAGGATTCACCTAAAATCTGATTTCTTAAAAGATTAGAATATCCAGTATTTCTCTCCTCCTCCATCTCTTTCTCTGTAAGATCCTAAGTTTAGGTTGAAGAATCTATTTTTCTTCACAAATAGCAAAAGACATAGCTGAATCAGTTACTCTGCCTGTATTGGAGATTAATTTGTAAGAGATGTTTGTTCTATATGCCTTATGTGATAAATAAATTAACTTGTTGAATTCCATGATTCACCATCAAAAATGAGCACATCCTGGGGCGCCTGGGTGGCTCAGTGGGTTAAAGCCTCTGCCTTCGGCTCAGGTCATGATCTCAGGGTCCTGGGATCGAGCCCCACATCGAGCTCTCTGCTCAGCAGGGAGCCTGCTTCCCCCTCTCTCTCTGCCTGCCTCTCTGCCTACTTATGATCTCTCTCTCTGTCAAATAAATAAAATATTTAAAAAAAGATTAAAAATCATCCTGCTTGTAGTGGTCACATTTTTCTTACCTATGTTTCTGATTACTCTTTTGACTGACTAGCTAACTACACGCACATATATGTATTTGTGGGGTGGTTTCTTGAAGTAAGGCATATAACTCATACTAATGGTATCAACTGAAGCAAACTGTCTTTATGTAAGTAAATTTAATCTAAAACGTCTGAGTGATTTTTTTTGTTATGATAAATTTTAAATGTTTCAAAATTTGACTATTAACTAAAGCCTGTATATCTATTAATCAGATTTACCCTACAGCTTTACTCTACTCATGGCAATTTTGGCCAGGTATATATACTCACACTCTCACCATCTTGAATTACTTTGAAATAAATCCCAGACATCATATCATTTTACTCATTAATTTTTCAGAACTCATTTCTAAAAGATAAAGACTTTTAAAATATAATCCCAATGTAAAAATCATATCTAGAAATAATTAGTAATAAGTCCTTAATATCATCAAAATTTCAGTGAATATTCAAATTTTCAGATAGCTCATAATTCATACACCTTAATTTTGCAGTTCATTTCTTTGAATCAGTACCAACCAGGACATGCATTGCTCTATGTTAGATTTTTTTTTTTAATCTGTTTTATTCTACAGGTTTGTTTTCCATCTCTCTTTTGTTTATTTCTTTGCATTTACTATTGAGGGTGGTGGTGGGCATTGCAAAAACAAAAACAAAAAACAAACACACAAAACAACAACAGCAAAAAGCAACAACAATGCAAAACTTGGATCTATTTTCAAAAGAAAACTTACACAAACTTTAGCACATTCAGAAAAGAGCACCCAGGATGGAAAACGGACTCTAAATGTTATGGAGAATGACTAGAAGATTAAAACAAAAACAAAAACAAGAGTAGTGTAGATTCAGATGATTTTGATGGCTTTCTTCAAATACTTTAAAGTCAAAATAAAAATTAGCACCAAGAAGTAGGTGATGGATGGAATCTATTTGGAGACATACGTTTAATTAATATAACTATTTGACAATTAGAACCATCAAAGAGAAATCAGTACCTTTAGTGTATGAAAGCTTTGTCATTGATGCAATTCAAGTATATCTTAAAAGAATCACATAATTTCTTTTAAAATAATGAAAAACAGTAATTACTGGCTATGTTTCAGAAAAGCTACACTATTGGCAAACTCTATGTTCTTTTCTTAATGTTATTTTCTCTTCTTAATCCCACTTTTATTGTGCCTCTTATGAAATGCATCTATGACTTATGCCCCCCACACATATTCATACAACTTGCTCACCTTAGTTGTAGTGATAAACTGATTACTAAAATGTTTACCAATGTTCCGCTCCTCTCAATTTACATGAATTCCAAATTCAAGTCTCATGAAAGAGCATCTGTTTAGTGGAATCCAACTTATCTCGAACTCTGTGAGCTAATGTACTTGATTGAATCATCAACTCCACCAAATTTGCATGAATCAGAGACCTTACTCAACAGTAAGCTAGTAATAATTTCAAGAATACGGGAAATGAAAAGCTTCATACCAAGGAGGGAGAGAAATGACATCAAGGGCAGCTTTCCACACCCTTCCTTCCCCGACAGCACCTCTGGCCCAGAATAGATAAGATCTCTAAGTAAGGCTTGTGGGGTTCCTCGCACTGCAGTGAGTATATAAACTCTGAGACTTCTTCTTTTATACCCCAGATAATTTAAGTGACATTCCTTACAGATTGTCATGCCTTACATGTTATAGGATCATTGGCCAGGATAGCGTCCTGAGAGCATTCAGAAGTAAGGTTTCTTCCTCTTAGTATATACATATCCGTGGTCTGTTTATACAGAGGCCCAGTGGACAAGGTGAATATGCCTGGGTCACCTGTCTTTTTCTTTCTCCCAGGTGCATTCTCCTAGTGAAGAGAATGAAAATATAGTAGACCATCTGCTTTAACTCCTTCCTTTCATTTAGTTGCAGGGATTTGGAAAGAATGTATATTTTTAGCTTTCTAGCATCTGCAGCGTAAGAAATGCTGTAGTTTGACTTTGAAACATTGAGCTAACAGTGGTGCCTCCTTGGCTCAGCCAGTTAGGCAGCTGATTTTTGATTTAGGCTCAGGTCATAATCTCAGGGTCCTGAGATTGAACCCCACATTAGGCTCTTCGATCAGCAGGGAGTCTGCTTCCCTCCCCCATCTCTCCTTCTGCCCCTCCCCCAGCTCGCGCTTATATGTGCGTGTGTGCTCTCTCTCTCTAAAATGAATAAATCTTGAACACACTAAGCTAACAAATTACACTCAAATATGATTTCTTTTTCAGTTAATTGTTATTTATCTATGTTATTGTTTAAATCCTAGCTCTAATTCTATCTCCTTACATGTGGACAATCATGTAGACAGTATCCTTATATGCGTCTCATTCACATTTCATTTTTTATCACCTAAAAGGTACAATTTACATTTTCCTGCATTTTTCCCTATTTTGCAGTTGCCTTTACCATATACTTTAGCACTTTAAGATAAAATCACCTTTAATTTGCTAGTATCCTCTGCTGCTAGTATTATAACGGTATATATACTAGGTATATATACTAGGTAAAATATGTTGAGCAAATGAAAATGCAATTCTCTAATTTTAAGTGTTTAGGTTCTGCTTTTTATTTGTGGTTCTAGTAGGTGATTTTGAGTAGTCCAACAATTTTCCAAGTTTTAAGTTGTTTTCTAGCAACACAGTATTTTTAACTAAAGAGAGCCTTTATCTATCTATCTATCTATCTATCTATCTATCTATCTATCTATCCATCCATCTATTTATTTTAGAGAGAATGAATGCTGGTGCAGTGAGGGAAGGACTGAGGGAGGGGGAGAGAAAAATTTCTCTCTTTTTTTTAAAAGATTTTATTTATTTGTTTGAGAGAGAGAGAGAATGATCATGAGCAGCAGGGCAGGGTAGAGGGAGAAGTAGACTCTGTATTGAGCAGGGAGGTTGATGTAGGACTCAATCCCAAAACCCTGGGATCATGACCTGAGTTGAAGGTAGACACTTAACTGACTGAGTTACCCAAGTGCCCGTGGGAGAGAGAATCTTAAGCAGACTCCATGCCCAGTGTGGAGGCCAACTTGCAGCTAGATCTCACTACCCCGAGATCATGACCTGAGCCAAAATCAAGAGTCAGGTGCTTAATGGACTGAGCTATCCACGCACCCATAAAGAGAGTTATTTTAATCATAGGGTACTTGTTCATGTTTGGCTACTGCCATTGTTAGTAAGCCTGAGCTTTGATAGTGTAAGAGCAGATACCAGGAGGGAAGGTATTATCAAAACTAAGGTATTATCAAAGGTATTATCAAAACTAAGGAAGGTATTATCAGAACTAAGATAATCAGCTTTATATGCCTTCTCCTTTGGGACTGTGTTCTTAGGCTAGCTCTTTCAGAAATCATGTAACAGGCACACCATGTTTCCCAGTTCTGTTTTCCTACCCTCATTAGTTCCTTCTTTGTCATTCCCTCTGCTTTCACTGCTATAAGACACCCAAAAGAAAAGTGGAGAGAGATAAATGACTAGGAGGATTCCAAAAATCTCTTCTCTACTAGTCTTAGATTCATTAATTACAGTCCCCAGTAATCCCTCACTCTACTTAAAATTATCTTGTCACGGCTGATAAAGTATTTCTTCCCATGTCCCTTGTCTTTTCTTCTCTTTGTAGTCAGGACCTACAGGAGAAGACAATAGTCTACTAACAAATGGCCCTCTTTCTCTTCTCTAACTGTAGCAAGTTGCCAGGGCCCAGAGCTAACCATTGATACAGATCTGCATGGTCAGTCTCTTCTTAGATATTAAAAAAAAGCAAAAATAAAATAAATTTTATTTCTCTGCACTTGCTGTATATCAGGCACTGTGTTAAGCCCTTTATAGGAATTACCTCATTTAATCATGTCCACAATTATATGAGGAAGTTATCGTCTCCATCTTCTAGATGAAGAAACAGCCCTCAGAGAAGTTGAAAAAAACTTGCCCAGGGTCTTTCTGCTATGCAAGGATTTGAATACCACGTGTGAAGTAACACGTTCCATCTTCTCAACTGATGCCATTTTGTCTTTCTAGAAAAGCGTTCTACACCTGCTTTCTAGATACATTACTTTCCTGAACACTATCAGAGGCACCCATGAACTAGAGCACAGAATCAGAGCTACCTTTATTTACTTCTTTGTCATGTAAGTCTTTATGTTCCAGTAATGGAAACAAACAAACAAACAAAAAACATTCTTAGGTTTTTTTCTAAGTGTTTTTCTAAAACCAAAGCTGAAAATTCAATGGAAAAAATAAAGCAGCTTTTCATCACTTTCCTGCCAAAGCTAAATTCCTCAATCAAGGATAACCATTATTTTCTTTTTTCTCTGACAATCCTTTAACATTATTAAAGTCAACATAAAGTATACTAAAATATGACTTCTCTCTAACTTTATTTCTTGACTAATTTAGGAAGGGCAAAATCAGAGAAGCATAAATTTTTAAAGCTCCCAGTTTTGTTCCTAAATTTAAAAAAAACTGCATATTTTATGAGTATCTCAGCTGTATTTAAAAAAAATTATTCCCAAGAATAAGACTTGCTCTATTCTGAGTTTAATTTGTCTTGTAATAAAGCATAGAGATGTTCCTGTGCCACTCCCAATGCTGCAATTCTTCGTCACTTTAACCTATTCGATTTGCTCTTCTCTTTACTCTCATGGGGAGTAGAATCATGGTAGGGTTATCTTTGTCTAAATATCATACCCTTAGAACTATGTTGCCTCTCTATAACTTCTGTTGAGCCATCCATATTACCTAATTGTTTTCCCCAGTTATTTTCTTTCTTAAATTATCTTCCTTGTTCTGGGCTTGGTTTTTCACCTCTCATTCATCTCTTATTTAGCCAGAATATATTGAGGCCCTACTATATGCCAGGCATAGGGAACAAAATCAGTTTCCTGCTTGATGAACTAATATAAAAAATATTTATTTTGAGTTGCTTCTGTTTCTCTTTTTTAAAATATCTTCTACTGAATTTTTCTTTATTAAATTATTTTAAACAAAAAACAATTTACAAAAAATACAAATTTAAAAAAGCATTCATAATTTTACTACCCTGAGATAACCACTGTTGACATTTTGATCAATATGCTTCTAGCATATTCTTAGATGACTGTATGTAAAAGATAATTTAATAGAGAAAATGAAGTCATGCTGTAGGGCTTATATATTAACATATATTCTGTGTATGAATTTAGATAATACATCTTGATTAAAAAGTATTAATGTGGGCACCTAGATGGTTCAGTCAGTTAAGCCGCTGTCTTCAGCTCAGGTCATGATCCCAGGGTCCTGGGATCGAGTCCCACATTGGGCTTCCTGCTCGGTGGAGAGCCTGCTTCTCCCTCTCCCTCTGCCTGCCTCTCTGCCTACTTGTGCTCTCTATCTTTCTGTCAAATAAATAAATAAATAACATCTTTAAAAAAAATAAAAAGTTTTAATGTTGGTTCTAAGATATTAGTAGCAACATAGAAGTGAAAAGAATATATATTTTTCAAAAACAAAATTTTTTGTTGGAGAATTTTTTTCTCCCCAGTTATATTTTAAAATGAATTTATGAAACAGGAAGCACCAGCTTCAAAAGAGTTACTTAAACTCCTATGTTCTGGAGAATGCAATAAGTGGTTTTATCCCCATGTGGCCCAATGTGAATGAATCCCAGCCCTTCTCTTTTCTCTTCATTTAATCTTTGCAAAGCATTCAATATTGTGCCTTGAGTTGTCTCATATTGCCTGTTGGATGTTCCATCAGCTTTCTTATCAGACCACAATGAAGATGGAACTCCTCGTACTGCCTTCCAAATTCTTGTTTCTTCCTAATTATTAGTAAAGTCATCATTCTTTCCAGTGCAGCCTTTTCCAGACAGTGAATTTTAACACTTTGAGGAATTCTAAAGGCAAGGTTCATGCGTAATGAACAAAAATGACAAAGGTTGATGATTCAACAGTAAAATACATTCATCAGTCCAGCTGCACAATGATAAATTGTGTTTCTAAATCCACAGGCAATATTATTACAGAAAATAAAATTAAGTTCAAAGGAATATACGAACACACACAACCATTTAAAGAAAACACAAGGAAGGAGTTCATGAGCTGAAGCATAGGATTTCTATTCTTCTAACATATGTTGTCCTTGTTAAATCTCCACGAGATGAAGAAACTATTATTTGGTAAGCTGGCATGTTTATTATATTTTAAAGGAGCTTCTAAGTCACAAAAAAAGGAACTAAAGTTATTACTGATTTACTTAAACAATACTTCCAAAGTAAATATATGTAAGTGAATAAAATTTCATGGAACACTGTCTTTATATTCCATGTTTATTCATGGTTAAATACTTACTTTGCAATTCTGATAAAGTTTTTACCATATCAGTCTACCCAAGTTTTTGTTGTTGTCATTTTGTTGCTCTTTTCATTCTGGAGTATTTAGAGATCAAATTTTTTAAATCAACAAAAAATAAGGAGGACTATTAGGAAACCACCAACAAAACCAAAAAACAATTTACTGAATGGCAGAAGATATCTGCAAATGATATACCCAATAAAAGGTTAATATCCAAAACATATCAAGAACTTATAAAACTCCATACAAAAAACAACAAAAACAAAAACAATCCATTTAAAAAGGTCAGATAACTTGAATATACATTTTTCCAAAGAAAATCCATTTTTCCAAAAAAGACCCAGATGGTCAGAAGACCCATGAAAATATGCTCAACATCACTCATCATTGGGGAAATGCAAATCAAAACCATAATGGGCTATTACCTCACATCATTTAGGAAAGAGTTAAAATCAAAATGATAATAAATAACAACTATTGGTGCGGATGTGGAGAAAAAGAAACTTGTGTACAGTTGATGGGAATGTAAATTGGTACAGCCACTATGGAAAATAGATGGAGGTTCCTCAAAAACTTAAAAATATGAATACCATATGATCAAATATCCACTACTGGGTATTTACTCAAAGAAAATGTAAACACTAATTCATAAAGCTATATGCACCTCTATGTTTATTGCAGCATTACTTACAATGGCCAAGACAAGATATGGAAGCATTGAGGATGTCCATCATATATAAGTAGATAAGGAAGATGTCTTCCTTATAAGTGTCCATATAAGTTCCTTATAAGTGCCCTTATAAGTGTCCATTATATATAAGTAGATAAGGAAGATGTGCTGTGTACACACACACACACACACATAAACAAACACAATGGAATATTATGAAGCTATAAAGAAGGATGAAATCCTACCATTTGTGACAATATGGAGGGAGCCCTAAAGGGCGGTATGCTAAGTGAAATAAGTCAGACAGAGAAAGCAAATACTGTATGATTCCAGTTATGAACGAAATCTTTACAAAATGAATAAACAAAAAACAGAATCAAACCTATAAATACAGAGAACAAAGTGATGGTTCCCAGAGGAGTAGGGGAGTGGAGGGCTAGGCAAAATGGATAAAGGCGCATGGGAGTTCGGGGCTTCTAGTTATAGAATGAATAAGTCATAGGAATAAAAAGCACAGCATAAGGAATAGAGTCAAGGATACTGTCATTATGAAATAATGGGATAGATGGTAGGTACACTTGGGAACATGGCATAATGCATAAACTTGTCAACTCACTTGGTGGTACACTTGAAACTAATGTACCATTGTGTGTCAACTGCACTCAGAAAAATAAGACTACCAAAAAACCAAAACAAAACAAAACCAAAAACAAAAAAGGGCTTACCTGAAATGGGAAGTTTCCTATTATGAGGTTCCTAACACGGTAATCGCGAGAAAAACCGCAACAGGCCTGTTCCAAAGAAAACTTAATAGTATTGTAAGCCCCCCTGAGAAATATTAGGAAGATTATTCTTCTGGAATATATTAGAAGTTGATCAAATTGCTGTCATAATCAAAATAAAAGCTGAAATGTCTTAAAAAATAAAAGCAGATTTAATATATTTTATATTTATATATCTTAAAGGAAGAAATTGATGAAGACTTAAAACATTTTCAACCTTAAAAAGTTAGAATATACCCTGCTAAATACCCTTCTAAAATTTCACAAAGGAGAAGCATATTGCTACAAGTGAATAAAACTTATAAAGTAAACTGGAATTGGAAAGAAGTGACAAAGTTACCATGGTTTAAATATTTTTGCTTTACCCCAAAAGTCTTAAGGATGAATCTAGTGATCAGTCTTTACAGGTTTTCAAAGTGTAGTCCAAGGACCACATGAATCATAATAACCTGGTAAGCTTGTTAAACCTGTAAACACCTAAGTGTAGCTATTTAGGACACCGTTAGATTGAAAACTAAGGTATAAAAAAGATGTGGTAATTAGGAGCTCAAATTTCTTTCATTATGTCAAATATTGATCAAAGCATTCCCTAAGAAAGCAAGTGAACTATGCTCACTTCTAAACTCCAGTAATGATGAAGGATGTGAAGAAATTCAGAAAAGGTCAAAGAAATGATTCAAGGTTGGAAAATTAGGTTTCTGCTTTAACCTCAGAAGTTAAAGGCAAGGCCATACCTATACTGTATGATTTGTAAGAGGTCAAAAGTTCTGTTAATGCTTAAAAAAATGCTAATCTTCTTCCTCTTTCTTTCTCTCTCAATTGCAAAATGGTTGTAGTCTTCTTTTAACCTTTTTTTTTTTTTAAATTTGCATTGCCATGTGAACTTTTTCCAGTAAAATAAGGAGGGATTTTTGTCAAAGACTAAAGAAGATTATTCTTATTCAATATGCTAGTGTTATCATCCTCAAAGAGCCCCCAAATATTTTCCAATAGGTTGCCCCACTACGGAGCCTCATACTACCATATGAATCCTTTTTTTAGACAGATATTTTTACAACTGGGAGATTTTCTTTGGCCATGAATCAGAGTGGTACCATTTTGGTGTAGCTCCACAGGTTTTCTCAAACTTATGTGTACAGCAATCACCTGATGATCTTGTCAAAAATACAGACTGAGGTTGACTAGTTTGAGTTGGAGTCCAAGAACATGCATTTCTAGCTAGTTCCGAGGTGAGGCTGCTATCACTGGTCCACCGCCCATACTAATTAGTGTTCATTAACTTAAAAAATGTTTTTTTAATAAGGGTTTCTATTAGAGAAGAGATCCCTACAGGATCCAGAATAAGCCTGTGATATTTTATTCTATTAAAGCAAGCTGTTAAATATCCTGATTGGAGACAGAAGAATGAGCCTCTCCTAAAGAAACTGCTCTGAAATCTTACTGAGGGCTGTGGATTTCTGGAGGAGCGGTGAGTAGACCTTGCCAAAAAGACAAGGGTAAAGGGAGAGTCAGAGGTCATAGAATACTAATTTCATTGACAACACAATTTTCTAGAATTGCCATCATTCAGAGAAATTGGATTCAGGCTGCTAAAGTGAATGCCAACAAAATTATAGTAGTCTCAGTTACTGTCTTTTTTATCTTCTGAAGTAAAGTTTCTGTTGTTTTTTTTTTTAACTTAAAACTATTAAAAGAATTTTCTTTTTGTATTGTTTGCTTGGGGTTTTCAAACTTAATGTTGCCTTAGGTATTTAATAATATCCCCTCATTAATATTAATTATTGAATATATTTTTAAGCTTAATAATTATGACTTTTATCATAGCTGTTGTTTTCTTACATGTCAACCTGAAGAGCAATGATCACACAGTTTTCCCTAGTGGAACAACAATATGGGTCTTGTCTGGTAGTATTTAACTTTGGCAATATGTGCCAAAGGTTATCTATATATCTTCTCAGCTTACAGAAAACAAACTCTTCTCATTCTCTGCTCCGTAATTATCTTCAAACACATTCTATTGACTGGGATAACAACTGAGATATAACTGACTTCTAGGAGAATGAGAATATCACATTGTACAATTCCTTGGCTTTTTAATAAAATGGCTCTAGCAATTCACTATTTTATTCAAATCACTATAATATTTAAAATAACAATAGAACTAATTCCACTTACAGTTTTATCAAATGCACCTGGTTATTTGTACTGACAATGCCAAATAAAAGATGTCTGTGCTAAGAGCTCAATCCCTCCGTAGTCATTAAAACAAAATAAAACAAAAAACTACAAACGTGAAAGATTCTAATCTATCTTATCTTAAGTACTTAGGATAAAAAACAAACAAACAGAATTAAAAAAATAGTCTCAAAATCTTAAACTGGCTAAGTCTTTTCTATATTAATAATCTTTGTTTTACCATATCAACCTGCTATTAGATAGATAAGTAAGATAAATTAAGGTGCACGGGGAAAGGGTAGATTGTTCCGACTGAATTTTTTCTCCATAAGCAGTAGAGGCAGAAAAGGCATGATGAAGGATCATCATATATATAATAGAATGAAAATGACCAGAGATTTTGGAAACACTCAATCAACTGTGATAGAATAATCCTATGTAGCTTTCCTCAGCGCTTACAAGAATCAGTAGGTTCTGCAGATAGTCCTGCATCTAGCATTCCTTGAAACATTGGCTAGAAGTAAAGTTATGGGTGCAGACGAGCCTCCCAGTCAATAATCTTACAGAGGCAGCCTTATTGATTCTTTAGTTCAAGTGCAATCATCTATTTCCTCAAGCCATTTCATTTTTCTCCACTGTGTAGGTGGAGACCAAGCAAATGCTAGGGAATGAAGCACAGCCCGCAAAGAGTGATTTTGAGTAGACATGGACTCAGCCACTAGAGGGAGAAAAAAATATCCACAAAACAGATGGCATCATTAAAATATTGTTGCCAAGTAATTACATAGTACAATTCTTTCAGGAAAAAATAATGATCAATCTATCTTTTTATCAAAGCAAAGCAGAAGAGTGGGTTTTGAATGTAACATTTGAAGTTAGTATTGAAGTATAGAATTCTGTCTAAGCTCAACTTAATGCTACCATTCTTGGGCACCCCTGGAAGTCTGTTTCCTTAAAATTGAAGTGGTGATAAAAATAGCTCTACCTCATAGTATCTGAAAATCAAATAAGATCATTTTTGTAAAGTATGTCACACACAATGCCTGGATAATATACACTCACTTTTGGGTCTTAGCTATTATTGTATTCCTTCAATTTTAAGAAACCATTTCTTGTAAGGTATACTATTAATCTAATTTACACTTTTCAAGGAAACATACTATCTTACGTATATAGATACCTAAATGTATTCTAATTTCAGAGAAAATTATTTTGATTAAAAGTTTTTTTGTTTCTATTCACCTGTCTTTTAAAGAAAATGTTACAGAAAAAAAGCTGACAAAAGCTTGTGGTAAAAGAAAAAAAAGTCTTAGAATGAAAGAAATTTGGAATTATTGTTTGTAATGTTCACTTCCAGTTTTTTTTAAAGATTTTATTTACTTATTTGACAGAAAGAGAGAGATCACAAGTGGGCAGAGAGGCAGGCAGAGAGAGAGGGGGAAGCAGGCTCCCCACTGAGCAGAGAGCCTGATGCAGGGCTCGATCCCAGGATCCTGAGATCATGACCTGAGCCGAAGTCAGAGGCTTAACCTACTGAGCCACCCAGGGACCCCTCACTTCTGTTTTAATATAATATTTCTAGGAGGGTTATTAAAAATGTGTGTGTCTATATCTATGTGTATATGTGTGTGCACTTGCATAGTCATATAAATTATAATGCATTAGTTAATATACAAAACAAGAAAAATTTGTAATATTAAAGAATTAGTCTTTGTGTCTAACTAGAGATTAGAAAAGGAAAATATCTAATGATATTGTTCAAAGACATGTATTGAGTTATCATTCACTACTGAGCTTTAAAATTGCTCATAGTAAATTCTTTTTTAATTAAAGTAAAATTAACATAGAGTGATATATCACTTTCAAGTACAGAATATAATGACTCAACTCTATACATTACTCAGTGCTCACTTGTATTTAAGTCTTAATTTTAATTCATAGCACACTGTTTTCAAGTCATCTGTTGGTTGTCAAATCTGATGATTTAAACCTCTTCATTCATTTTACGCAACACTTATGTTTAATCTAAGACACAGAGTAAGAAATTTTTATGAAATAAACTACCCATTTCCCTACATTCTGCCAAGGATGGTTGGGAGAAAAATACTTGCTTTGCTAAACTCCGGCTTCAGAGCTGCTACATGGTAGATGGTTATACTTGTGGAGTATTTTTGTTTTTAAAATAATTATTTAAGAAAGGAGTAAAAATTCAGAATTACAAAAACGCAAATACAACCTACATATGGAGGTGTATTTTCTGCAATGGTAAGATGGTGTATTAGGAATTCTGAGAGATTTATAAGTCACATGTGCATCTGGCCCTAATAAATTGATTCAACCTTCTCCTTTCTCTTTCTTCAGCATCCCAGTAAATGAAAAACTATTATGTGACAATGATAGAAGCAAATACAGACTGAGATAATGGTACTGTTGGAGGCTTCATCTATTTTTTTAAAATCCAGGTACAGACAGGCACATATCAAGGATAAATCTAAAATGATAAAACTTCTCATGAAGGAGCACTTACTCCTTCATCTCTTTACAAACATACATTATTCTCTCTCTCTCCCTGGCCCCTGCATAATGAATTGCAGCAGAACACAAATTATTTCCCTTCTGGTGGCAGAAAAGCCTACAGGAGAAACATGACTCACAGAGGTGAATCAAAGGTGAAAAACAAAACAAAACAAAACGGGCATCCTTTGATGTCATGTTAAGGAAAATAATTCGTGGATGATAAAGGTCTGTAATGGAAGTTGACTGTTTTGTGTGTACTGTTACCAGAGTTTTCTTTATGGCCAGAGATAACATTAAGTCTACAACTGAAGAAACAAGTAAGAGAGGTGACTTTTTTCCCCACGCAATCATCATCTATCTTTTAATTGTTATCATTTTCCAAACAGTAAACATCGGTCAGCCAAACAACCCCCAAGTTGAGGCACTGTGTTATAGGAAGAAGCCCTGTGATAAGAGATTACACACAGGCCCAGATTCTTGTGTAATCACATATAAAAAGCCACACTCAGCGAAGTCCCATGCTTTCTTTAATGCTCTGTGAGCTCAGTGAGTCTCAAAGTGAGTACAAGGTTAAGTGTATTATATTTACAGCTGAATGTGCAGCGGCACCGACAGCCCTGAGTGGCTTTCCATTTGAACCAGAAAGCATTCTAAGAAACAGGAATGACTGAGGAACCGAATCATATCCTTTCTTCATTGTGTTACTTCCCTCTATTAGTCAACTATTTACGCTGAAAATTATGACATTAAATGCAGAGAGTAGGTAGGGTGACCCCAGTTCCTTAACTCATTATGTCTCCTTTTCTTTTCAGAGAAGGTAGAGATTGTTGCTTTAGCAACCACAGTTAGGCTGAGTTTCAGATCCATCTACACAAACCAGAAGTCTCATCTGTGCTCCAAGATCCTGTGTTCAACTACCTTCTGGACATCTCCCCTTATATACTCCCTATATACTCCTTAAAATTATTAGATCTCAATTAAAACCACCGCCCACCCACCCTCAGTCTTGTCAAAGTACCCTTCTCTATTTGTTTCCCATTTTACTCTGTAGCTCTATTACATACAAGTGTCCAAGCCAGAACCTCAGATCTATTGGAAATTCCTCTATTTCACTTTTCACATCCAAACACCAGGTTCTCTTAATACTATCTCCTAACTATCCTCCATGATTTATGAGGACATACCCATCTCTTTGATCTGCACTGTTTTTTACTTTTTTTAAAGTTTGAAACTAAAAGTTTGTACCCCTTAATCCCATTCACATGTTTCACCATTCCTCTGCCCCTCGTTCTTTGCTTTTATTATGCTCTTCTAACTTAGCTCAACACTATACTTCTTGGGTAATGTTTCTACAAGGCAAACTGGATCCTATAACTTCCCCATTAATAAAACATATTAACATTTCCTCACCACTTTCAAAATCCAGTACTATTATTTTTTCTCACAAGTGCCTTCAAGTGAAGCCTCTGTTTTGCTCCATACGTATAACTTGCCTTTCTCCTCTGCAACCTATCTTTTAGCCACATGAAGCTACTTAAATTTCCTAAACTTAATTAACCCTCCCTTCTTCAATATTTGCATACACATCTCCAGTGTTTTTTCAGCTATCATTTTGCCTGCTAAATTCTTATGTCATTTTCCTGGGTTATTAGAATCCCTGAATAAATTGCCAGAAAATAGCTCTGTTTCACTATCTCATGGTAAGACTTCTTGATAAACTGGCTTAAAGTCTGGGATATTTTGGCTTGGTTCAGAATTTATTACAGTAAAATGCATTGAGTACAATAATAAAGATGTTGTATCATGTGACTCTCTCCAGAGGAAAGCAGGAGTCAGGACAAACTCATAGAAGGGGAGAAGTACTAAGCATCTGCAAGACAGAAGACAGTGTCAGGGCTGATAAACGCATTTTCTGTAGGGAAATAGAATATGCACAAGTAAGAGAAAAGACAGCATGTTTGGAATTTTATACAGTTCAAAATGGCTGGACCATCCTATGTGTAGTGGTGGGAATGAAAAAAGAACCAATTCAAGAAATTTTAAGATATAGAATTGAGAGAATTTAGTGGACAGTTGAAAAAAGTAAGAGTGAAAAGGAGTTGGTGATGAATATGTGATTTTAAGTTTAGTCTAAAAGGTAGATCATGAGGCCAATCACTGAGGTCACACAGGTATCAAGGAATGATGAGAAATGAGGAAGAAGAAATTTTAGGAACCTGTAGAAACCCAGGAAATATGATCAATGAGTTGTGGGGGTGGGAATACTGGGAGGTTTAAAGGTACAGGTATTTACGAAATATTATGGGAAATTTTCAATATTTTGACACCTTGAGAAAACAATGCTGGTGCATAGCAAATGAGTATCAATCAGGCTAGATAGCTGGTATTTTTATTCCTGATTGTGAATATATTCAGTGATTATCTTCCGACAAAAAACTTGTGCCTTGTCAAGATGGTAACGTTGAAGGAACAGAATTGTGACTAAAAGCAGGGATAGTTCCTGCAGAGGACATTTTTGCAGGGAAAAGTAGCTTTTGAATCATTTGAATCATTTGATTCATTCACTCATTCATTCAAAATATACCAAGGGCCTGTTTTATGCCAGATGTCATAGAAGATAGCACACACATTAATTTGACACAAAACAGACTTCCTGTCTTCAAATAATTCATAACGTTTTCAGAAGATATCAGAAAACTTCAGATCTAGAAATCTTAGGAGACATGAATCTCAATGATTTCACATGAAAAATGAGAAAATTAAAAACAGATATTTAAGGACATACTAAGGAGAGTCACAACTCTCCTGGGTGGCTTTTTCCTGTGCATCGAGTCAGTGATCCAGTTTCTTTCTGAACTGGGACTGTGCCATCTTCAACACATGACCACAATGCCCACTGAAAGGAGAAGAAACCTGTTCCAACTTGGCCTACGAGGTGCATGTGACACTTTCACCCATCTCACACTGGTCAGAGTTCGATTTCATGACCTTTACCTAACACAAGAGAGGTGGGAAAGTATTATCCTCTATTGTGCTTAGGAAAACGAAATACAACTGGCAAGCATAAAGGCAGGCTCTGCCACTTCTCTGGAAGGAAAAGCAGGCCCTGGGCTTTGCCCCCCTGTCCTCTGAGTACTAGAAGCCTACAAAAAACAATGTTCAGATTTACCTGGTTTGTCAAACACTCTCAAAATGAAAGCCAGATTGAGTGCTCTACCTGATTTTGGCCTGGGTGTTTCTGCCAGCTCATGAAAGTATTTATGAAGATATTTTCAAAAATTTATACACCAGTTTTAGTTTAGTTTTTTGTTGCTGTTGTTGTTTAAGTGGAAGTTTTCACTCCAGTTACCTAGTACCTTATGCTGTAGGAATTAGGAGGCCAGAATTTGATATTTATTTTTGTTAATTTTACCTCTAGTCCTTTTGAGTATTTTACTACAATCTATCATAAGAAATTAGATACTGATTACTATTTGAAGTATATTCAGTCATTTTCAGACCCTATTTCTTAATTTCATATTTTGGTTTTCCTTGTCAAAATCATTGATTAACCAATGTTCAACAGGACGGATTCAGGACAAAATAACATTCTAGGCCTTTGTAGAGCAGAAAGCCATGCACTAGTTCCCTATCTCTAGAGAGGGCTCCCACTACATGGAGGACAACATAGGTCATCACTGTGCCAACCAACAGGATTAGAAGTCTAAACCCTTCCTGTCTATTGCATCTTGGTACTGAAGTCCCCCAGGAGAACACAATGTGGTCAAAGCACTACAAGGACAACATGTTTACTCAGAGGTAGAAGAGAGGGGCCAGATCAGCTTCCCTGGTGTATCTGAGAGCCACTGACCCACTTGCTTATGCAGAACAAAGGAGTACACCCTGGATCTGAAACAGGGAAAGAGACTTCCGCACAAGGTGATAAGCCTGGAATAGGCTGTGTGGATTCTTTATCTGTTGGTAAGAAAGTGTTGCAGGCTCACGGTTCATTCTTACAGCCAAGAGGGATCAAAAGACTGCACATAAGGTTGCAAGACAGCCTAAGCCAGCAAACTTTCTCCAGGTAAATAGTAAAAAACAGGTTGACTGCTTTCATCATGTTTGTCTATTTTTATCTGGGTGTTTGCAACTATACCTTCAGAGTTATATTTTACAACTGCCCAACACCCTTGAGCCATTTACTCCTTGATCATAAATCATCTCTTTCCTTTCTCTGAAACTTCTAAAATATTTTCTAAACTGTAAGTCATACATCTGATTAGGCCTTTGCTACTGTTAATTTTGAGGCTACATTTCATCAACGAGAATAAGCCACACAAAGCGAATTCTCAATCGTTTACTACCGCAGCAGGTGACAAGGGAGAGTTAGTATTGAAAACCATTTGGTTCTACGCTCAGCTCCTGAGGCAGCAATAAATAGTTTAGCAAACTTGAAATACACAATGAGCCCACATGCCAACCAGTGTGTATCTACCTGTTCAATTAAGCTATGGGAATTATAAATATTCTGCCCCTCTTTCATTTCTTGTAAAATTATATCTCAAGCCTATTTTATCTCATGCTTTTCTTGGAAAGGCAATTCTGTACTTTTTGTCTTTATCTTTTTTAATCAAGGGTAAACAACCACCTTTGCTTTTCATTTCCAAATGATTTTTCAAATGAGCTGCTTTTTTTTCCTGCTTATTTTCCCATTCTAGTTCACAAAGTAAAAATATCAAACCTGATGAAAATCTACTTTAAAAATGGCAAACAAGGAACTAGATAGTCCAAAAGCAAAATGCTTAAATTAAAGATACCATCTTAAGGTTTCAGATTAAACTGTGAGGACTTAATTGTTTTGTTATATTGAGTGTATTTTCATTCCAAATCTGTAAGTTGAAACAAAGAGAATTAAATTGCTTTTTTTTAAAATCCTTTCTGCTATTCCTTGAACTACTGTTCCTTTCACACTTTGGAGATTAGTATTCATCTGTAGATTTCACCAAGTGAAACCAGAGCATTCCAAAACAAATTAAACACCTTGCATCCTATATGAAGTCTGTTTACATCGAGGCTGGCTCACATCTATTAAAGTCTGATGCATGCTTTATCAAAATTAAATCAAGAGTTTTAGAGCTTGAAAACACGTATTTTTATTTATTCTGCATCAAGGTGGGTAAAACAAGTCCATTTAAAATGATTATTGGATTAAAATAACATCTTGAGATAGCAAAAGTATTCTTTCTCCCGAACTAATATTATCCCCTGGCATTGTTGGTTTCAAAATACAAAGGTAGTTTTCACAAGTATTAAAAAAAAAAAGTCAAATGTTCCCTCTCTTTTTAAGAATATTTCATATTACTCAGATTATGAAATTAATTGTGTTTATATCACACTTGTTCTAATCTCCTGTTTTATTCATAGTTCATAGGTATAACTATAATATTTTGGAGATATTATTTAATAAAGTTTTGATATCTTTATCAAGAACCTGACTGACTTGATCACAGAATGTCAAATAAGAACCCAGTGCCCTGTTTCTACCCTGGTTGCTGGTAAGGTTGAGACTGTTGTAGGAGATGATACCAAAATCATCTCCATATTCTCCTTCTGAGGTGGAATCCTGAGGCTAAGAAAGGTGTCTGTCCTAAGGTTTCTGTCACCTTAGAAAGGTGACAGAAACATCTGTATTATTAGCATGTGGTATTTTCAGATTCTCAAGACACACTTTCCAGGCATACGAGGCCTTGAATTCAAGCCTATGGAACAAGCTCTACACCAACCTCTTCTGTATCAAGGAAGGTAGTGGTGGCATAGAAGGCAGAGACAGAGATGAGCCCAAAGTAGTGCTTCTGGCCATGTTCTATGGGTGATGTTCGGGGATTTGGCAGTTTCTCTATGTCTCAGAATAGCCACAAGGCTTCTGAAAACACCAGAGGCCCACCATTGGCAGGGACTTCCCACATAAAGACAAATGATCCCAAGCTTCAGAGGGTTCACAAGACAAACACCAGGAAAAAAGCCAGATGAGGGTGCCAGTTGCCTCTCTGTGGTCTCTACTTGGAGAACAGCCGGACATTTGGCCCCTCAGCTCTCCCCGACTGCCAAGAATTTGAGAAAGGCCATACCTTTATGTGATATCTTTCTGAGGAGTTTGAGGTGGTTGTGGTATTGATAAGAGAATATTTCAACTAGAAGTATTTTTCTTTTTTTTTTTTTAACTAGAAGCATTTCTAGTGGGAAATTTAAAGAGATATGTAAGTATGCCCTGTCCTTTTCCTACTCCCACCTTACCTGTTATGCCTTTGGTAAGAAGATTTTTTTTAAGTATGTAATTGATGCCTCTGCTCTGTGTATTCAAGTGTGATGTGTAAATGTCTGTAACCTCACTAATATATAATAGACATAATGTATAGGTTGAAGTTGTTCCATACTATGGCCAGACACTACATCCCTTTTAAAGAATGTAATCTTAAATCATCTCCTTCACTTTTCCACTCAGAATACTCCATGACAATTGAATATGTACAACTAGTCTCTCCCTGAAACTTCCACACAAAGAATTAACTAGCACATTAAGTAACTGGGTAGGTTGTTCAATTTTGGACATCTCTAGCTCTTAAAATTTTTTTTCTGGTATTGAATAAAAAAAAATGCTTCTTTGGAAGCTTTACCTATCATTCTAGTTCTGTCCTCTGTAGCAATGCAAATTCATATAACTGATATTTCTCTTGATAGGATTTCAATATCTAAGCAGTATTATTATGGCCATAAAAGCTTTTCTCTGAGCTAAACAGCCAGGTTGTTACTTGTAAGAGAATATGTAGATACTTTGATATCCTAGGTTCCCCTGTGGCTATTTTGCACTTGTGGGAGGAAATGAAGATTTTGAATTTTATACGAATTGTTGATCCAAAAGCTTTGCATAAGCACAGTGTGCATATTCTTCTGTGTGTGCAGGAATGTCACACAGGATCTGGTGTGAGGAGCCGCAAGCTAGTGGCATCGTTTCCTCAGGACTGTATAGAATTGGCAGCCAAGGGAATGAGGTGGTGAAAAGAACAACTTTTTCCTCTAATTCTTACTGAGACATAAATTCATGGTGCCTTTTTCCCAAGCAAAAGAAACAGAACTTTCCTTTGTCATGGGAGTACGTGATGTTGATTTATACTAGCAGTGTCAAAATTCTTGCAAACAATCTAAATATATATAATGCTGCCACACTCATCGCTTTAGTCAACAAATATTTATTGCATGTTCACCATATTTAGGATGTACTCTAGAAATTAGGCAACTAGTGATGGACACAACAGACAGAAATCCTGGCCCTGTGGAGCTTACATCCTAACACTAAATTGGCATCATAGGCAATGTTACTTATAAGTACAGATACTTACAAATGAAACTAGCCCATTTAGGTTGTCATTAGCTCACTAAATACGCTAAACATAATACTTCTTAGTACAGTTTAAACAACAGTTACTTAAAGCCATACTTCAATGAATATACCAAATTTGAAAATAATTAATATTCTATAATTGGGTGAATAATTTACTTTTATGAAATATATAAAAGAGATTTAGGTTTGTAAATTAATCATTTTTTTAAAATTTATTTGACAGAGAGAAACACAGCGAGAGAGGGAACACAAGCAGAAGGAATGGTAGCGGGAGAAGCAGGCTTCCTGCAGAGCAGAGAGCCCGATGCGGGGCTCGATCCCAGGCCCCTGGGATCTGACCTGGACCGAAGGCAGACGCTTAACGACTGAGCCACCCAGGCACCCCTGTAAATTAATCATTATATGTAAAGCAGTTTCAATCCTTTCCTTCCTATAAAATCTCTTTTTTCATTATTTATATATTTTCTTTTCCATGTATGTACGTTATGACACTCAAAAAATTGATACTGATACACAAGACACATACTGAGGGCTTAATGGACTGGCATTGTTTTATGCACAATTTGTCAAGTTTGTAGAGGTAGTATTTCTATTTTGCAATAGAGAAAACGTTAGAGAAGTTAATGCACTTATTCAGAGTCACATGATAAGTCCAAGCTAGGTTTTAAACTGTGGTCTGTAGGAGTCAAGCATCTAGGCACTGAGCAATTACACTCCGCACTTTGTACTCTGTGTGATATGCTGCCTATCGTGGCTTCCAGCCTTTCATATGAACAACACTCAGTCGGGCAACAGTATCCGTTGAGTGCTCACCACGTGCTAGGCATTATCTAAGTGTTAGAAACACCTATATTGGTGAACTTGACTCATAAAAATCACTCTTTTTTTAATAAAAATAACTCTTTAGAGAAATCCAGCTCCTAGGACTTTGTCTTTAGGAAGCTATACTTAAAATTCATAATTATAAAGCCATAAACATTATAAAATGTTTTTAATGATTTTTCAGGTCAAAATATAAATACCTTTGTATTTGTTTTCAGATTGCAAAAACTACGAATAGCAATGGGTTAAGAAATTTATTTCACACCTTATAAAAGACGAGTAGAGTAGAATAGAAATAAGATTCTATTGAGAAGACAATAAATCTGCCTTTTCTCTTTCCTCCTTACATTCGGGCCACCTCCCCTTCTGCCCGCTGTTGGTAGCAGAGCCTGGAGCAGTCAGCTAATGGCTCACAGCATGAAGCTCGCAGTCTTAACGTCCTTTTTTCTCTCCCCACAAGTCCTAGCAGCAGCACCTCAAGAAGTGATCAACATTGTGCCTTGCTTTTCTAGTTTCACTCTTTCTGTTTTTTCCATGAGCACTAAATTGAAAATGGAATTACATTTTCTTTTCCAAAAGTCTGACATTAAAAGGATTGCTCTGAGATTTTATTTGATCTGGGTACAAATTTTTCTCATAGAAAGTGTCAAGTATCATGTAGGTAGAAGAGAAAATATTTGATGAGCATAAATTACTCCACAGGTAATCTTTCAGAATGTATATATTCCTTACATCTGAAGAAGGCTTTCTTACACTTTATACAACAATTTTTAGCCTTTAGTCATTTTTCTAGAATGGTAGGCATTATGTCTACAACTCATTTTTAGATTACTTTTTTTCCTGAAAGTAAAAAGTATGTTCCTAGCAATACATATCCATATTTCATTTCCTGTCACACGGTGATACCTATACGTTTCAATTAAGCACACCAACTCCAGGAACTTTTTTTTATATGGTTCTGTTCTTTAGTCTAAGACTGCTTTTCAAAATTACCAAAAGAAATCTACTTGATTTTCTTATATTTTTTGAAAACCATCAAATTCCATTATAATAAAATGCTATTCTGAGGAAATATGGCATAGATCTTCACGGAATAGATTGGTATTCGGTCTCATATTTTCAATGACTCTGCATCCAACAATCAGTTATTCTTTTCACTTAAGAAAATTACATAAGAGTTAGGACGCTAAATGTTTTGTTGTATTCCTAACATCCAGAAGCGTGACTAACATATGGTAAGTACTCGATAAACATTTTTAATAGTGAGTGAATAAATGAGCTAAAAGTCAGATGAAACATTATTATTATCCTTACTTCATAGCAATAAAAAATCATGATAGCCAACCAAGCTTGACAAAACATTCTATTTGTACAGGAAGGTTAAGAATAATATTTATAAACCTGTAACAAACTTTTCTTGAAAAATACCATAGGTATGTGCAATGGCTCTTTTCTTAGTATTTCTCTCTCTCTCAACCTCTCTCTTTCTCTGTGTTTCTGTCTGTCTCTCTGTCTCTGTCTCTGTCTCTGTCTCTCTCTCTCTCACATACACACACACACAAACACACACACACTCCAAAAATCTAGAAAGCCTCTTGGGATGCATTACTGCTCTTTGAGCATAAGGACCTATATAATTTGAACATAAATTCTGTTTTGAGAAGATCACACATGAAAAGCTTTCACTCTTCAGAGCATCCCCCAGTACCAGGCATGCGATTTTTCAAAGATTGGGTTTACATTAGAGCTTACAGGATGCTGCTTTCATCATTGACTCAATTTTTATCAAAATTGAATTGTCCTCTTCACTTTATTTCCAAATCCCTTGATTTAAATTCTATACCTAATGAAAATCCAAACACATTATCAGAGTTAACGCTCCGTGTCACTATTAGTTTAAATATGACTTTATGAATAAAATCAGTTTGCGATTGATTACAGAAATAGAAACATGCAGTTGGGTTTTTAAGGGGCTTTCCTGAAAGAGGGAAGACAGAGAATTAAACTAGTCTGGGGCCTCCTACATAATTCATACTACTTCTGGAGCTGAGTGATCTTTCAAGTGAATCAATCTAATTTTAGAAATTGACCAAATTTGAAATGGGAATTTGTTTGCAGTTTCCAAGATTATTGTGTGTGTGTGTGTGTGTGTGTGAGTGCACACACACACTCCTGTTTGTGTATCTTGAGCGCTGAGAGAAAAGGTGATGGTAAGAGGAGTAAAAAGAGACTAAGATTACAGATTATATTACATGAGGTCATCATCACTGCAGTCAGAAAACCATAAAGGGAAAGTGTGTTTGAAGGGCTGCTTGCCTAGGAACTCAATACAGATTTAAGATGTGAAAATCCCATGACTAATAATTCAGAATTCAAGTACTGCAATTTCCATACATTCCTTTTGCTTTCTTTTTTTTTCTTTCTTTCTTCCATCCTCCCCTCCTTCATTCATTTATTAAAAGGAAATAGTAATTATTTAAAACCAGCTATGTGCTAGAAACTACTCAAATGCTAGAAATATAGTAGTCAGAAATAGGCAAAAAAATAACTTTTTAACATTTTTTTATTATAGTGATTGAAGAAAAAGATAATTAATAAGTAACTAAAATATATGCTGCAACATATGGTGACAAAGTGCTATGGGGTGTGGCTATGAGGGATGGGTCTCCTGGAGGCTGCAAGATTTGAAATTGGACCCGGCAAGAAGGAATGAGCTTTGTGGAAATCAGAATAAAAAGCATCCTGAGAAAAGAAGACAGATATTGCAATATCTGTAAGTGAGAAACAAGATTGGTGTGTTCAGTGAACAAAAGTATGGTCAGTAAATGTAAAGGCAGGACTGACTCTGATATTTTTGTTTTGGCCTATGGTTCAGATTTTAAGGCTTATCCACCAAGTTCCCATCTCCCCCTGATACTTTGTCTTTGCCCTTGTCACTGGAACCAGATGATTAATGATGCTTTTTATGGGTACTCTGGCAAATATATCATTTTAGACTTTTATTGGGCACAAAGCACAAAGAGTATGCCATTTCAGTCTCCAGTATTTTGATGAAGAAATATTGTTATTTACTCTAAGTAACAGAAACCATTTATTTTTAAATATGAAAACTATGAAGAAATCCTGCTTTGACCTGATTTGGTGTTTATCTTCTGCCTTGTCATTTGCAGGTTGCTTCTGGGCTTTGCATGACTTTGAACTGTCTCTGACTTGTTATAAGAGTTAAATTCCAAGTGCTAATTCTTGTCACCTCTCACTAGAAGCCACAGGTTACATCACCGGGCTCTCTGGAAATACAGTGCATCTCTTCCATCTGTTTTTCTGAACCAAAGGTCTTCATGGACTGTGCAGTTATTTCTCCTCCTATGTGACAATTTCTTTCTCTTCTGTAGGTATGTTTTCTACTCTTTGTGAAACAAAGAGTGAAAGGAGATAAGTCAGAAAGCCTTGGAATGAGGACTAGCTCTTGTACTTCTCAATATTGTGATCGTGGGAAATTTTTTTTTTAAGATTTTATTTATTTATTTGTCAGAGAGAGTGAGCATTCACAAGCAGGCAGAGGCAGAAGAAGAAGCAGACCCCCTGATGAGCAAGGAGCACGGTGTGGGATCCAATCCCAGGACCCTGGGATCATGACCTGAGCCAAAGGCAGTGGCTTAACCAACTGAGCCACCCAGGCATCCCTGATCTTGGGAAATTTTTTAAACCTCTTTTAGTTTCAGTTTTATTATTAAAGATAAAGACTCTTGAGATAGAATGTGTTTATGTATGTAAAGAGTTTAGCAGATCGCCAAGCACCAGAACAACATGTAGTGTGCATCACCTCATCTTTATCATCTTCATTTCCATCATTCGAGTACTCTCTCCTTAGAGCAGTGGTTCTCAAAGTATGGTCCCTGGACAGCAGTAAGCATCTCCTGGCAATGTAAATTCTCCGGTATGGCGGACTCAGAAACTCTAGGGTGGGTGGGGGTGAGGAATCTGTTTTGCCAAACATTCCTGGTGATTCGGACACAAGTTAATATTGCCTTAGAGGAAATATATTACATTTTTACGTTTGTCTCCAGTTGTTCATAATTAAATTCCTCAAATGTACTGAACTGAGTAGCTCAGAAATTTGTAATATTCTTAAAAAAAACTTCTTAGACAATTACTTCAAAGAAAATTATTTATATTCAGAGCATAGCTCATATGCAATGCAAATAAAAGGTAGACAAATAAGTGGTCTTCCTACATTCCCCGTAGAGATAACTAGTTGTATTCAGATGTTAGAATAATCTTCTGAAGTCTCCCAGACTTCTTGTAGAGCAGTCAAAGAAGGCATAATTGCTCCTAGAAAATTTTCAGACAGGCTTCAAGTCTTCTAAAAATGAAAACTCACTCACAAAATAAAATAGTAGAGCTTAATGATATATATTTTATAAATTCATAAATTCGATCACTTTAAAGCACAATGCAATAAATATTATACGAAATTGTCATCTTTATCAAAATTCAAACTAGCAAACTAGAGTTTACATGCACATGAAGCATGGAAGAAATCTTTTTTTATATATAATTCCACTAAATATGTGCAGTTAATGTCCTCTATTCCATGCCTTAAGTTATCAGGATGGTAACATAAGGTGTATCACAGAACACATTCAAATCCAGAACAGTCACTAGAATGTTTTGATTTTTGTGCAAACTCTGGTATATTTATGAAATAATCAACAAGGGATGTGGCAATTAAGAGTAAAATCTGCAGTTGTAATGCAGAATAAATTCATCTAAGTGGCTTGCCCTTGTGTCCTGTTCTAAACCAGTGATTTTGATATTTTTTTCAATCAGGAGATTTTTCTTCTCTAGTGCAATCTCATAAAGAATAAAAATATATAAGATTGATTCAACCAGTATTAGCATAAATTTATTTCACTTACAGTTCAAAAGCATATCTGTTCTTACTTTAAATACAATCAAAGGGAATTAGATCTCCTTGGATAAAATGAAAAAGTTGAAATTGAATATCACACTGTCAGAGACAATTCTCCATGGGTTGCTTGCATTTTTGCATATCTTATGAGCAAGGAACCTACTGTCCTTTTGTTTCAAGCTGTCTTTGCAAGGATGTTTGTATAGCAAACAGCCTTGGAAGATAGAGATAAGGTCTGCCTCCAGAGCCAAGGGCAAATTTGTTTACTATCAATGTAATAAAGATAATGTCTCCCTCTGAGGTAGAAAGCATGTTTTCTTACAGCCTACTAAAAAAGATTTGGGTCACCTAAATGTGGCTTCCTCAGCTGTGATGCAAACTTATTTTGTGTACAATGTACAGAACTCATCTGGGTCCTCCACATTGCCTTGTGTGACCTGGAGGACATGAAGAACAAATGCAAATGTTAATGTGGAAAAAATTTGGAAAAGCTTTGTTTCAGGGCTTTGTTCCATTTGGCTTCTCAGATTTACCTCTACCTATTCCTCACTATCTTTTTGACCTGGCAGATTATGTGAACCATGGGAATGGCTCCTAAATCTCTGATTTCCAGAAGGTACAGCCAAAAGGGAGGCCTGGTGCTGGGTCTGAGGAAAGAAGAAGAATATATCCAGTGTATCTGTGCTCCTGGCTCTCTCCCTGCAAGTTGCTCTGTTCTACAGCCACTGGCCTCTCCAGGCAGCCTTCTGATCATAATTCCCTTTCCTTCCAGCTTCAGATAAATACTCTCTCCCTTTACCACTTTAGGCCTGGGATTTTAATATCTTTTACTCTTTCCATTAGCTCTGATTATTGCATTATTTTTGTGTTACCCACACCGTGCCTAAACTTTTCCAAATAGACCTACTGTAATATTCCCTTCTTGAGATACTAGAATAATTTGAGTGAGAAATCTCTTTCTGCCTGGGACCCTGATTTACACAACTTGAATCTTGAAGGGTAAATAGGATAGCAAAGAATTTCTCACGGAAATATAAGAAATATTGAGTAAATAAGAGACAATGGCAGGAAATAAAGATAGAAAGGATTTGTTGCATCTATAAGGAGACTCTCCTAAAGATAATAAAGAACTATTAAAAAATTTCAGCTAAAGCTGTGATATAGTCCTTGAATTTTAAAAAAGGTTACTTGGGCATCACTTAGGAAAGTGTTTTAGGAAGAAGTGAGTACAGTAAGTAACCTGAAGTAATAAGCCAGGCAAAAGAAACTGAGGGTTAACAGATTCCTTATGAGGCTGGTGGCAATGGAGACATAGAGAGAGAGAAAGAAACCTGGGAGAATAGGGGGGGTCACGTGAGGTGTGAGAGAGGAAGGCAACTCCCAGTTATCTGGCTTCAGTAACTTAGTGGATAGATGTATAATTAACTGGGGGAGTAGTTAGAATAGCATCTGAAGTTTCATGAGTCAATTTGACAATAAGAAGTCAGAGTAGCATTTAGATTAGGCTATGAGAGATAAATTGATGGGTTAGTTCTTTTGGCTGGATCCACTATAACGCAGCCACTTAGAGATTTGAAGGAGGTTGTCCAATTAGAAGCAGTAAACGTGTAATAAAGCATGAAAGGCACATGTATCAATAAAGGGTTTAGAGAAGAGCAAATAAGAGAGAACCTAAACTCTATGAAAGTGTTGTTCATGGAAGTTCAAACATATCATATTCAGAGAGAAACTTGACTAGATTCACTTGTGATATTCTTAAAAGTACTGAAACTTTCCCTACTTTACCTTGTATGTTGTGACACTGTATACCAAGAGTTCACCAACATCAAAAATAATTATGGCTTAACAGTATTTTTTTAACAGTATTTTGAATCATCGTTAATAATAGTCACAAGTAAAATTAGGTAAAAGAAAAAGAAGAGCACATATTTAAGTTTTCATGAGGTATCAGAAACTATTTTAAGTTTTACATGGATTTAATTCTTTAACCCTGGTAACAATTTAAAAATGTTGGTAAGTATGCATATCGATTCCATTTTGCCAAGGGAGAAAATTGAGGTTCACAAGTTTCAAGGTCATGCAGAAAATGTATTAGAACCCAGGAAGTCTGATTACAGCACCCATCAATGCATGGGTCTAACTCCATGAAGTGTTGTTAATATCAAAAAGAAACTTCATAGGATATTGTACTTATTTGGGTACAGAAATATATCACTTCGATGGAAAGAATTTCCCCATTATTTAATTTCATTATAGCACTTATGAATATCAAAATAATTTGTTAGCATGTTTACTTCCTTTTACTCATTAGAAAATAAATTAAATGAAAAGATAAAGTCATCTCTTTACTTCACTACTATAGTATCCTCAGTGATAAGAATGGTGTCCGGCACAAACCAGGAGTGTGTGTGTGTGTAGCGGTGGAGGGGGATTACAGTCAATATAAGTATATTTAGTCAGATATGAAGTGGCTACTCATCCATTTATTAGTCATGTGATTTTTGTCTTAGTGACCTAAACTTTCTCAACTTAGACTGCTCTTCCTTAAAAAGGGATAGTATAATAACTACCCTTCATGGTTTCCTTTCATTCCTTCTTACCAAACCTATTCAGCAAATCTTCATGGCTACTACTGTTAATGTTTTTCCAATTTTAAGTTCACCCTACCTATTCCTCAAATTAGTTGACGATCTGTACATGATTTTATTTTTCATAAACACATTGCATCTAGCCATAATCTTGTGTGTGTGAATTATGATATAAAGGTAGCACAAAAATGAAACTTCAGATGTTAAATTAAGAGGAAATTATTGTTAAACTTTTACGTTCAATATAAAAAAGCTTAACTTCATGTAAATTACAAAATAGGTGAATAGTTTCAGAAATAGCCCTTCTTTGTCATTTGGCTTTTAAAATGCTCCTCAAAGTAGGTAAATATAAAATGTAGTAACTCTTCAGTGGCCCCACATATTTGGGTTTCATGATAAAATGTTATTAAGTACGATATACTTAAAACATTCTCAGGATACTTTCTGTCTCACAGAGATGAAGCTCATTTGTTTCAAGTGTAATGTATTTCTTATCTATTAGATAACATACAAAACAGAGCAAGATAGCTTAAATTGCATGTCTCACTGTCATC
>CM053604.1:63617237-63699414 GCA_028646535.1 Procyon lotor | reverse complement strand
GTTTCATCTATAAAATGGGAATAATAATAGTAACTATGATATAAAGGTATTATAATGCTTATAACAATTTGTAATTGGTTAGAACAGTGGCATACAGTTTGCATTATATGTTGACTCAACTTTTACAAAATGGATAAAATTGACTGAAATTTTAACATAGCAAATAGTTTATAAAATCACTGTTACAGATGCATTGTTATTTGATCCCCATATGACAAGTGTATTGTTGTTGTTGACTAGACATTCATATAAAAACCAAAAAGCAAGTATGACTTGTCACTTAAATTCACATCCTAAAAATGATCAGATAACTACCATGGATTTATCATGAAACCAAAACAAAACAAAATATTTTCCTTACACTATTATACAAAAACAGGACTAGAGCTTAGTTTGTTTTCAAGCTCAGATGGTATCTTTCAAAGTAAATGCTCCAGTCAAACAAACAATAGCAACCATCTGCTCATACTGATGAAAACTTTAGGACCAGTTGAGAGCCTTTATTAATTTTCAGTTGGAAAGCAGATCATACAGTAGAGGAAAAACACAGTCATAATATGCATTTGCATATTAATAAGACATTACAAAATCCTAATTTGGGAAAGATAATATTAAAAAGTTTAAAAAATTATCCTGTATAGCAATCAAATGAAATCTCAATCATTTCTTAATCTTGGCCACCAATAACAAATTGAAACGACAACAAAAAATCAACAAAAATAAGTAGTACTCAATGGACAACACACATTCACCTGCTCTCTAATAAGTGTTTTCAAAATAGAGCTTCTTTATAGTGGAAATATTAAAAAATGTCAGAGCTGGGACGCCTGGGTAACTCAGTGGGTTAAGCCTCTGCCTTCCACTCAGGTCATGATCTCAGGGTTCTGGGATCAGCCCCGCATCAGGCTCTCTGCTCAGTAGGGAGCCCGCTTCCCCTTCTCTCTCTGCCTGCCTCTCTGCCTACTTGTGATCTCTGTCAAATAAATAAATAAAATCTTTTAAAAAAAATGTCAGAGCTGACTGCAAGCAAGCACCACACACCTCACAGGAGGCTGAATCCGGAGCCTCCTATTGTTCAGGAATATTAAAAGCAACTGTTTTAAGATTCAACGGGTTGTTGAATCAAATCTATCTGCACATCATTATCTAACTAGGTCAAGTAAGTACAAAAAGATAATTGTTTAAAATTGATGCAAACCACCTAAATACTTTCTTGGTTTATTAAAGTAAATATATCACTTGAATGTATGATTTCGTGGCAAATTCCCATTGTAGGTATTTTTTTTCCTACCATAACAATAAAAAAAAAGCCCAATTAGCCTTTATTTTTAGAGAGAGAGAACATGGTAGAACTCTGTAAAGGGTAATTTAATAGACAAGTTTCAATATGCCAAACAGCAAGGGGCAACGGGGCATGCATTTCTATCTTTATTTTAGAGCAAAGCAATAACACGGTACTGCCTCTTATAGCCACTGGGTAGAATTTCTGAAGAAACCTCTGCTGCCCAACTTCCTTCATTTTGTTCTATAAAAAAGATATTCCTAATTGGATATTATCATTATAAGCTACTCCAAGTTGCTAAAAATATCAAATTTTAATTTTTATTTAAATGTCTTTAGTTCTGTAGTTTTGAATATCTGCACAAAGGTTAAAAAAAGTTCATTGTGCTCATAAAATTGAGCATAGCATTACTGTGAAAACACCACATAAATTCAGTAGAAATCCAAAAAGAAAATTTTTAAAATACAATTTGGACATCCAGAAAGTTTTCTTAAAAGAGATTTCAAGGTGTGATAGTCATTACCTTACTAAATTCATCACCATCCAAGGTCAGGCCATTATCACTGCAGACTCAGGGAACACTAGACACTATTCCCTCACTCAGTGCAAATTCACACCAGTAAAACACACTCGGTGACAGAAAGCCCTCATGCAAATTTATTAATTTCCAGTGAGATTCCTATCTCTTTCACTTATATTAGAATATGACCATTTTTTAAAATTGAAGTATAATTGGCATATAACACTATATTGACTAACTTATTTCTAAACGATTTATTCATCTAACTAACTTTCTCTACAGTAGAACGATATGGAAGCCAACTAGAACTAGAAGGTTGCTTGGAGAACCCAACTCGAAATAAGAGAGTTAGATGACCCCCATTTTCAAATTTACAGCCTAAGAAGTCCTCATACATATATCCACCCAAACCCATGGCCTTTCCAATGATATTTATGGACTGGAAGGAACTTTTGCCTTGGAAAGAGGTTGGTTGGGAGATACATTAGGAGGCTACTGTATTAGATGCTAAATTAAGATGTTAATTAAGATGTTATTTTACTCACCTTAAAATAAAGACTACACGTTTCCTTTCTTCAATTGTTCTGTGAAGTATACAAATTACCTTTCTATTTGCCTAAACATTCTTTAACCTTTAGTTTAAACAACAACTTCCCCCATCATTGTAGGAGATCAAAAATAAACTGAACTGAAGGCTCTGACACCACATTTCTATAGGTAAAGCTGCGGCTTGGCTTTTTCTTTATTGAAAGGGAAATGTTCTCAAAGGCTTCCTTCACCTGGGTGTAGACTTTGTATTAGTAATCAGGGTAAATAGGATACAACTGGCACTTTTATCCAGCGCATTAAAACACACACACACACACACACACAGATACACACACTAAAAAATTGACCTGAGTCAGCAGTCATGGACTAAGTACCTCCTATATGCAAATACTTGAAAAAGAATTTTCATGTATATTGAAGTACTTGCAAAAGGAATACATAACATCATTTAAGTATGCTAAAAAATGCATTTATACGTCAATGCATCTTCCCATGAGATTTTAAAATTGTTACAGAAAATAGAATCCATTGAAATCTTGATTTCAATTAAAACAGTAGTGAGATAATTAAAGGACATAGTATATTTTTCCCAAAGTGCATTCTCAAAATATGTAGCTCAAATTTTCTCTTAAACAATTTAATTAATGAAATTTATTTGGTATGTAGCACATGATGGGGCTCATCTTTCCTACTTAAAAAGTAAGATACTAATGAATTAATCAACGGTAAAAGTGAGCATAATGGAACATAGCACAAAGCTATACAGCTTCTCAAACTGAAAGTGAAGCTCGAAACCATTTTGGAGGAGCAATGTTATCAAAATGATTGAAAAGGCACTTAGGAAAAGGGATAAAAAGATAATGGATCAAGTCACACAGCAAACTCTGCTATTTTTGTCTTCTCAAAATGGCTTCAAACAAGACAATAAAGCTCAAAATAGTGAGGATGATAATGTGAAGACAAGAAGATGAGAGAGTGAGAGAAACAGAGAGAACAAGAGCTGGAGAAAGCAAGGGGAATGGCTGGTCGTAATTTGCCTCCTCCAAAAGAAATGCACATTTCCCAATGTTTCATGGAAAGTCCAGGTTCAACCTGGGTACACAGTGAAACTGTCCGATTCACTGAGAAGTGAACCCTATGAAAAGCAAAAGTTAGTTTGCTTTCAACTAATAGGGTCCACAATTGAGCACTCCCAATTGAGCACTTTCAAAAAGTAAGCTTTCAACTCATTTAAATATGCTGCCAGTTGAGCATCAGTTGAGCGCCTTCACAGCACGCTGAGTACTGATTGAGCTATTTCGAAGCACATCAAGCACTTTTCTGTGTGAATTCTTAGCCAAATTTCCATACCCCCAACCCTCCCTCTGCCTACACAGCTGCTAATCAAGAGGTGCCTTCCCGGTATGAAATTTCCTTTGCCAATTAGAATTACGGTTTAGCCTTTCATCTTTCATGTTTTAAGAGAATTAAGAAATAATAATAATTAGTGACTATATATGTCGGGTTGAATTCATTCCTTCTAAAGAGATATCTGTTAAGCCGCTTTCATCTCTCAAGGGCTCAAGTTAAATTTTGGAGATTACTGTTCTTGCTGAGAGCTGTGAGACTGTGCCCGAACTCAACTGTGGACACCACGAAGATTTTCAATGGTTTATTTCTGCAGGTGTTTAAAATCAGCTGGGAAGTGAAGTAATCCAAGAGTGGTTCAGCTCCCTAGTTCCTTACAATTGTGTCAAAATTCTCATCTTGGCAGGCTGTCATAAATAAGAAAAAATATTTTCATAGGCAAGCAATCTTTTTTTTTTTGCCTGACTTTTTGCACAAGTAGTATAAAGCAAACCATTAAAAACTTATTAGGCATCAGTTGCACGTAGGTGTTATGTCAAATATTGATGAGAATATGAAATTTATAATAGTCCCTGACCTCAAGGGGTTTACCATTTTATTGGGACAAAAAGTGCAACATCCTGACTTATATTTTGATATGGTAATTTCTCTCCTAAAATTTAACCATCTATTCTAATTTACCCTCTCCTTAGTCCTGATAATTAAATGATATTTTACCATTTTGTATACAATTGGAAGGGGGAAAGGCTACAATTAGATGAGAAGGAACATGTTTGCTTCATCCTGGTATATATAACTTAGTTTTTATTTGAATCACTTATAGGATGTCTAAAACTCTCAAAACCAAGTTAGAATTATAAATCCCTGGGACAATTTCACCTCTAAAATTTACAGTTTATTTAGAGCCGGCTCTTTGCAACATATTAGGTTGCATATGGTGCAGAATTTAAAGTTGAATAAATGAAGACTCTGACCCCATGAGGCTTAGAGTCTAACAAAGGATAACAATAATAATGAGAATGACGGTAACAGATTTAAAAGATCCAAAACTCACAAAAATATGTGTCCATTAAATAACGCTAGAAAAACAACCTGAATTAGTCGGTAGGGAAATTCAAAGGGCCATTTTTGTTTGTTCATTTCTCTCTTTTGTTTCTCCTATTATGGGAATTCTTCTCTTCTGGAGTAAATACGAAGTGATTATTGTACTCAGAGTGTGTTGGCATTTTAAGGAGCAATTTTGTTTTGTAATGGGCTCCCAGCATGGTTTAGATCCAGGCATCTCAACCCTTCACTTTATGTCTGAAAGGCTGGCTGCCTAGGTGGGAACACAGTGGTCTGTTTGCTTAAGCTGCTTAATTATGAGCGAGCATATGTACCTGGACTTTTGGGGAATGACAGCTAGATACCCGAGTTAGATCCACTCTTCTCTGGGGGATATGGTCCAAACTTCAACCTCAATGCATGCTGTATGAATTAGAACACCCGAAGTTTAAGGTTTCTAATCTTTGAGTCTAACTGGAGGCATTACTATGAGAGACATCCTGCCATGCTCTATGTGATGAGTACTAAACGCCACAGAGAGAGGTACTACAATAAAAAATAGGTAAAATAAATGACAGATCACCAGAGTTTTTCTATCAAGCTAATGGAATACAATATACTACTACTTTTGACTCAAATGAGGGCTTGGTGCTTGGGGAATAAGGGTTAGTGTTGGGAGACCGGACTGCTCTTGGGCTGGAGAAGATATCTTGCTCTGACAAGGAGGCCCTTGACAATGACATTGGGAACAGCCCAGTGCGAGAATGATTTGTGAATGTTCCTCGTAGCAGCACCTGTCTCCAAGTTACAGCTGAAACAGCTAGGTCATCAACATAACAACCTTGATATCAGAATCCCTGTGGAAAGATGAAAGAAGATGGCCAGTTCTGAAAGACTCTAGAGTTCCTGCACCATCAATTTAGAAAGAATCAGTGTTCCAATGCTTGAGCTAATGGGGATTGCCCGAAAATAACTTGTATTATTTTTATTATTTCCAAGAAAAAATATGCCTCATGCCAGTTGGCCGAGAAACACCTGTTACAGCTTGAAATGTAATTAGGTAGATTTGTTAGTTGTATTATTGTTCCTTATATTAAAAAGGTATTTATACCGTTAGGCAGTATTTGTTATCAAATTGCTATACTCTCCTAATCGTAGTTATTTTGAGTTCAGACAAAGGTTTTTTAGATATAAATTCAAGTTCTAGGGCAGTGCTGGCCAATAGAACTCTCTGTGATGATGAAAATATTCTGTATATTCTCTTTCCAGTGTTATCTGGGAGACAGACAGAAATACAAAATCTCAGGCTCATACCTACAGAATCAGAATTTGCATTTTAATAAAATCTCCAAATTTAGTGGGCAAATTGAAGCTTGAGAAGCAGCGACCTAAACCTTATAATCAGTCACCTGAAGGGGTTCTTAAAAACACCAATGCCTCGGGTGCCTGGGTGGCCCAGTTATTTAAGCCTCTGACACCTGGTTTCAGCTCAGGTTATGATCTCAGAGTTGTGAGATCGAGCCCCATGTCCAGCTCTGTGCTCAGTGCTGAGTCTGCTTGAGATTCTCTCTCTCTCACCTCTCCCCTTTCCTTGTTTGCCCTGATCTCTCGCTCAAATAAATAAACTAAAAAAAAAGAAATCTTAAAGTTCTTGGATAAGATCTAGATAAAGGTAATTTTTAATTTCCTCACAGATAGATCCATATATCTAGTGAGGAAAAAAATTCATGTATTTAACACTAAATAACAATGGGTAAATAACTCTTCAGAAATATGCGTGCTTTTAGTTAGCAGTAGTACCTCAATAATCTAAAAATGTAATTAACATCATCTATATAAAAGTGTACATGTTTTATACTAGTCATTGATAACCTGTCTTAATCAATGGGAATTTGGACATCTACAAGATAGAAACATTACGAGAATTGCAGAGATACATCCAGACCCCACACTTGTCAAATTTTATTTGGGTTTATAGAAATAATAGTAACTTTTTCTCAATTTAAGCAGTTCCATAAAAAACAATTATTTTCCAAGGAGTAAAGGGAGCCTAACTTAATGGAGTCAGTGGACTTGGTGTTTGGTGAAATATTAAAAAAAAAAAAAGCCTATTTTTAAATTCATATACACATTTCCAAAGTGCTAGATTGATGAATTTATTTTATGGTTTTAGTTTGCTTTCAAATCAATCAATTTAACCCTGACATAGAGCAACCCTGATGTAATAGGAGCTGGAGAATTTAGAAATACCCTGAGGTTCACAATTCTAAAAACAGTCATAGAAATGTAAAGCATAAGCTTTCCTCATCAAAATCTGAGTCTCTTGAAATTGTGATTCCATTTCTACCAAAAGTTTGTGAAATTTTTGTTTGTAGCTATAGTGAGCTCAGGTCAGATGCACCAAGAATGGGTTGAAATTATGCCGACAACTTATCCAGGCTCCTCAGCAAAAGCAAACTCATATTGTTACAAGTACAGTCAGCCCGACGCCTCTTCTGCACCTCTTGAGTCCTCATCCTCTTCAACTCTGCTCTGTGAACTTTGCAATGGGGTCATCATTATTGCCTTCTGTTTCTTCCATGAGTCCCATATGAGGCTGACTCCTTGAACCTCTTGGCTTAAATCAGCATTATCTTTTGCTTTGCCAGCTCACAGACAGCATAGCTAGTGGTCTTGTTACATCATTAACTGAGTACTACCCTGTGAGTCACTGGCGTGTAACAATTTCTTTCATCCCCAAAGTCCCTTTATATGATAATACATTTCTGCAATGTAGATATTTGAATATATACATTCAATTATTATTCAAAATGTAATATTCAATTATATTACTTGATGTATAATATATATGTATAAAATAACCATTATAAGCCCACATGCTAAAACTAAATTTATTTAAATAGCCTGTGTATGCTTGACCCAAGACAGCCTTAACATTCCCTTCAGCTTGACTAAGTTTTAGTTAGTTTTCTTTCTGATTCAAGGCCTTTGACTTCCCTTTTCTTAGAGCATTTACTTTAGGACACTTGCAATTATAAATTATTTCTCTGTGCCCCTGACATGTTAATCATCTCACAGCCTCTTGTAGTTTTGCAACCCAGGAATGCCTTTCTTAAGGGCCTGGGGGCCAACTCTTTTAGTCAAAGAAGATAGACTTTCTATCTCCAGGTCTCTGTGGTTGGGTAGAAGCCTAACTTTGGTAAACACAAATGACCAAACACAGATAGCCTAATCACATTGACCAATTTCCACAATAATGTTTTTCACTATTCTTTCCGTAGCTTATCCCACTGCAAATTCTTCTTTACAATGATTTAACAGGAATTAAGCATAGCAACAATTTCTTTGTTGTGAATAGAAAGTTAGGATGATTTTTTTTCACACTTATTGTATACCTGGAAAGGCAACAAAGCATAGCACACTTGGCTAGAATGGTCTAGACTTGTCTTTGCTCTTACTTGTTGTATGACCTGGGGCTAGTTTCACCTCTTTATATCTCATTTTCCTTTTTTTATAAAATGGGGCCAAATGCTGAATCTACCTCATACATGTGGTGTGAGGATTCAAAACAGGGTTAATACATAAAACACTCAGAGCAGCAACTGGCACATAAGAAAAATTTAGTAAATGTTAACTTTTGCCTATGGCAACTACTTTACTATGTTCAGAATCAACTCAGATTTCTTGCCGCCAATTAGTTATGTATCATTTTATGTATATAATTCATTTCTTTTGCCTTTTCATATATTTTGTGCTAAAATTCTTAGGCAGACTGATTTGTCCCACAGTTCAAAGACCATAATGTAAACTTAGCAATTGAGAGGGAAGTATTACTTGGAAACCATTTATACTCTTCCATAAAAGGAATTCACAATGGACGTTGTGAGAAAATAGTAAAACAACTTGGAAAATAATGACTAATTTAACAAAAATAAAATAAAATACAAATAATCTGCATAATATAAACAAATGGGTATATATAATTTCTTTAATGAAGAATGAAGATACCCATCTCATTAGATTTTTTTGAAAATTATACAAGATAGTTTACAGAGTGATTTACATAGTGTCAGACACTTGGAAAGAGTCCAATAAATGTTGACTAGCTATTATTAGGGGAAAAGTGAAATAAAGTTGTCATATGCTGGCAATAATATTTCCATGAGAACAAACCTTAGTGTTTCAAACATCGACTAGTTTTATATCAGTGATTAACAACCAGGGACGATTTTAATTTCCTATGACCATCATCACTACTAATGGGAACTTTTGGCAATATTTGGCTTTTTTTTTTTTTTTTATCATGATTGTCTACTGGTGTCTAGTCAATAGAGGTAGGGATAACTCTAACATATTATAATGCACAGGAGAGCCTACCACAGTAGAGAATTATCTAGTCCAAACTGTCAGTAGCCAAGGCTGAGAAATTTTCTTCTAGGTAAGCACATTTTTATTTATCTTTGAAGTATTAATCCAGTTAATATTCTTTCTTTTCAATTCAAGTCTAGACCTATTATGTAGGTGTAACCAAAATATAAGGGAAGTTAATATATATCTTCCTTAAAGCCAGTAGCTCACATTAATAAGCAGGTTTCATGCTGGAAATTAGTTGGTGTCCAGCATTGCTTATGTTGTCTGCTTTAGAGTCCCCATAGGCAGCCTGATTCTTCTATAGCTGCATGTTGGCTAGTCCCCCTCCTTGGGTAAGCCATTCTTTCTACTTCATTTATTTTCCACCTTTGCATCCAGTCTACTAAATACTTACAGAAAACTAATTTGAATCTACGGATTCTACTATATATGTGTCTTGTCCAAATGCAATTAAGCCCTCTTCATCACCTTCAAATTCTCTGTATTTTTATCCTTTCTTACTGACTTAGCTTCTCTCCATTAACATATAATCTTTTTTAAAGATTGATTGATTGATTGATTTGTCAGAAAGAGAGAGAGAGCCCACAAGCAAGGGGAACAGCAGGCAGAGGGAGAAGCAAGCTCCTTGCTTAGCAAGGAGCCTGTTGTGGGACTTGATCCCAGGACCCTGGGATCATGATCTGAGCTGAAGGCAGAGCCACCTAGGCATCCTGACAAAATATAATCTAATCACAAAACTGATTTTACTTCATTTCACTGATCCTATATTCATTTTTTTCTATATCTTGTATCTCTTTTCTCCCTTCCCTCCTGGTCTCCCTTATTTCCATGAAACAGTCTTGAAAAATATCTTCTTTGAAATATGTTTCTTTCTAAGATACAGTACTATTCGACCACCCTTTTTGTTTCCAAACTTGAAAAAGTTGCCTATTCTTGCTCTGCTTATTTGCTAACAACCCCTTCGTTATTTATTTCCTTATAATCTTTTCCCCTCTTCACACTATTTTAATAAGAATATTTTTCCAAAGGTCATCAATGATCATCTCACTGGCAAATACAATAGCTTTTCTTTAGCTCAGATGGATTCTCTTCATTCATTTCCACCAATCTGATGCATGTCTCAAACTAGATGTTCTAGAACAACATCAAATTTACTACTGAAATTACATTTATCATATTATCTCAAAACCTGTTTATCTTGTTATGTTCCTGATTTCAAAATCTTAACTGCCTTGAGACCGAGACATGAAACATAAGATCCATCTTTCTTGCCAACATCTCAACCTCATTTTGCATACCCAATCATTCCCAAGTCTATTGATTCCAACATCATTTAAATTTCCTTCTTTATCTGACTTAACAATTCTGGAGCATGGCTAAGTTTTTACTGAGTGTGAACATTACTCTACACCTCCTATTATATTACCAGATATGGTTTTCAAAAATCTCTGTGATCTAGGAACTGCCTCATTTTACAGACGAGGAAAATCAAGCTAAATGATTTTCAGTAGCTTGCCCAGGGCTACACAGCTAGTTTGGCAAAGACTGAATTCAAATTCCATGTCAATGCTGCCATTGTAGATTTGACATTCAATGGTTTTCACTTACCAATCTGGTATCATCTTACTTCCTGACTTTACATCCTATGATTCTACCTCAGGTAACCTATGTCCCCTGCCCCAACTTGCAGATTGTCAATTTCCATCTCTGTATCTTTATTCATGTTTCCCTTCTTTCATGGAAAGATGCCCTTTAACTACATTGCTTTAAATCCAAATCCTAAATATGGGTTTTAAATATTGACTTAAATGTTGTCTCATCAAGTAATATACATATTTAAAGTAATCAGTATTTGAAATTAATGGGCCCACATGTTCATATAATTTTAGTTTTGGTAGACACATATAAATCTAATCTTTCAATCTTCATTTGCTACAGTTTTGTGTATTCTATTAAAAATAGAGGATTTGCTGGAAAAATCAAATGGACCTTCTTAATTTTCTCTACCTACACAGTTTATTTAACTCCTACTTATATATATTACAGTGAGAAAAAGTATAAATAGAATTGTTACCTAGGGGTACCAGCTAACATCTCAACAATGCTTCATGGGATGGCTACACTTTAAAATCTAGTCCTCTACAAATCTAAAATATTGATTTTGTCAGTAAGCATTTAAGGAATTGATTAAATTCTGGGAGACTGACTCATACTAACCCAGGATGGCAAATAAATTTCTACTCCTGTGCTAACTAAGATCCATTTGCTGTGGCTGCTTTGAAGAGCAGGGCAGAGTGTAATAATCTATGTTTCCATCTGGAAATGGAAAATAATGGTACATGTAGCATGTATTTGTCATTTATATACCAAGAAAATTTACTAGTAATTAAATTGCAGTAATTGTAATAAATTGTAGTAATTGCATAGTAATTAAATTGTTAATTTATTAATTTTTAGCAACATATGTCTCTAGTGCTTAAAATATAGCGGCTCACCATTTTCATAGCTTCAAAAGGTGATGTTGAAAATGGGAGCAGCAACAAGGAGGTGTGTGATTTTGAAAACTATTTCACTCAGACTATGGTAAGGGCTGATAAACTGTGCCTGGCATACTACAAAGAATACCTTTCTATGTTGGCAGGTCCCTGCCTTCCAAGTCTGATAGGTTACTTCTCTCGACAGTAATGGACAAACAGTGCTGAATTCTAATCTTCAAATTTAACATTAGGTCTATTCTAACTAATCCCTTTGTGTTTGTTTGTTTGCTTTTTCATGTAACATAATGGCAGGATAATTTCTCTTGGATTTGTTCAAATTCTGGACTTGCTTTGATAAAGTCACAAAGAAAGCTATGGTTAAGAATTTCTTGGGCGCCTGGGTGGCTCAGTCATTAAGCATCTGCCTTTGGCTCAGGTCATGATCCCAGGGTCCTGGGATCAAGCCCCGCATCAGGCTCTCTGCTCTGCAGGAAGCCTGCTTCTCCCGCTACCATTCCCTCTGCTTGTGTTCCCTCTCTTGCTGTGTTTCTCTCTGTCAAATAAATAAGATCTTTAAAAAAAAAAATTTCTTGAAGTAGCCAAGACTTCTCAGTAGTCCCATAACAAATAAAGCTTTGGCTTACTTCTAGATATGGGTAATCTTATACATTATCTGCAAACTTTATTTGATCAAGTTTTAAATAGTAACTTTGCTTTCTTTTCAATTCCTTTTGGGGCTGAAGAGAGTAACTTAACTGTTTTCTTTCTTGTGGTTTTATTATTTTGTACATTTTATATTAACAACATTTTCCATACGTATATTCCTTAGGGGCTGGAATCATATATCATTCATGATTATATTCCTAGCAAAACTTTCCACATTGCCTTGCACAGAACAGCTTTAAACATACTGTCTAAATGAATGAATAAATGAATAATGGATTAAAGAAGGGCTTCAATTCTCTTCTTTTAAAGATTGAAGCAATTGTGATTTTATTTTTCAATTAAGAGTACAACCCTCATGAATGTTCAGATATTTATTTTATTTTGTTTCAATAAAGAGAATAGAATGAAAATGTTGAACTCATTTGAAAACCTAACAAAAAAGAAAACTAGTAAATTAGATGTTGCAAAAGCAAAATTGTTAAATGACTTTTAGACTAGTAGATATTAGTGGCAAACTGTTCACCAATATCTATATACCAAGTCAGCAATCACAGGAGAGAAGTGAGTTGGATCCGTCTTATTAGGAGACTGAATTCATTGGAGCCTAATTCCCTCCTGCTAAATTCCCTTCTTCAGGGGAACCTTCTAAGAGTTAAACAGCCAGAAAAGCAAAGTCTGATGCTCCTTCAGGCCTCATTAACAGAAGCAAGAGCTGTCATACATGATTTTGGTCAGGTGGAAAGTAAAATAAATTTGAGATTTTCTCTTTAAAAGAAAAAAAAAAACAAAGCTGTGGGTTGACTGGTAACAGAACTGACTTTCAAGTTCAATGTAATCTTGAGCTAAAGCAAAAACTCAGAGTTGAGAGCAGTTCAATAACTGATAACTGTGATACAAGAAAAATAAATTAAGTCATGAATGAGGTGGTACCTGTTAGAGGCTTTGTTTGTTTTGGTAAAGTGAAATTAGAATTCTTTTTTTTTCTTAGAATTCCATGCCGTTGTAAAAAACCATATGAGTTGAATTTTTTAGCAATTGGACACTAGCTGCTACTTGATGACTCATGTCTTTTGGGCCCTTGGAAAGAGTTACAATTTTTATTATAAAATCCAGCACTATTAACTTTTGTTATCATGGGAGCATAGATAGATTCCTATTCCAATGAAATCATCAATATAATCTTGTATTTTCTCCTAAAGTCATGTGCTTCATGCTAGAGAGAAAAAAATATATATGACCAAGACACAAGATACTATATAGGAATAAATAACACTATACTTTCAAATACACTAATGAGCTCCCATTTTATTCATTGATGGTAGAAACTTCTAACTTTCCTTTCCATTGAAGGGGTTTGGGACAGATGCCCCTGAAATATGCTCCTTTGGCATGAAGATTATTTTGAGACAAAAGCAATCAAAACCCAGTGGAGTCAGGAAAAGCTTTTTACTCCCATACCCCTACAACTGCTTACAAGAATTTAGATAGAGGACCTACTCCAGGAAGAGAGCTATCACCACAGATAACAACATTATGATATGAACTAAGTATGATAACTGGGAGGGGCCCAGCAAGGCCTCTTTAATCAAAGTCCTCTATGTTCCATTGTTTCTGAATAGCCCAGCAAACATTGGTTTAACAAACATTTACTCTTCCTATGAATCACATGTCTTTCCTTCGAAGTCTCAGACCCCATCCTCTTCTCCATAGTTCAGAATGACATATTACCTCATTTTAGTGACTGTCTTTGGAATTTAATCTTTGTGTGGATTTCCTATATATACAAAATGAAATCTGATTTTCTCCTGTTAATCTGTTTCATGTCAATTTGATTCTTAGTCCAGCTAGAAGGAACTTGAAATGCACAGAAAATTCTTCCTTCCCAACATAATTCAGGCACACTGGTCCTATGTTGAAATGAATAACAGACACCATATGGAGGATAAATGTATCTCTACCTCTAACATCCACCATGTAAAGCAAAATCAATTTCAGATGAACTTCAGATTTAAATGTAAATGATAAAAAAAATTTCTAAGAATCAAAAGTACAAGCCATAAGAGTATGCCTTCATGACCTCAGAAGAGGAGATTTCTTTAAAAATAAAGAAACAAAAAGACAAAAAATGCTAACTATAAAGAAAACAAATTAATAACTTGGACTACATTACAAATAAAAACTTACATTCATCAAAATTCTCTGCTTATGAAGTAAAAAGACAAACAATAGGGAAGATATTTAAAATACATTCATTTGGCAATGAACTCTTATACTTAACATATATAAAATTTCTACAAATTTTGAAGGAATAAAAAAGGAAAATGACTTGAATGCACACCCATAAAATAAAATATCAAAAAAAGATCAGCAAATACACCAAAAAACTCCATCAGAAAATGCAAATTAAAAACAAAAGCTAACTCTAATACATTTCCATTAGGATAAATAAAATGAGGAAGACAGAGAAAAAAAGTGTTGGTAAGAAAGTGGAAAACTGAAATGCTTCCACTTGCTATTAATAGAAATCCAAATGGCCATAAACACTTTGGAAAACTGGCTGTATTAGCTAGCTTTAATAAATGACATACCTTATGCATGACTCCTGAGCTAGCAATTCCATTCCTAAGTATATGCCCAGTAAAATACATACATACACAAAAATACATGCATGAAACCACTATTTGTAATAAGCAGAATTAGAAAAAAATCTTAAATAAATTATATTAAATAAAATAAATTAAATATTAATATATTTACCTAAAATATATTAAATAAATAAAATAGAATAAATACATTAAATAAAATAAATTAAATAGTTATATTAACTGTGGCATATTCATACAATTAAAGACTTCAAAGCAATCAAAATGAATGAATTTTGCCTACATATTTCAACATGGATGAACTCATAAACATAATTTGACCAATAGAATATAGACAAAACATATACAGAATGATTCTATTCAGATACAGGTCAAAATTAATCACAATTAGTTTACTGTGTTAAAAAGTAAGGATAATGGTTATCCTTGAGGGGGTTATAACAGAGTGGTGCACAGGAAAGGAAACTGAGAGTATCAATTATGTACTATTTCTTAACCCGGATACTGGTTGAACAGAAATTTGTTGAGTTACATACTTATGTGCACTCCTCTTGTGTATATTTCTTTTTTTTTTAAATATTAAAATAGTTTTATTTTATTTATTTTTATTTATTTAATTATTTTTAAATTATGTTCAATTAGCTAACATACAGTAGTACCTTATTAGTTTTTGATCAGAGGACCAAAGGGAAAGGGAAGGAAAATCAAATGGGTAGGATTGAGAGAGGTGTCTGTCATATTTCAATACAACGTTTACTTTAAAAAATATATAGCAGCCATCTTGAACTAAGTAGTATTAGACAGACTTTCATGTGATGGATACATTTTGGAAAAAAAAATACTATCGTTAAGTTTCTTTTAATGTCATTTAAATGTCATACTATCATCTTAAAAACTGTACATTGTATAATATTTCCAAATAATTTCTTTTTTGGTAAAATATTGAGTTATTTAAAAAGCTATTAAATACTGATCACAGTAATTTGAATATGCAGAGTACCTTTTGATGACTGGGAACCTTGCTGTATCCACTGAGAAAAATAGCTTCACTTGTTTCCTAAGCCTTCCTAAAGGCTTATTTCTGGCAAGCTGCTTATATTTTGAAGCAAGTAACTTTGCTTTTAAGTTGTCTGACAAGATCAAAGTTCTCTGGAATATAGTACAATGAAATGAAAACTATTTTATAAAGTATGTTTAAGGAATAAGAGATAATTTACTTTTCTCACTGCAGAATAAAAGGATTTCATGTAATAGTAGGGTTCCTTCTGAAAACTTGAAAAAATGCAAATAGGAAATGATATTCATTACCATATAAGTAATAAAACTTCCTGTTTTCAAAGAAGTGATTTTCTTATCAAACCCAAAAACTAAAAGCCATAACAAAAAGTTCTAATTTATATAAGATTGTTGTATACTTTCCAGAAAGGATATAACTTATGTAGTTTCTAATGCGAATCTCTCCTATATATATAAAAAAGTTGTTTTTCAAAATATCATCCCAATCCATATTTAAATCAAACATGTAAGCACTTCTGATTCACTGTATTAATTTCAAGGACACTAACAGGTACATTGTGATAACAATTTTCTACCGATATCACAGCAGGTTGATTTACTCAGCTGCACATAACAGCAGTATTTTTCTTAAAGCTTTGAAACTCTTGAATGAGAGGTGGAGCACTAACTGCAGACATGTAATGTATTAAATTTCTAAGACTTCAAAGGGAGCGTAATTAACTCAGTGCCACCTAATTTCTCCAGAGACGGAAAAAAAAGATGCAAACAGAATTGATATGCCCATTTTTCCTGTTAACAATTAAATGACAATACTAAGTGAGCAATTTCTTTAAAACTCATACTTTTGACTTTAATATTTCCTTTGAATATTTCAACAACTTTCTGTGTGCACTTATTATGTGTAGGAAGCAGTAAAAGTGAGAGTTCTGCTATCCTCTCTCCTTGGCTAGAATTTCTCCCTCTCGCTTTCCCTCTCTCCTTCTCTTAGGTCCTTACTGAACCAATCTCTGCCCACATTATAACCTTTACTTTCTCTATCTTTCCTTTTATCCTAATCCATTCGTTTCTTTCTAGCTTCATATGTTTTTCTATCCATCATATAATCCTTGGCAAGTTATTTCTACAAATACTTCTCTTAGGATCTGACAATCATGTACCCCTTTGACCCCCTTATAACTTGACTATTTTCAAAATGTGAGTGTCCCTTACCATCCACAATCAGCACTAGCTGCAAGGGTGCTAAACATTGCTGGAGGAAGTCAGAGAACAGTATTGATTGGATCTAGAGAAGCCTTTAGTTTTTCAACTTAAATTTGGAATTTGGACAAAATGTTGCCAGGTTCCAAATTTACAATGCCAAGATTCAAGATATTATTTCTTAAAAAGTGTAACAATGGGATATAAGGGTGATCTGGCTGCGACATCTGTCACCCCATTGATCGCCAGGGTTGATTCGGCTGATCTGGCTGGCTAGGCGGGTGTCCCCTTCCTCCCTCACTGTTCCATGTGTGTCCCTCCCTAAGCTGCGCACTCGGTTGAAGAGGACGACCTTCCTCGATAGAGGAGAGGACCATTCTTCGGTCAAGGGTATACGAGTAGCTGCGCTCCCCTGCTAGAACCTCCAAACAAGCTCTCAAGGTCCATTTGTAGGAGAACGTAGGGTAGTCAAGCTTCCAAGACTCCAGACACATCCAAATGAGGCGCTGCACGTGGCAGTCTGCCTTTCTTTAAAAAAAAAAAAAAAAAAGTGTAACAAGCGTTCTTACAGTACCTTATGTTTGTTTAGTTTTAACCCTTAAAAATCTGAAAGAACACTCTGGAATTTCTAACTCAAAAGGTTAAAGGGATTATTACCCCCTAAACCCTCAATAAAATATAAGGAGTTGAATAGGTTTATAAACCAATAACCATGAGGAAAAAGAGAAAAGGGTCATCTGAAAAGTATTTTTAAATAAATTACTGAAGAAAGAAAAGCACATGCAGAAGTGGTATCTGGTCATACCTAGTAGAAGAAGCCACAGACTTGTTATTGTCATATGGGGCAGCAGCAGAGAGCCCTCTCATCTGCTGAGCCCTAGAAATTTTGATACTTGACGAATGCCAAGCCAAATGGAGGGCAGGAATGAGATGGGAGCTGAAAAATATGGGAAGCAGTTCTTATCATTCCCAATAGTTATATTCTGTAAATTTCTGGGGAACACTGAATTAATAAATGCTGAGCCACTGCTCCTAGGGGAAATGCAGGGTTTGGTTCCTACAAGCCTCTGGGTTTATTTATGTCTCTATTTGAAGATATTTAAATTTATATATAGTATCTATATACTGAATACATATTGTACATATGATTAATATATGTTTATACACACACACACACACACACACACACACATATTATTGTGTTCTAGTCCATTTGGGCTGCTGTAACAAATACCACAGACTGGGTAGCTTATTAAAAGCAAAAATTTGGGGCGCCTGGGTGACTCAGTGGTTTAGGCCTCTGCCTTCAGCTCAGGTCATGATCTCAGGGTCCTGGGATCAAGCCCCACATCAGGCTCTCTGCTCAGCACAGGGAGCCTGCTTCCCCCTCTCTCTCTGCCTGCCTCTCTGCTTACTTGTGAGCCCTCTCTCTCTGTCAAATAAATAAATAAAATCTTAAAAAAAAAAATAAAAGCAAAAATTTATTTCTCACAGTTCTGGAGGCTGGTAGTTCAGTCAGGTACCAGCATGGTTGTGCCATGCAAAAGAAGGCCCTCTTTTCATTGCAGACTCCTTGTTGTATTTTTACTTGGTGGAAGGCACTAGAAAGTTTTGCAGGGTTCTTTTTAACATTTAGAATAGCACTGATCTTATTTAGGAAGACTCCATCCTCAGGATTTCAGCAGCTCCCAAAAGGCCCCACTTACTGAAACCATCACATTGGGCACAGAATTTCAGCATGAATTTGGACAGGGCAAGCACAAACATTCAAGCAACAACATGTATATTCATTAACGTTGAACTCATGGCTGGGGTCCTCATGCCTAAATGGACCTTATCAAACAGGTATTTTCTCAATAGGACACATCAGCACAATTAAAGACAGCACTTTAGCACTAAACTGGTAGGCCATTTTAAACAGTGAAATCACCAACAAATGGCATAAAAAATGCAAAAAAGGAGACACGAAATAGACTGCAAAAAGGACATTTGTTTATAGTATGAGAACTGAAACAAGAATGCAGAGCACAGCTTTGTTCAACCTTAGCTGGCAATATGGACTGTCAGGCAACTCAAATTTTTCACAGCTCTGAACATTTCTGTGAATGGCTTGTGAAAACATCCCTAGTATTGATTTTCAAGCTACAAATAAATCTCAGTGAGTAGGCGAATTTGCAAATACAGAATCAGTGAATAAAGAGGACTGATGCAAGTTAAATATATGCTGATTTTCACAAAGACCTTCTCACACACTGGCTCGTGCAAAATGTCCTTGAAAGCTGACATTCATATATATATATATATGAATATGCACACACACACACAGATAAATGATTGATGATAGATAGATAGATAGATAGATAGATAGATAGATAGATAGGATTCTCATCTACAAAAACCAAGCACACCATCTGGGCTAAGCTGGAGAAACCAGTGTTGGCATTGTCACCCTAGAATAAAGACTATACATAAACACACATACAAAATCTATTCTTTGTATCTCCAGAACTTTGGTGCTGTGTTCCATTTAAATCCATGTTGTCTGCCTTTTGAATTAATTATCTCTGGTATTGAGGGGCCAGTCTATTTCCTAAGTCGGAAAAGTCTCCTAGAACCCATGGGAGAGCAGAAGAAAGGGGAGAGATATTTTAAAACAGTCAACAGAAAATGGGAACCACTATGCAGATCAGAGAAAACAGCTAGCTTACAATGGGGAAGGTGGTGGGCTCACATTCTTTCTGTCATTCTTAACATCACTGTTTGAGACTATAGAATAAACTTAGTACAGTTTGGAGACATAAGATGAGCAATTGTGAAAAACAAATGAGTAGGAGAAAAAGTGGTGTCTGGGTAGAGGAAGGAAGGGAAGTCTCAGGAAACTCACAAAAATAGATTTTATATGTTTGGGAACAAAGATGGAAACAGTAGGTTATTATAGGTATCAATGTTCAGAGTCAAGGATAAGGGCCATGGTCAGAATACAAGTCAAGGTCATGACTTAGGAAAAGCCCCTGGTCATTTTATCCCTATTCTCAGGCCATTTCTTCTGACTGCTTAGTAAATATACATGAATTGTTACCTGGCACTCATGAACCTTTGCCATCTGGTTTAAATCCATGTGTTATGTAGTTCGTGTCACTTCTCTTTTTCACATGTCCTACTTTGAATCTATACAAAACTACTTGCTCTATTCTGAGGACACAGTCAATGACTGTGTCTTTGCACATCTTGATATTCTTTTCAGTTCCCCAAGTATTTTTTGAGCACCCGCTATGGTCAGGCATGTGCTATACGCTAGAAAAAAATGACCTAGAAGTTAACATGTCTTAACTACTTACTAGGAGCCACCTGCCTCTCCCCCACTTTAAGGCATATCACAGGATGTCTCATTGCGTTACAAATTTAATAAAGTTGAAATTAATATATTATTCTCATTTTATTGATGATAAAACAGAGGTTCAGAAATGGTAGGTCATTTGCCAACCCCACATGAGCAGAAAGTGGCTGGGATGGACTTGTATTTGTCTGTGGGATACCACACTTCTCTCGTGAATTCCTACTTACGATAATAAGTACAATTCAAATGTGCCTTCTCAATGAAGCCTTCTCTGATCTCCACAATCCCCAACCAAGGACGACCAAAGATGCATCAACCTCACTTATTATAATTTTAAGATTCCATTTATATTATATGTCTTTGTGTCTTTACCTCAAAATTTCAGCAGATTTTGGGTTTCTTGCAGAAAAGACTGAACTCCTGTAAAACTGGAAATATTCTTTCTATTTTGGAAAAACCTAGCTGTTCAAAGAGACTCTAAGTAATTTGCCAGTAGAAAAGGTCAAAGTTCTATATTTGTCCATAACTCCATAACAAAGTTCTCTATTAAAATGTTAAAAAAAATGGCATTATTGATAGTTTTCCATAAATTTTATTCTTCTCAGTGATTTATATTCTGCTGCAGTTCCTTGATACCAATTAGATTATACAGTGTCAAAGAATTTCTAACACATTCCTAATTTGGAGGCTTTATAGCAGTACTTTGGAAGCTAAAGAAATCTTACTTGAGAAGTAAGGAAAAAGTATTAGTCAAATAAAGTCACTGAAATTAAAAACACTAATAATTAAACCCATGTGAATGTAGGTAATGTCATGACCAGTTCTAGCACTATATAGAATTAAAAACTTGAAGTAAGGCAAGTAACAATAATCCTGTCAAGGCACTAGCAAGCATTTTAGAACATAAAGATGTTATACCAATCATTAAAAAGTCTTTATTGTATTTTTACAAAGTTTTGGAGCTTCTAGCCAAATGAACAGATACAATTAAAATTTTGAAGATGCAGCATCATAAAATGTACAATGGTCATCACTTTGTGGAGAGCTTCAGACAGTTTTAATTATTCGCCTTGGTACAGAGTTCACAGAACAGAAGTAAATCTGCTCTTTGTTTTTGTAAAAGTAATCATGTTCAGGCAGCAATAGCTTGGTTCAAGTTTATCTTTTCTCAGAGGTAAAATTCTAACTTGCAAAAATTTAAGGATTAGTTGGAGAATTGTGCACTTGTGAATTTATTCTTGAACGTGTTAAAGTAATTCAAGGTCAACAACACTTTTAAACTCCCATGACATTTCTTAAAATCATCGTGACTATATGCTTAAATATATAAAGACAAATATTCTCAGCAGTTAACTGTGCAGGATGTGTGAAAATTTTGTGCAGGATGAATGCAACAAGCAAAGAATTCAGTGTGCTACCCTCCATTAGTGCTAATGATAGTTGTGTAGTTAATTCTATACTGCTATTAATTTTCAACTTACTGCAAGGTCTATTCCAAAGCATTTAATTTTTTTAAACCTACCCCAACCCCATGACAATTTTTACTTACCTCACTAATGAAAGACTTGGCTGTAGCAGGATTCATAACAAGGATGGCTCGCCTAAGAGTGTCTCGATAGCGATTCAATTCCTCTATTCTCAAGGTGTCAAAGAGAGTGGTGATCATTTTATTGATGTTGTTTTCTACTTTCTGCAATGCAACATCCATTCCCTGCTGAGACACCTTGTCCAAAAACTCCTGTATTCCACGGATATCTAGGAAAATCAAAAGCCCATCAAAATGTGAATTAGAGAAAAGAAGGGAGATAAAAGCTATTTCGCTCACATCAAAATGCAGCTTATTGTTCTGCATTGTAGGCTATTTAAAACTACTAATTGAGTAGCTGATAGAACTCTCAAATATATTTTAGGCATAGTACGAGTTAATGTGTTTACATAGAATAAGTAGGAATTATTATTCTTTAAATGAATTTCTTTCTCCCCATTGAGCATTTTAAATTATCTCACCTCTAAAAAATCTTACGACAGTAGAGGGAAATAGTTGAGGAGGACTCTCACGTGTCTTAAAATAAATGTGAGGGGCGCCTGGGTGGCTCAGTGGGTTAAAACCTCTGCCTTCAGCTCAGGTCATGATCTCAGGGTCCTGGGATCGAGCCCCGCATCGGGCTCTCTGCTTGGCAGGGGGCCTGCATCCCCCTCTCACTCTGCCTGCCTCTCTGCCTACTTATGATCTCTCTCTCTCTCTCTGTGTCAAATAAATAAATAAATAAATAAATAAATAAATAAATAAATCTTGAAAAAAATAAAATAAATGTGAGATAAAGAAAGTACATTTGTTATTTTGCTCAGCATTAAAGAGTGATATTAACTTTAGGTAAAATATGACTATCGTTAATGGTTGTGAATCTAAATCAAAATTACTAACGTTTCTCAAAATGGCCAACAATATCACTAAAACTTGACATTTATAATCTGAACAGAAAGGAGGTTGGGGGCAGTTGTCTTCTAAGGTTGTTTTTTTTTTTTTCTTCTACGGGTTTTATATCACTTAGACCACAAATAAAATAGTCACATTTTTGCCTACCTTATGAGTACCACCACTTTAGCTCAAATATGGCAAGCTTGGTAGGAGATTGTTTTCTTCTCATGAGTATGGGAAATGTACTTTGTGTATAAAACATGTTTTAGCGAAATATTCACACACCCATTCTGAAATAAGCCAAGTTCTAAAAGATTATCAAATGAAAATGTGATGAGCACTGGGTATTATATGCAACTAATGAATTATTGGACTCTACATCCAAAACTAATGATGTACTATATCATTAGCACTATATCATATAGCCAACTATATGTGGGATAATTGCATTTAAATTAAAAAAAAGAAAATTGTCTCTATCTCATATTTAAATAAAAAGGATAAAATCTAATCTACATAAAGTGTTTACAGATTGTACTTTGATACATATTTAAGTAACAATAAGTGTCTGAACTGTTAGAAGTATTTCTTCCTAGTACAGCATAGGCTGTTTACAGAAGAAGGGATCTGAACATTGATAAATATGATTGGAAGAAGTATCTGCCACAATATAATCTTAATATAGCATATTTGCTTTTACTACACAATAAACCATATTTTTCTATATATATCTGTGGCATAAAATGTTTAAAGGAAAAAAAACTGGTGAAAGATAAGAAGTAATAAGGATTATAGATTACTTATTATGAATGTACTATATCTCAGAACTCCCGGTTGTACATAATTGCATGCATGTAAAATTTGCCTCTTAAGGGCAATAATTAGTTCATGTGTTCTTCATTCTATTACCAATTAAAAGCGATGTATAAGCCCACAGAACAAGAAAACAAATAGCCACAAATTTGGAAGCTATTTGCTCACAATAAAAGTTTATATTTGCAGAGTTACAAATTAATAAAAAGAACTTTGCTTTCTTTTATGATTGGGTTTATTTTAAAACAATTCTATAAATAGTATATGTTATCTTGTGAATTTCAAACTCTTAAAATAAATAACTATATGAATTCTACCTTGTATTTCTTATCCCTAATTATATTATAAACCTAGGATGTCAGAATCATAGCAGCTTAAAAGAACAAAGCCTCAACCACAGCAGAACAAGAGATGCAAAATCAGGAATAATATATTAATCAGTAATTACGTATTCATGAGATATCCAAGTCAGAGAGTACCTGAGGGTATAAAACACTCAAGCATGGATTAAACAAAAGGTTACATACAGGTAGACCTATAATAGGACTATGAACACACTCAATAGGTGTTCTTAAACTTTGGTATGAATCAGAATCATCTGGGAATCAATAAAAATACGGAAGACTGAGCCCCACCCCAGAACCAACACGTCTTTAAAAAAGCAGATCCTTGATTTCGAATTGAAGGTAGTTGTTGTTTCTTTATATTGAAGCACTTAAATGGGTAGCTAAATATAAGACAAATAATATGAGAACTATATTGAAATATATTTTATGACCAAAGCTTAAAGCTCCAGATCATTTACGTTCTAGGAAATCTTCTGTTCACAGATATAATATTCTGGTGTAATTTCATATCTTTAAAAAAAGAAAAAAAAGTTCCACAAGGTATTTACTGAATACAGATATATGATGTTGTGTGCAAGGAATACAACAGTGAATACCCTTCCCCACATTGAGATAGTGGTTAATAAATACAAATCACACTAAGCGCTTGGAAGGAAACAGTAAGGATGCTCCGATAGAAAACAACAGGGTGTCCAGGAGAATGTATTTTAGTTGTAATACCCAAGGGAGATTTCTCTAGGAAACTGGTACTTAAATTGACCTAAAAGATGAGAAGTCATTATCCAGGCAAAGAAGTAGAAAGAAAAGAAGACTGCATGGAAAATGCCCCAAGGCAGCGAAGGGTTCGGGGTTGAGGAACCTAAAGGATTCCAGTGTGGGGGCAGCTACGTTAGCGAGGGAAGAGTGGAATGAGGCAGACATGTATAGAGAGAGAGGGTCAGATTATGTGGTTCCTGGTGAGAAACAGAAAGAAGTTTTGATTTTATCCTAAATATAATTTTAATATACTGAAAGTTTTAAGTGGAGGATCTCAGTGGACAACAAGTTATCCCTTTGCTTCCTTAGTTTGGTATTCTGGTTATCACTGCCTAGATGATGTGACTACAAAATTTTCAAAATTGTTTTTTGGTCTGTAAATGAGGAAATAATTATTTTATAGATGTCTTCAAAGATCAGATTAGTGAGGATGCACATATGTGTGTGTATGTGTGCAAAATCCAGTGTAGGGTCTAACACATAGTTGTTGCTATTATTGTTAATAATAGTACATAATCACTTGTTAAATGATTCCACACCAATAGAAACTAATTGCCTAAAATTTACTGTTGGGTAGCTACCCCAAAATAGCAAGCATAATGTTTTAGACTCTTGGAATGCATGAATTAAATAATAATAGCTTTGCTTGTTTAAGAATAACACTAAACACCCATGATATGTGGCAACTGGTAAGTGTAAGATGAGAAAAATCTGAATCACACTATCTATTAGCTGCTCTGTGTCAGAGTCATTAAAAGGGAGAGTGGACCTTTGGTTTTATTAATTCATGAACATAATTAACCATCACCATTATTCAGCCAACTTATCTGTGTGTCTGTTACTTGATAAGAAGTAAAAATAAAAGTCACAGAAACAAAAGAGACAAGACAGTGTGCCTAACTTCAAGGAATTTCCAGGCCTGTGGATGTGACTAAGTGCTATTTATTAATAACAGAAAGTTATATAGCAGTTTCAGTTCAGTAATTCTAGTGATTATTAATTCTACTGACCAGATAATTCTATAACAGTTAGGGGTGGAAGGCTCATTAACTGAGTTATTAAACATAAGATTCTGGAAAAAAATGACTTTTCTTCCTGGGCACTATAGAAGAACTTGTGGTAGGCAGAATAGTGACCTTCCAAAGATGCCCAAATCCTAATCCCTGGAACCTGTGAGTAAATTATTCAGCAAAGAGGAATTAACGCTCCTGGTGGCAGTAAAGTTGTTAATCACCTGACCTGAAGATGGGGAGATATCTTCTATTATTAGGGTGGGTTTAGTGATCACAGAGACCTTAAAATTAGAAGAAAAAGACAGACAAGAGAGACAAAAGGAGATCTGACTACTGAAGAATGAGTTGACTTTCAGGAAACTTCAGGAGATGCAACATTGCTGGCTTTGATGAAAAGGAAAGGGAAACTCCAGTGAGGAAAGGTGGATGGTCTCTAGAAGTTGGTAAAGGCAAGGAAGGGTCTCCCCAAGAACATCCAGAGAGGAGTATAGACTTGCTGATATCTGGATTTTAGCCCATTGAGATCCCATGTCAGACTTCTGACCTCCAGAACTGTCACATAATAGTCTGTGGTGTTTAAGCCTCTACATTTGTGGTCATTTGTTACAGCAGCAATAGAAAACTAATATAGAAGTGTATTTTAGTCAAATCCTTAGGTCGCTCTTTTTCAAATTGTGATCCACTAACTTATTTTTGGAATCATCTGGAGAACTTGTTGAAGAAGTTTTCTGAGCCCCACCCCATTCCAATGGGAATGAGAAATTCCAATTTCTCATCACAAAACCCAGAGATTTTTCTCAGCTGATGATCCTGAAGAAACCAGTTTGGGAACCAATGCTCCAATTTCTTTTTTCTTTTCTTTTTTTTTTTTTAAGATTTTATTTATTTGACAGAGAGAAACACAGTGAGAGAGGGAACACAAGCAGAGGGAATGGTAGAGGGAGAAGCAGGCTTCCTGCTGAGCAGGGAGCCCGATGTGGGGCTCGATCCCAGGACCCTGGGATCATGACCTGAGCCAAAGGCAGACGCTTAACTACTGAGCCACCCAGGTGTCCCCCAATGCTCCAATTTCTTAACCTTCTTTGTGTCACAAACACCTTTGAAAAAGCTACAAAGATTATGGATTCTCCCTTTTCCCCAAATATGTACACACCTGAAAGAAACATTATGCAGACTATCTAGATTATGGTCCCTCAGTCTGATCTGCTTGATTTCCTTACAGGTAGTTATTGGAGAACCTGGATTAGCATATTGTCACCACTCTTAATGATTTTTTTCTATTCATGCTATACAGGAAGGTAAAGCATAGATATTCACACGTTAACTAACAGCATGTATTACATTTTATTTGAATAGAGGAAACTTAATAAAAATATTAAGAAATATAACAAACATGAATACCTTTCCCAATGCTATTTCTCTGGTTTCAGTTATTAATTAGTCTAACTCTAGCTGTCCTTCAGGCCTAAGAAAAACCTACTACGCTGTAGAAGATAGAGTTCCCAGAGATGTAGACTCTGGAGATAAGGATGGAAGAACGGTAAGTTTGTTGAGGAGTGCTCTAAGGAAGCCAGGGAAGGGAGTCAGGGAAGGGATCAAGAGTCAGCAGAAGGAGAGCGGTGGTGCAGCTCAGCAGAGACCTGCCCAGACCCCTGGGAAGTGGGATGCCCTCAGAGTTATCCCAAGTTAGGACCAGTGGAAGGAGAAACCTTATCAACCTTCATGGCTTTGGTTTTGTGGTTCTCTTCAGCTGAGGGCAATTTCTTTGGAGGGCAGTCAGCTGCCAATGCTCTCAGTAGATGGGGAAGTAAGTGCTTTAGCTTTGAAGGGGGGTTGAATAGCACAGGACAGAATGCATCCAGGAATTTTCCTTGAATTTATTGTTTTGGTTTTCAGGGTAATTTGATGGTATAAGTAATTTGCCTTTATAAATCACTGTATTTTTCTTTTTTGAAAAAACTTCCTACTATGGAAAACACACTACACTTGATGTCAGACAACCAGGATTAGATTCTTACTTTGATACCCACATGGCCCTATGAACTTGGAATTAATTTCATGGTTAATGTCTGACGTTTCTAGCTTCCCAGTGTTTCTTCTTCTTTATTCCAAATAACAAAACCTAATTTTTCACTTAAGAAACAAACCTGGACCCATCCCTTCTCTTCCACATTCTATGGCGCTCTACACTCTACTATTACTGGGTGGTCAGGTAGCCCAGGATGGTCAGTTTGAGCCCTCCAGTTTGAGTCCCTGGCCTAAGGGGTACTCACAGGATTCAAATGAGGACTGAAATTTGATATAAGGATCATGAAACAAAAATGATCTCTCTTTTGTATCACAAGTTTTAATGAATACTTTCAGGATTGCAAGAGCCAGCCTGTTTAGAGAGAAGCTTAGTGAAGCCAAAAGGTGAAGAGAAACACAGGCAAGGTAGCTATTCCTTGGACTTCTTAACGACATTAGTCAATCAAAAAAATTTTTTTTTTCTTTTTTGCTTACATAGTTTGAAATGAGGTTCTCTCTCTTTTGAGAGAAAGGGTATTGACTAATATAACATCTTTTTTAAGCATCTGATAGTTTGGTGCTGAAGGTGAAGCCACAGTTCTTATCCTTGAGATACATCCAGTTGAGTAGAGCCAAGGACAGCTTAAACTGGGAATTATGTTTTAATGTGATTAATGTCAATAAAAGAAATGGAAACAAGGAATAGAAGTAGAGGGTAAGTAGCAACTAACCACACCTTATTGCTGAAAACAATATTTAATTACTGGGTTGTTTTGGTAAAAGGAAATAGGGCTTGTGAAACGTTAAAGCAAATTTCTAAGCCATGTGAATTTTCATTATCAAGACTTTATTAACCCAGTCAAAATTCCCATTTGTTCCTAATTGTCTTCTGCTGTCTTTTCCTATGAAAAAATGAAAAAAAAGAAAATCTTGATAAGGACTAAAAGTTGATCTAGGTAACATCCTCAGAACTTGATATTCTAACAATGATCAATTTCTCTGACATCTGACTTGTGACTTGTGTAACCTACAGACCACTTCCCACAACCTTCCAAGAAGTATTGACTGATTGTAGCTTAATTAATTAAGTAATTAATTAATTTTCTTTTTAAAAATATTTTTTTTTATTTAGAGAAAGAGAGTACATGTGTGAGCAGAGGGAGGGGCAGAAGTAGAGGGAGAAAGAGAATCTCTAGGAAACTCCATACTGAGCACAGAGCCCACCATGGGCTCCATTTCACAACCCTGAGATTATGAGAGTCAAAATCAAGAGTCAGGTGCTTAACTCACTCGGCCACTCAGGCGTCCCATGAAACGTAATTATTTATTTTATTAAACTGTATAAAATAATGACTTTATTATAATCACTAATGAAAGATTAAATTTAATCTATATTAAAAGTGGCTTACATTAATATAGATTAGGATAGAAAAAAATCCCAGGCTATATTAGAATATAATGTATAAACACATTTCCAAACTGACCCCAAAGCCAGTAGTTTGATACCCTGTTGCTCACTACAAACTAGTAATCAGCATCCAAATAGCTCCTTTTTAGAATCAACTCTCTGCTTACTGTGTTTCATGCACTTTGAAAGGTACTTAAAAGAGAAGTAATTTAGAAAAGGTACTTAGAATAGGAAGACAAAGACAATTCTTGCTCTCAAGGAGTTCACTATCTCAAGTATCTGATGATAACATGGGCCCTATTGTAGAGGAATCTCACTACACTACCCAGTTTCCAAACTGTAGTTGCAATTTAACTAAATTTGGTGACATTCTCTGCAACCTGTCAAACAGTATTCCTCAGTCTGATCGTTATGTTCAAATAAAAAACTGAAAATATTGAATTTGGTAGGAAAAGAGGTTTGTCACTAAGTCTCTGTAAGTCAGATTTTTTTTTTTTTTTTTTTTTTGTCTATTCACCTTCTCTTTCATTTGAGTAGATTAGGTGCATTTAATCATTTTGATCATTTAATGCATTGAAGACCTCACTTGGAGCAGGAGATTAGCACTACAGTCAGCCAATCTTGGTGTTTCTGAAATTATGACAGAACTCTGAGCTTTAAAATTAATATTTAGAATCTTATGACATTAGATAAAAAGGAGTATGTCATATGTTGCTGGATCCATGAGACCATTGAGCTGAATGGATTTCCCAACATACAAATAGCAAAGCATACTCTACAAAATTCCTCATTTCCTGAGGAAATAAGTCTTCACCACTGAGTGATTTAAAAATTTTGTTTAGAAGAACCCTGACTTCAAAATAGATTGAAGTCTCCACTGAGTATTCCCTTGCCATTTGTGGTGTATTTAGAAAATACGGATAATATGCTGTATTAGATTTTGAGATGACACAGTCCAGCAATAGTGGCCCAGCACTAAGATTTTCTATTTGATGAGGACTTACTATTTTAGCATATGCTGTTTTAGTATGAGAATCATCTTTACAGTAATGCTGATCAATAAGGACATTTGACTAATGAATAAATTCAAAGTAGTACAATATATCATTTTTACCTACTTGACATAATACAAACTAAAGCAAAGGAAATAGTTCAGTAAGATGCTTGGATTAATTATATGCTTATTGATGTACATTGAAGTAAATGAGAGAACTGAAAGTTGGAAAGTGGCCAAATGAGTAATAAACAGCTTTAAGACTGTCTAGAGAGAGGGTTAATAATATTATAGTCATTAGACATTTGAAAACACCCTCAGGGTAATTATAAACATTTGCAATCAATTAAGAGGAATGTGTCCATTTTACGGGCTTTGATTAAACCTGTATCAAGATGCATGGAATAAATGCTGTTATTCCTTGGAATGCATTCACGAAGATGATCATTCAATGTTCATTTCAAAGGGGCTTACCATATGGCAATTTAATTGTAGGGAAAGGGTGATACACTGATGTACTTTACGGTAGTGCTTAAGGATCTCAGGTCACTGGACTATGTATTGACCTTTAATTTGGAATCATTAAACCAATGTTTTCAGAATGCAGGAGAGCCTATAAGTAACCCATTTGATAATCCTTAGAGTTGAGTTTTCTTCTTTGTTTTTGTGCCTATGGGTGTCAAATATATATATATAGAGAGAGAGAGAGAGAAATATATATATTTAATGTAATCATTTCCATTTTAAGGTATTTTATCAACACCTATTATGCCCTTAAAGGTCTCTGATTTTCAGAAATATTCAGTTTAACCAATTATAGTAGAAACTTACATATTGCTAAAAATCCTGTTGTAAAAGAAAAAATACTATTCTGAAATGAAGGAGAATGTCAGAAAGTTTGAGAACATAAAATAAATTTAAGCTAAACCAAAACAAAACATATTCAAATTACACTTTAAAAGTGTATGTTTTAGGGGTGCCTGGGTGGCTCAGTCGTTAAGCGTCTGCCTTCGGCTCAGGTCATGATCCCAGAGTCCTGGGATCGAGCCCCACATCGGGCTCCCTGCTTGGCAGGAAGCCTGCTTCTCCCGCTACCATTCCCTCTGCTTGTGTTCCCTCTCTCACTGTGTTTCTCTCTGTCAAATAAATAAAATCTTAAAAAAAATAAAATAAAAAAATAAAAATGTATGTTTTAAAAGCAATTTTAAATGTTGAATTACAAAGATAAGTACTTATAATTTATATAATTCAAATAGTTCAATTTAATAATAGTAAACCAAGATTTAAAATTTAATTAACAAAATTAAAATAAGCTAATTAATGTTTAAATAAGTATTTTTCTTATAAGCAAGTTTTCCTTCAAACTGGAAAAAGAAGTACATGTATCCACATATGCCTACACTTCACACAGAGGTAATTCACCCTTCACATAATTAGTGATTGAGAGCCCAGCAAGTGCCCAGCCAATTTATTTGATTCAAGGATCAGCATAGGACGCAACAGGGCCTAAGATTTGGTATATAGATACATATCTATATGTATGATATTTGATATTCAAACAAAGCAGGAAGAGGGTCTTCCATTAGTATAATAATTTGAAAGGTATGCTTTGAGTTACCAATGGCATCTATCTATCTTGCCTAAGAATAAAACCAATATACAAGCTGAAGTAGAGATTAGGCTATGGTAAGAGGATATCTAACTACTTTCAGTAAGTACTTGTCTCCATGTCGTTACTGTAACAAGCTGCTTGGATCTCTGTCATCATATTATCCCTCCATTCTTCATAACTTGATCTATCTAATAGATCTGTCAATAGATCATAATCAAATATTGGGCTGTGGGGCCAATATTGTTTTAGGCAAAGGAAATTAAAGAAATCAAGTACTTTATTCACTGAAGAACACTTCAACATTACTGTTTATGTCACTGTGGTAAATCAGTTTTTTTCAGTCCTCTCAGGTATGAAATTCAGTTTTTCTCTCATCAATACTCTCAGAATAGAATCCTCCTCTAAAGAAATATATTTGCTTTTACTCTATTTTAAGAACCACCTACTGCTATTGTAACTTTCTGGTTTCTGTATACTGTCAGTTCCTTGATTCTGGAATCTAGCTATTGGCTTGTATATTCAACTAATTCCTTACATAGACCTCTCTAATAGTGAGTCTACCTGGACTACTCCCAATTGCTTTTAATGAGCCTTTCTCAATATCACATTCCACCTACTTGACCAAACTTCCTCTCAAAGATTTGGTTGAAATCAAAGCAAACTGAGGATGAAAAATATAGGGCAATATGATGAATGATATAATAAAGATTTAACATATTTTAATAAAGAAATTATGAAAAACACACAAGGTATAAGTTGTGTAGTATTGTTTTGTTTTGCTAAAAAGTTACAGAGGTCTTACCCCTCTTTCTAAGGCAATAAGATAGTATGAGGCTTAATGTATTATCAGTAAATGTATCAGATCATATACAGAGGTACTTAAAAACTAGATAGATAGGGATAAAGACATTTAGAAAAGTGGAATAACTGAAAACCACAACATATTGAAAATGGGAAATTGCTCATGTTGACAATGGTGCTTAGGTAGTAGAAGACTTACAAGGATTCAGGAAGCATAATCATTTTCTTCACTTATTGATAAACAATTTTAAGCAAAATAATTATCATTTTATATTATTCCAGAAAATGGATAATTTTGTCCAATATTAGTGTTTTAAGTTTCGTATTAAGAAAAATTTTCTGGAAAATAGAAATACCCAGTGTCCAAATGTGAAGTAAGTTCCTTCAAAATGTAGTAAGTTCTCTCTCTCTAGGAATATTCAGGAAGGGGAAACAATGCTATCAATTAAAGGTGTGTGTGTGTGTGTGTGTGTGTGTGTGTGTATACACACACAAACAAATAAAAATCTTTTGAGGAGACAATTCTCCAAAGGTTTTGTGTCTTATTACATATTATTCAAGCAGAAACTCTTCCTAGATAAGAGAGACTTATTTACAATGAAGATAGTGTCTTTTTCTGGACATATGCCAAGCAGGTTTACTTAGAAGCCCAGAATAAAAGATACAGACTCCCTAAGCCAGGGTTTCTTGGCTATCATACAAGTCCACTGCATGTATAGCATCCACTGGAGTGGCTCCACATAGTCTTGTAAGACATGAGGTCAGGAGGAAACAACATTAATATGAGGCTCACGCTGCTTTCTGTACTATGAGCATTAAAGTCGTCTATCTGTCTAAAGAAGTGGAGTGTTTTCTGTCAGCATCCATGAAATTGATGCAAGTAAAATCTCAGACCCTTCATAGCTCTTGACAATATTATATCACAACTCACAGCTGTAAGAGAGCCAAAAAATGTAGTTTTTCAATGGGAGGTATTGGTCTCTCAAATGAACTTGGCATTCTGTTGGCAAATTTAAAAGCAAGAATGGTTATTCTGCAGGCAGGCAGCTCTTTGTGCCGATGTGTCAGCCTCCTTTGCCCCTCCTGCTTCCATACTTCCAATGATAACCCAATTTTCCAAATTGACATATAGTATTTTTCCTTGATGATATTTTTACGGTGAAGATCTGCAGGATTGACATTATTATTTCTCTTTAATAAAGATGATTCTGTGTATTTCATTTGTAAACTTTTTTTTATTTTTTAGTTGCCAGGAATTAATTTTATTCTTATTTCCAAAGCATCAAAATATACTAGGGATGAAAGGCAACGACTATGGGAATGACTACCAGGGTTTGAATTCATGCTTCTCAGCTTACTTGCAAATTACCTGATGTCTTACATCCTCAGTTTTTTCATTTGCAAAAATCATCATCATCATCATCATCATCATCATTTATCTCAGAGGGCTGTTGTGAGGCTTAAATGAGATGATACGTGTAGGCACTTGGAACAGAGCCTGGAGATAATAAATGCTCTCTGTACGATTAGCCCTTTTTATTATATTCTTGGGGAAGAGATCACTGTAACTCCTTTATGCTCATTATACACAGAAGTATGGTCTGTGATCAGACTTTAGAACTCAGCTCTGATACTTAGCTGTGTTTTGTGAGCAAGTAACCCAGTTTTTTTTTCTGTTTTCTTATTTGTAAAATTGTGATAATAATATTACCTACCTCATAGAGCTGTTGAGAAGATTACATGACAATGTAAAATACTTATTCTTGGGCCTAGCAAATTAAGTGCTCAGAGATATTATTTTTAATACTTTTATTGTTACAAGACTTGTTCACACTTTCTCTCTGTTGGAGTGACTGTCTCTCACATACTGTGAAAGTTAGCTAGCATTTTGAAAGGCAACATTCAAGGTCAAGGTCCACCCATAAAGTCTTCTTTGATCACTGCTGCCAAAAATTCAACACCTTCTTCATTAAACACCATAAGCATTCAGTTTGCACCATTCATGACACTTAACACACTATTTTCTCGATTAAAAGAGTCATAAATATTTTACCTCTTTTGTTAATTGTAAGCTTCTTAAGGGCTAAGACTACATTCTGTAAAACTTTTTATCTCGTATTTTGCATTGCACTAAGCAAGTGAGCAATGAACATTTCTTAAATGACACATTTTTAAAAAGCTCAACACTTCCTAAACTCTTTTCAAGCCTTTTAAAAAATGTCTTGAATCAAGCCATTCAAAAAAAGTTTCCACATTTTTTTTTTCTGTTTTCATCCATTTACTTAGAATCAAAGACTTGAATTTTCTTTGTTAGGGAATTTAATGTAGACTCTTATACTGTGCCCTTAATCATAATTAACTGCTTTTGAAAAAAGTGTTTCTCTAATTAACTGGATCTAGAAGCCTAATCTTTTTTTTTTCTTTTTCTTTAAAGTATATTTTTATAAGCAAAATACATCTTCAATCACATTTGGCTCCAGCAGAATGTCTTATTTCATCCACAAATGATGCTTAATCCATTCCTTAATGAAAGCAATTCCTGATAACTAAGATAAAAGTCAAGTATAATTCCAACGTTTGAACTTAAAATGATGACATTGATGAATGGATATATAAATACATGTAGCCCACTTCAAGGTAGAAGGTATTTGGATAGCTTGATGTTTATTTTGGACTCTAGCCCAGTTCTTTCCTAGCAAGATTTATTGTGAGTATCAAAGGGAAACTTTCTTTTGTTAAACAAGAGTATTACTGGAAATAATTTTAAGGATACTAGCAGGGTAATTTTTCATGAGTTATTAAATTAAAAAATAAGTCAAAATCAAGTTTATCATCCAAGTAAAAGAAAATATTTTTGTTATTATTATTATTCCTAAAACAAACCCTGCTTCTAAGAGAGGACTCAGTTATACACTGTGATAATAACATCTTATTTACTTATTAAACAGAGAAAAAGGGAATAAGGTATGTCAAATGTATATAAATGGTTTTCTATGACTATGAATTTAGTATACATTTTCAAAAACATCTACCTCATCAATAAAAAACTGTCTTCTCTTATGAGAATTTCCTAACTGTAAACCAGGTAGGACTTAGAAACAAGGTAGCAAGGGATTTTCTTTTTTTTTTTAACAAGGGATTTTCTTTCCTCATGGATATATATAATGAAAAAGTAAAATTCTCATTTTAATAAATAAATAATTTTATTGTGAAAAACTTTCACCAAAAATCACTCTTTTGTTCTTTATTTTACTGGATTATTTTGTTAGGACCAACTAAAAAAGGTGTTTTCCCCCTCTTATAGAAAGCTTTACAGTTTAAAAATTCATTATTTCAAGTTATATTTGAGCAGAGATCGTGAGAATGCCAGTTAAGGTTATAAAAATCATAAATAATATGACAGAAAAAAAACTGACAAAGGCACATTCAATATATTGATTCCAGAGGTAGAGTTTACTACAGTCACTAAAATAATTCTATCAGCAAATTTCAAATTTGTGTTCAACCCTTACTTTTACTGATGAGCCAATTATGTTTTCTTTTTAAAATTTTATTCATTTCAGTCTCTTGGTCTTTGTTCTGTGATCCCTAAATAATATGAATTAAGCAACAAAAATAAGGATTTCCGTCCTGGAGACAACTGTGCTTCTGGAGAGAGCCACAGACTTCTGGCTGAAATCTACCCATCAAGTTTAATGCTACTCTGGCTGCCAAAAACCCCATGTGACCTTTGAATATTTAGGGCTAAATGTAACTGCCACTTGCTCTCCCTCTGTGGGAGTCCAAAGGGGCTCTTATTCGTTGCTTTCCAGATTTCTGCCAACCTGTTTGTGCTCAGTTCTATTGATGCCACTTTCTGGCTCGCTCTTGTGCAACTATTCTATTCTCCAATATAGTTCACAATGTTGGGTAGATTATGACAAGAAAACCATTATTTTAAAATGTTTATTTATTTGCTAAGAAAAAACTGGTTGTGCTACAGAGGGTGAAATCATCTTGATTTTTTAAAATAAAAAATAAAAACTAGACCCATCCATACTGAATGGAAAACATTTTTCTGAGACTCCTCAAGGCAAATTTCTAAAAAACATGTTTCAAAATATATATCTTTATGAAGACCTGCTAATTTTCTTTCATGTTATTATTTCCATCTCTATTCTCCCTAATGACAAAAATTGGAGAAACTAAATTTGAACATCTTTGGGATCAATCAATTAGAAAATAGATTTATTCAGGAAAAAATAAACAATATAGTTATAATTTTTGTTCGCTTTTCTTAAAGTAACTCAAGTAAAAATACTGAGACTAAGTATCTTCTCCTTGAATTACAGTAAATTAGGGCTAATGCTTTGTGTTTTATCTTGTGAAGTTAAATAAATTGTCTTCATACTACTCAGCATTTTTGTGAAATTTCATACTGCAGACAAAATACCATGTTAACTATAACGTAATATAAACTGTTACTCCCAAAGAGTGTAAGGATGAAAAATATGTCAAGGGTTTTTTTTTAACCAATAAATATTAATAGGTATTTATTTTCAGTGTTCCAGGATCTGTCCAAAATGGTATTTTATTATTCTATAAAGATATAAATGTTTTTGAAAAGGGAAGAAAGACATATTGTCTTTATGACTTCTCATTATTTGAAAAATCAAGATACACTGGAGTCAGATTCCCTTTAGAAACATTTATAAACTGAGAGTTTATAGCAATGAATAAGCTCCTTGAAGTTTTTCAAGATTTAATGAAGTTGCTTGCCATGCAAATATTAGCTTATAAAACTCACACAAATCACAAACACTTACCATATTCACTATCATAGAATATAATGAATTTCTGCCAGGCATATTCTGTGACCACTCTCAGGATAACGTCATTTAAGTAGACAGGTGGGCGAACAGAGAGAGTGTAGTCATCATTCCTGTTGCTCCGGGTGAGTCCACAGCCACTCCTTGGGGTCCCAGCTGTTGAGCGCTGTATGAAGAGGTGGGGGATATGCATGGCATCTGCCAGAGACTGGAGGGACCCTGCTGACGTGCAGCCAATGGAGCTGACCAGGGCCAAGATCCCTTGATTCATAAGTTCACAGGCTGTAAGAAAGCACAGTAACATTCAAATGTCAATGGGTTTCATATAATTTCTCTTTTGGAGAAACAGTGAAAAAAGCTTATAGAGTTATTACCCAACTATGGATTTTTTTTTTTTTAATGAACATTCTCCATGAAGAAATCCTCTAATTACAAAGTGCTACTGGAATTCAGCTAAGGAACTCTGCCCTTATTAGCTATTTGACCTTGTGCAAATTACTTAGCTTCTCTTAGTCTCAGTTTCATCATCTGCAAAGAGGGTAAAATAGCATGAATCTTGCAGGATTATTGCTGGGACTGGAGATAATTCAGTGTCTGTTATTTGCCTTTCATATGATAGGCACTCAATTAGTGAACAGCTATACTTTTATAATTATCAACATATAAATTCAGAGAAAAGACAATTCCTCACTGAGTACGCAATACAAGGTTTTCAAAAAGCAGATAATATATAAATTGATGAATGAATAAAAGGGAATGAAGGCTTAAGTAAGGAATTTCTGGATACAGAAAACAGTCATTCTGATATCTAAAAGTTTGATGACACTGTCTCTCTTACTAAACTGGAAAAATGAAAATGTTTTCGTACTTTTTGTACTTTTCTGTTTTGTACTGTCAGAAAACTTATCGTCAAATTAAATTCTAAGTTTCAACAATTATCTCATTCTGATTTGTAGTTGAACAATTTCTAATCTTTATTATATGATTTATTATCTGTGTTTTAATTTCATTAACTATTCTATGTATGCATGTATGTTTACTTCAAAACATATTTAAAACTGGGTCAAATATAAATTATTAAGTACACATCAAGACATAGCATATATAGAAAAAAAGAGTTAATAAGTCTTAACTTTCTTTCTCTTTTTTTAAAGTAATCTCTATGTCCACCATGGGGTGCAAACTCACATTCCTGAAATCAAGGGTCGTATACTCTACTGACTGAGACAGCCAGGTGGCGATTTTTTTTTTTTTTGGCCTTTTTGATTTCCTAAATTTTAATTAATTAATTTATTTTTATTTTATTTATTTTTTTTCTTTTAAATTTTATTTTTTCTGTGTTCCAAGATACATTGTTTATGCACCACACCCAGTGCTCCATGCAATACGTGCCCTCCTTAATACTCACCACCAGGCTCACCTATCCCCTACCCTTCTCCCCTCTGAAACTCTCAATTTATTTATTTTCAAAATATGTTCTAAGCCCGGTGTGGGGCTTGAATTCACAACCCTGAGATCAAGGTAGCATGGTCTACTGACTGAGCCAGCCAGGTACCCCCTAATAAGTCTTAACTTTTAATAAGTCTTAATAAGAATTAAGATACCTGAGCAATTTCAGAATGCCAATCTTTGAAGGCAAGAGATTAGAAAGAAAATCAAAAGTAAATTCAGATAGAATCAAGGTGAAATAAATTTTATTTGAGATGACCAGTTATTATGATTGTTCCAGGCATTATTCTAGATTTTAGGCATAGTAGGTATAATATTTTATATCTATATCTATATCTGTTTTGCAGAGTTTTTAAAAAAATCAAAGAAAAAGTTAGATGAGAAGTATCTCCATGTTATTAATTGGCCAGTTAATGAAAGCTGACAAAGGGCAAGTTTAGAAGTACTATACTAATGACATGCACATAAACACCAAATAAATTTATTACGATTAATTTTAAGCCAACCAGTACATACAAAATAAATTAATAATAATCAGAGGCATTATTTTCAAGCATAAAACACTTTTTACGATTTCAAATAAATTTGAAAGGTAGCATCAAGGATGAATGCTTCTTTGGCCATAACTGATTGAGGTTGAAGTTTCAGTAAAAATCGTAGAACCTACTCATATTTGTGAATTCAACATGTATAGAAGCAATATGAATTTATAGTTATACTTTCAATTATTTAGGCAAAAACACTGGTCAAAAGCTTGCTTCTTCATTATAGGAAATAAGACCATTACTGATTTATATAAGCAAATAGGAATTCACTTTTTAAAAAAGATTTTGTCTAAAAGCTCTTTTGATTTAAAATCAAAATACAGAGAATATCTTAAGGTATACACAATTGAATTCCATGTTTAGATTACACTAATTTAAAATGATCAAATAAATACAACAGTTTACATAAATCTATCACAAGAGCTATAAAGTTTAAGAAGCTGAGCTGAGAAAATTCAGTTTAAGTATTATAAGCTGTCACATATGAAAATTGTCTATTTTAATCTCCATATTTAAAAAGAAAAACTCTGAAGAGTCATATATAAATTGTCATTTATCATATAAGTTTGTTTTAGTGCATAATCTGTGATTTCTTCAAACCAGCTATGTTACTTCCTATTACCTTCTATTAGTGAGAACACAAACTAAGCAAGTACTAGAAACAATTACTATTGTTATATAAGCAAATGTATTCCTTTTAGATTATTTAGTATTTGGTATTACCTATCCTGTTACATATATAAGCAAGAATGACTGAAAACTCTCTATAACATCAAAATAGGAATCTTCAGAAATTGCAATCAGAAAACTATGTAATATTAAATTTGAAAGGTAATTTAGAAATCAGGTAGTCCAGGGATGGAAAATCATCTTTAACTGCTATGCTATCTGTGACTGGGTTGGTAAGCTGGCATCCTGGATAGAACACTATTTTGAGAAATATTTTGAGACTCAAAAAGAAAGAGTACCAAAATCATTGTGTTAGGTTTCTCATAAGAAGAGACTGGGAGAAGTAGTAGCCTGCAAGTCTTAGACATGTATCCCATTTATAGTGCTCAACCTTCTACTGTTCACAGTTGTCAAGAAAACATGCAGTACCCCCTTTAAAAAATAGAAGACCCAGGTCTCTAACTCATCATCCAAAATCCTTTTCACCACAGTAAGCAAATGATACTGGTAACCTTACATTTTTGTGTGGTAAAGAAAAGATAGACAGGTCTCCATAGGGAAAAGCTCAATTGGAGATTGTCCATTGTCAAGTTTGGTAAAAAGAGGTTGATCCACTAAGAAGAAAAGGAAGAGCCCACCTGCCTAAAATGAATTGAAACTGGTTGACCCAAACACAACCCTGGTTGGGCACATATATGAATGGGTCTGCAAAATAACCTAACAAGGAGATATTTGGCACCCATTTTGCCTCATTTTACCAATATAAAATATTGCCTGAAGAAGATACAAATTTATATGCTCTGGAGGTTGACCCTTCACAGGGCCCTATATAAGGGTTAGCATAAAAAAAAAGAAAAGAGATTATAACTTATGGCAGCAGCAGAGAGATTTGAGGAAATGAAGGGCTACACCAAAAACAGAAACAAAGATTAGTGAGGCAATCTATCTTTTACTACAAGAATTCCATGTATTGACTGTTAGAAAACTATATTATTTAGACTTTTAGTTCCATACAATGCATTCTTCACTTATTAGATACTGTGAAACTGAGTTTGCAAGACCAGAGTGTGTTTTTTATGGGTATGCACCACCTTTTTATTATAAGAATCCAAAACAAGGCCTTCTCAATAGCATATTTCCTTCCCACTATTATTTCAACTTCTGTGATTTATTTTATGTATACACACACCTCCAAACATAGAACATATTGAACATCACTCTTGCTAGTTTTGTGACTCAGCTATCTGGGACTTCAACACTATCGAAGATGTTTGGACCATATACTAACTGCTGGAAGCACACCTTTTTTCCCCTCCCTCTCTTCCTTCCTTCCTTTCCTCCTCCTCCACTCTCCCCCTTCTTCTTTTAATAGCAAGTGCAATTAGCAACACTTTCACCCATTTGGGTCACTCAGCAGTTATGAAAATGAAGTTCTCTGTATAAATGTGTAAATTTAAGTTAAATGATGTTCATGTACACTATCTTTTTATTCATCTCTGAAACTAATCATCTTGAGTCTTATATTTCTTATTAAATAAAATGGGATTAAAAGTAAAATCTATAAAGGGTCTTGAAATTGTTTACCTGTTACTTAATTCTCAAGGTGAACTCAGTGAAATTTTTTGGACGGCACCACCTTTTTGAATACATTTATTCTCTGTGATATATTTTCTAACTTATTTATATTGACCAATTTATCCTGATATAACCTCTTCCAGTGATTTTAAGTCACATCAGGACCTTAGCACATTCCACTCATACATTTATTCTACAACACACATTTATCAACTTTTAACCATGAGCCAGGAACTTCTTTGGAGATCAGAGAGTGCACAGGCACATTCCATCTTCAGAGATCTCCCAATCTATTCACCATAGTGTTTTCAAAATCTCTGAATTCTGGGCCAGAATTCAAAGTGGAGATTTAAAAAAAAAATACAGATGACTAAGTCTACTCCTAAAAGTCCTACGTTATTCATTACAGGCTAGTGGTCATGTGTTTTTTGTTTTTTTTTTAAGATTTTATTTATTTATTTGAGAGAGAGAGAGAGATCTCAAGTAGGCAGAGAGGCAGGCAGAGAGAGAGGAGGAAGCAGGCTCCCTGCTGAGTAGAGATCCCAATGTGGGGCTTGATCCCAAGACCCTGAGATCATGACCTGAGCCGAAGGCAGAGGCTTTAAACCACCGAGCCACCCAGGCGCCCCAAGTGGTCATGTATTTGCATTATGATGTATTATCTGAGAATTTTTTTTTATTTAAACAGTGATATTGTTGACAATACGGCCATAACTGGGGAGTGGGATTTCCCTATTTTTCTAATTCTCTTAATTTGTAAGTGGGGGTGAGGTGTAAGAAAAGAAGTATATAGAGTTAATAAGAATTATTATACCTCGGGGCACCTGGGTGGCTCAGTGGATTAAAGTCTCTGCCCTCAGCTCAGGTCATGATCTCAGGGTCCTGGGATTGAGCCCCACACGGGCTCCCAGCTCAGCAGGGAGCCTGCTTCCCCTCCTCTCTCTCTGCCTGCCTCTCTGCCTACTTGGGATCTCTCTCCTTTCTGTCAAATAAATAAATAAAATCTTAAAAAAAAAAGGATTATTATACCTCAAAAGATGATACTTGTCTCCATTTTATTTCTAATAATAAACTAAGAAGTTTATTCTTGGAATGACTCTTCACTCTTTCAAGTTCCTCTAATTCAAATATAGAATACCATATTTCCACCATTCTAAAATGTGTGTATATTTTATCATATCTATTTTTTATCATATCTAAAATCAGGGCCTATTTTAAAATTGATCAATGCATTCAATATGATGGATGATTTTTCCTGAAAAAAATCACTTATCAATACTGAATGTTATAATCACTGAGCTCTTAGAAACGAGAAAACAAGGTGAAATTCCATGGCAGATGAGGAAGATTTGTATTCTTTCTACAAAAGCTGAATTTAACTTCTTTTTTCTTATTTAATTCATTAATGAATCACAAGCCCAGTGTTGATAATTGCCTTCTTCTCTTTTTTTACCATCCAAAAGCACCTGACATTTGCTTTCATACTTGTAAGAATATAGTAACACAAAACATTCAGCTTATACAGACATTTAGCATTATTTGGAAATATGATTTTCAGCAACCACCTGAGAGGTGGCATATAAAAAATAGGGTTAATTTGACACAACATCTGTGTAGTTTGCCAAAAACATAGTAATTTGGAACAAATTCTTCTAAATAAAGATGGTCTTTATATATAAATAGTGTTAAAAGGTCCATTTTAATCATAATTATCTACTTAGGAATTGAAACTACAGAAAAAAATCATTTAATTATAATTAAAAACATTAAGACTTAATTTCTTCTTTAAAAGAATATAAATGGCTAAAATGGTTGATTACCAGCCATCCAATGAGTTCAACTGGACAATTTTCAGTCGACTATCTTTTTATTCACTTACAGGCAGCATGAATCTCTCATTTGTGATCTAAGCCTGACATAGACTAAACATTTAACCTACCACCTATTATAAGTCACTTTATTTTTCCATATATATTTCATAACAACTCTGTGCAGAAGAGCTATTATTATTGTCATTTTCAAGTAAGAAACTGGTTAAGTGAAGTTAAATGCATTGTCCAAATTCCCACTATTAGTAAGTGGCAGAATTGAGATTCACATCTAGCACAGACTTCAATGCCTGGGCCACAGAAAACTAAAAGCTCAGTTTTAAACACAAAGGCACATATAAAAAGCTGCAAGTCACTTAACTCACTCATACCATAAGATTCAGGATATTTCAGCCTCCTGGTTGTAAAAGAGAAAAGAATAATTATGATACCATTTTCTCTTTTTCCCTTTGTGTTTGGGATTAAGGCATTAATCCTAGATAGTTTCAGCTCTAAATAGAAAGAGTATAAACAGAAAATTTTAACAAGGGTGAAACAAACTACTAAGAAGAACTTACACAGTATTGAGTATACTTCCAATCAATCCCTAGAATGGTTCCTCTAACACTGATGTGATAAAAATGATAAAAAATAATGACAAAATATCTCTTTATGTTTGCATAGTTGTTTGGAATTTATAAAATGTTTTTATTTGCATTTGATTACTTAACCATACATGGATATATTAGATAAAATTCCTATGTTCATTTTTTTTTTATTGAAAAAAATTTGAGGCTTATTCTTACATTTCCAGGAAGCAGTGGAGAGAAGGCTGGCACGTGGATTTTATGATGTTTACTCTACAACCTTCCAATTATATATTTTCATAGGCTTCTCTTTATGGAAATTCATATTAGTCTCCTCCCTTTTAATGTTAGTAACAATTCTGCAATGAACATATCCATGTACATACACATCTACAAGTTACAAATATAAAATACACATACTGTATCAGGCAAGAGCCTGGTACTTAGGACACAAAGTAGTCAAAAACAGGTCAATATACAGAGGCAGAGGCAGAACCTGTTCAAATGAATGTATAATGATGTATGGAGTAGTTTCTAGGCCAACAAGTGTCATTATTCTGATAGCCCAAAGCATTTTTCCTAAACTGTGGGTTGGGAAAGCCTTCTGTGCAGAAGTGAATCTAGAGCTGCAATCTGAAGCATAAGTAGGAACTAATTGGGTGAAGAGACGTTACCTTGATGGAAAAGGATGAAGAAAATACTTCCAAACAGAAGAAATAGAATGTGCAAAGATTCTGTGGCAGAAAGAGCATGGGCTACTGGAAGGTGAAAAGAAGAGCTAGGTAGCTGGAGCGCAGAGAGCATGCCAGAGTGCAGCAAGGTGAGGATTCAGGAGCAGTCAAGAAATAGGAACTGTGCCTGGGTTTGTTCGTCTTGCGGTAATTTGAGGGAGAGCTTCACATATTTTCAAAACCAACGCTTTATCTGGTATTTATATGTTAAATAACTGCCTTTATTCTTCTTGTAACTTAAATTTATGTATAATTTATATAGCTTTATAAGTTTTAAAATTATTATATAATTAGATCTGTCAGTCTTTTACTGTCAGAAATATTTTCCTTCACCCACGTTTAAAAGGCTTGTTCCCACAGCCTATCGACTTATGGATTAGTTTATCTAAAATGACATTTTCCCTATCCTATACCTCACAGCTGATCATCAGCAGATGAAAGATACAGTAATAAGAATTTAGGAAACTAGACGAGCACAGAATGTTGTTGTGGTTGATACGGGTAAAATTTTATCTTTATCTGCATAATCCCAGCGAGCAAAGTGTGAGGATTAAACATTATCGTGACAAGAATGATAACCCATATCACGTTATGTGTTTGTATTCACATTTCTTCCATCATTTTATGTATTTTAGTCACTAAACTTATTATTCTTTTATAATATGGCACATCCTGGACTTAGAACTGATTCTTCCAAAATGAGTGATAGAATATTTAATGCACTCCAGCAAATTATCTTATAAAAATAAGAGTAAGATCATGGTAAAAAGATATAAGGAACTGTATATTAATATTTATGTAAGAAGACAGAATGACAAAACAAAAACAGAAACAATATACTACTAAAGTTATTGCCATTTATCCACAATATCAAAGCCCAAACTCAGAAGTCATCTTCAATTATTCCTCTCAGACTCCATACTCATTCACAACAACTTTAGTTGACTCTTATTGTTAATTCCACCTTCTAAGTTTTCTCAAAACTATTCTCTTCTTGAAATAGTTACTGTCAGTCCTTTATTCAATCTATATCACCACTAACCCAATTAGTGAAACTTGTCTCCCAGCTGGTGTGATTTCCTAGCCCCTCAGCTTAAACTTTCTTCAATCTTCTACATTTTAAACAAGGGTATCTATTTTTTAAAATTCTTATTATGTCATTTCCGGGTTTTAAAGGCCATCAATAAAAAACTGAGACAGTATTACAGAATGGTGGAACCAAAGAAAAATGACAACTCAATGTAATATAGGATCCTGAATAAGATCCTGGAACAGGAAAAAAAAAAAAAGGATTATTAAAGAAATCGGTGAATTTTGAATAAGGTTTGTAGTTCAGTTAATGATATTGAACCAATGTTAACTGACTGTGCTTGATAATTGTACTATGGTTATGTAAGATGCTAATATTAGGAAAAGTGGGGTGAGGAATATAAGGAAACTCTGTGCTATTTTTGCAATCATTCTATAGATCGAAAGCTACTTCAAAATTAGAAATTGAAAACAGATAAAACTACCAATAACTTCCAGGTTCTGCCAGAAAAAAGCCTAAACTCTCTGCGTGGCATATAAAACCCTTAATGTTCTAGCTCCACTAGCCCCAGTCTACATTTTCTTTTCTTTCCTTTTTTTTTTTTTTTTAAAGATTTTATTTATTTATTTGACAGAGAGAGACACAGTGACAAAGGGAACACAAGCAGGGGAGTGGGAGAGGGAGGAGCCCAATGCAGGGCTCCATCCCAGGACCCAGGGATCATGACTGAGCTGAAGGCAGGCAGATGCTTAAGGACTGAGCCACGCAGGGGCCCCACCTAGCCTGATATTTCATGCCATACCAGCTGGTATTCCTTGCCACCACAGCTTTCTGCCATTCCACATGCTCCTTTTCCACCATGCTATTTACACTTGCATTATATCATTTTGTCAGTAGCTTCGTGGTTATACAAAGTATTATTTTTTGACATCTTAACAATACTACTTCTGATTTCTGAGTGTGATAGATACCTTCATTTAACATAGTCTTTTTAACATTTTCTAAACAGTATTTAGCTGTATTCAGTGGATTAGCTTTAGCACTTCTTTTGTGATATTTATTACTAAGGACTTTACGTATGTATATTCTGTTGTAAATAGTACTTTTTATTTTAATTTCCAATTTTTATTGCTAGAATTATAGAAATACATCAGATTATTGCATATTGATTTTGTGTTATTAATCTCATTAAATACACTTGTTAGTTCTAGTGTCCTTCTTTTGTAGATTCTATAGAATTTTCTATATAGACAACCACATCATTTAAAAAGAAAAGGCAGGTGCACCTCTTCCTTTCCATTCTGTATGACTTTTATTTCCTTTCATACCATATAGCACTGTCTAGTACAGTACAATGCTAAATAGACATGGTAAGAGCAGCCAGCCTTCCTCTGGTCCCGATCTTATAGGGAAAACATTGAATCTTTGACAATTAAGTATGACCTATCTGCAATTTTTTTGACCAGGTTGTATATGAAGTTGAGAAAGTTCCCTTCTATTCCTAGTTAGCTGAGAGTTTTTGTCAGAGATGGATACTGAATTCTGTCAAAAGTTTTCTGCATCTATTGAAATGGTCACGTAGATTTTTCTTCTTGGTCTTCTCATACGAAAAATTAATTGATTCGTTTATGAATGTTAAACTGTCCTTGCAAAGTTAATGTTGCCTTCAGTAAATGAGTTGAAATGCACTCACATCTATTCAGTTTTCTGGAAGGGTCTGCATATAATTAGTGTTATTTCTCCCTTAAATCTTTGATAGAACTCACCAGTGAGACTTTTTGAGAGTGGAGTTTCAGCTGTGAGAAGGCTTTTAATTATGAAAACACTTTTATAAATAGAAACAAGGATATTTAGCTTATTTAAATTCTTTGGCGCAAACATTGGTAGTTTGTATCATCCAAGGAATTTGTCCTTTTCATCTAAATTGCCAGATTTATTGGCATACAGGTATTCATGATAATCCCTTGTAATTCTTTTAATATCTCTAGAATCTGTAATGATGTTGCCCTTCTCCTTCTTGTCCTTGATGCTGGTAATTTGTATCATCTGTTGTTCCTAATCAGTCTGGCTAGAGGTTTATCAATTTTATTAACTTTCTCAAAGAAACAGCTTTTGGTTTCATTGATTTTTGTTCCTGCTTTTTTTGTTGTTGTTGTTTGTTTCCTATTTCATTGATTTCCACTCTGCTCTTTGTAATTTCCTTTCTTCTGCGTAATTTTAGTTTAGTTCGCTCTTTTTTTAAGGCAGAAGCTGTGATCATTAAATTTTAGACCTTTGGGGCGCCTGGGTGGCTCAGTGGGTTAAAGCCTCTGCCTTCAGCTCAGGTCATGATCTCAGGGTCCTGGGATGGAGCCCAGAAGGAATCAGGCTTTCTACTCAGCGGGAACCTGCCTCTCCCTCTCTCTCTGCCTGCCTCTACCTACTTGTGATCTGTCTCTGCCAAATAAATAAATAAAATCTTTAAAAAATTTTTTTTAGACCGTTATTTTTTTCTAATGCATTTAGTCCTATAAATTTCCCTAATGTACTTTGCTTTAGTTTACTCTTTTTCTGCTAAATTTCACCTATTATTCATTTATGTTACTCACCTTTCCAGCAGGCATAGTTAACCACAGTAATTTTTGTAGTTTTTGTTTGATAATTCTAACATCTGGGATATAGCTCAATCTATTTTTGTCACTTTTTAAAAATGGATTTTTTTTCTTGCAGTTTTGTGTGTGTCTCATTATTTTAGATGAATTGTTGGCTAGCAGAGATTGAGGTAAATAGAATATATTTCTATTAGAATATATTTCTATAGAAATACATTTCTCCTCCCATCAGGGTGCTAGTGTGTGGGTGAGTTACTCTAGTCAGAAACTGATCTGGATATGCGGTGTTTTTGTTGTTGTCATCACTATGTGCAAGGCACCATGAGCTTCAAATTCTAGCAGCAAGCTGCTGTTACTTTGTATTTAGAATGGGGCTTGGGTTGCCAGATTTTCTTCAGGGTTTTGCTTCTCCCTTCACTTGTGTCCTGGATCCAGGCCCTGTGGTAGATGGCCAGGTTACTCAGCAGTAGGTCTTTGCTGGCCTGGTCTACCCACAGCATGAGCCTCAGCCAGCCCTTGTGTGCCTGGGCCTTGAAAGTGGACCTTCCCCGTGTTGCTGCCCCTCAACTCTGATAGCTAAACACTACCTTTGATCTTTGATGGTGGGTCAGGAGAGAGTTTTCTGCTTTCCTGAATGAGTAGACCTTTGCTTGACATTTGTAAAATATTCTGGATCCAAGATGTTTTTTATGGGTAGAGAGGTAGCGGGCTTTTGCTTTGAACAGTGCACCAACGGCGATGGATCATAGCAAGCACCCATGAGTTTTTTTGTCCTCTTCTCAGCACCTTAAGATTTTTCCTTTGTAGGTGATAAAGCCTGGATAAGTGACTGAGATATTGTACCTTCTTCCCTACAGCCAGCCAGCTAGCCTGCAGCCTGCCTGCCAATACCATGCTGACCCCAACTTTCTTACTGAGCACTCAGTGGAGGACCATGGCAATTGTTTATAAATGATTATGAACTGCTCCTTGTGTCTAGGATCCCTAGCTATTCCAAACAAACACAGTAGCTCACACGTGGCTTTTACAAATTCATAAAAGTTCTAAGTGGTTCCCCCCAGCCTGTGTGGAAGGTAATAAACTCCTTCTCCTCTATTTTGTCAAAGTCCAGACTGTTTTTGTGTTTTGCCTTGTCCCTGTCCTCCTTATATTTTGATTTCCTTGGTTGCTTTGAGAAATGTTGTGGCATGAAAAAAAAAATGATTTTGATGATTGTTTAGCTTTTCTTCTCTTCTCATTTTTGAGGAGGGAAGAACCTTTTTTATGCACCTTTTTACATCGCAAGCAGAGGTGAATGTCCAAGCACTCTTTGATCATTCCTATAACATTCTGTAAGTTCCTACAACATGACCATTACCTGTTTACATGACAGTCTTCCAGACTAAACACTGCCTCTCCAGTGCTGTGTTTCTGAATATCACCATGAATGATTTTACTTAGTTTACTAATATTTTATTTCTTGATAGCAAAGTCATTCAGGCACACCCATTATAAGAAGAGAACTCATTCTTCATGGGAACTTTCTTATCATGGTTGATAGGCCCTCTAAGCTTATACCTGGCCATAATTCTGATGTAAACTATTGCTTTCAGCCTTGCTCTGTCTACTTTATCCACACTGGTCTCATTTTTTCACACAGCCTCTTTTCTCTGTATTCTTTCTGCCTGGATAGTTTTGACCCATGCATACCTTCATCCTGTTCCCTCACGCTAAATTTCTGCCCTTACAGCCTCTCTTACCATGTATCCCTACTACTCTCTAACTCATGACCTACTTTATTTTTTCTTTAACTTTTATCATTATCAGACTTGACTTTATCTATATTTATTTCTTTAATTTTACTCTTTCTTCCCCACTAAAATAGGAACTATTTCAGAGCAGGGATTTTGTCCCTTTTATTCAATGCTTTATACCTAAAACAGACACTGGTCTATTGCAGGCATTCAATGAATATCCACTGAATCAATGAATAATTGAATAAACAGTATAGCTGCAGTCTATCTCCAAAATGGGTGTGGTGGAAGGCAGCTTAGCTACACTACAAATGGTCTTTCAAATTTCATTTGTAGTTCAACTTTCATTTGTAGTTTCAACTTTCAAATGTAGTTCAACTTTCACTGAAGTGAACTACAATGTTACTCACAGTTTACCTATTTCACAGAAACTGTTTACTCCTGCTGATAAAGAAGAATCCTACATGGTGTTGACAATAGTAAGATGGGCAAAGTGAGAACTGTCCTTCATAACAAAAATATCTTAGCATTTTAAAAAAAAATATTTTAGCATTTTCAATGTGCACTATCTAGAAATACTGATACTCCTTTATGATAGGCCTAACATATATAAGCTCCATAAAAGCAGAAATGTTGTGCATCTTTTTAAACTCAGATGTTCTTGGCATGTAGGAGAACTCAATAAATATTTCTTAAAAGCATGAAGATGATATTACATAATAGATTAGAACATTTGTCTTCAGAAATGATATTTTTCAGGGATTCTTTTCCAGTAGTAATATATCAAATGCAGCCATTTACCTTTTAGTCTGTAAATATTCATTTTAAAAGTGCTTAAAATTTTATTTGATTAAAATAAAATTTTAATACTATGTATGTTTTAGATAATTTTAAATTATCTAAAATTATTATAAATAATTATATATTTTATTATAAATATATAATATATATTTATATTATATAATATAATTATATAATTATTCATATTATTCATATTATTTTTATATTATTTATATATATTTATATATTATATATTTATATATAATATATATATTTATATTATTTATATATATTTATATATTATTTATAAATTATATTATAATATATAATATATATATTATAAATAAATGATCTAAAACTATTATAAAAAATTTTTATTTTTATCAAATAAAATTTTAATACTATGTATGTTTTAGATAATTTTAAAGCAGAAGAATTCATGTTTGTTTTTAAATGAACTAAAATGGCTATTTCTAAAATTTATTATGGCAACCATGAAAACTCACATGATTTTTCTAATGTAGTATATTCCAATTCATTATAAGATAATTTAATTTTTTTCTCAATCTTTAATCTGTGATTTCATTTTGATCTGATTAAGACATATGGTTGGCAGCAGAAGCTAGATCATAGTTACCCATTTGTGAATCGATCACCACTATCACAATTTATGGATAATCACATTTCACTTAGCATAAAATGCACTTGGATTTTTTCTTTGCCAGGAAGTAATCTTTTACCATCTGCAGTTTGTTATTATATTCTAATTTCACTAATAATGCCTTTCAACATAGTATCAGAAGCATTTCTATTTCTGGGGGAAAAAACTGTCTACATACTTTACAGAGCCATGGAACAGTGCATAAGGTCAGAAACACTATTTAATAGTTAGCTTGGCCACTGCTCACAGCAATTATGAAGTGAAAGGAGATAATTCCTGAAAAGTACAGCATAAGTCACGTGGACTTCTTTCTTTTCTATGTTTTTTTAAGCAGCACTATGCAAGCTGTTGAAAAGGCCTGCATTTAAATCTCTGACACTAATTCTTTTTGTGTACAATTCACTTAAATGTACAAAGATAATGTTTCTTCAAAGGGAAGATAAAAAATTGAAACAGTAGGCTGACATGACAAACTTCCAACCATTGACACCAGCATGGGAAAAAAAAAAAAAGAAAAGAAAAGGAAACAACAATAACAACAACAGCAACAAACCCAACCAACCAAGCCTCCCTTACTTCTGCTATTGCCTAGGAACTGTTGCTTTCAGACAAAAAGCATAGGGAAATGTGTTGGCTTATAATAAAGACCTAGGTTGTATGTGAGGAATCCTGATTTTCTTAGTCTTGGTTCAGATGTGAATCATTGCTGGGCCTTCGGCAAGAATCACTTTCTCTCTTTGGGTTTCAGTTTCTTCAAGTATTAAAGGTGGTTATTAGACTAGATGGTTTCCTGGGAGACACCATACCAACATTTCTCTCTCTCTCTTGTTTCTATTATTGACCAGTCTCTCCTCTAGTTGGCACATTCTAACTTAATTGGTTGCATTTTGGCCTCGAAATAGAAATAGGTTTTCTATTTTTTTTAAATGGCTTTATATACTTCTGTTTCGATTCATTATAAGGACATTTTTATTTTTCTGTTTCCATGTGGGGTTAGGCGCCATTGGTGAATTACTATACGCTTGCATCTATACAACGAAAAGAGTATGATGGATTTTATCTATAATATGGCTGTTTTAAAGTGTCCTGGTATTTTGGATTTTTTTTTTCCACTGTGTAAAGGTTTAAGGCCCTTTCAAAGAAAAAATTATTTATTTGTAATGAAACATTTTCTTCTAATGTGCTATATAAATAGATATATATATAGATATAGATATCTATATATGTATCATTAAACTGATTGCCTTTTCTTCCAACTCTACCTCTCCAAAAAAGGAGACCTGATTACTAATCATTTTCCTTTTTTTCTTTTTTTTTTTAAGAGAAAGACAAAGAAATTAGGATCCATGTGGATTACTATCAAAGAAGCAATCTCTAGAAACAATATTTCTTATGGTAACATTTTCATCACTATGTCTTTCTGTGAAACACTGCAACGTTTTATAGCTCATAGCATCTTCTATGTCACACTACCCTGAACTCTTCCCATAAATGATATCCATGAAAATTGTTTTAATGAGAGTTAGATGCTTCAGTTACAAAGAAATGTTTTATCTTCATTGGTAATAACATAATGAGAGGTTCCCTAATTTTAAAGATTTCATTTCAAAGGCTTTCTTATCTCTTTTTACCAACACAAATATCTTCGAAGTAAACAGTGATCATTATACCCTATTTGCCTGATAGAGTTTTTGCTAATCATAAATGAAAACATGTATGCAAAAGTCCGTTTTCAACAGCAAAATTATGTGCTTTACTGTAATTCATATTACTCTTATTCACACAACTCTACTCTTTTGCTTGGATGATCCTGAAGTATAAAGTTTGAGTTAACGGATTACTAAAGATTATAATCATTCAGAGATTAAGGCTATAATCAGTGATTCAATCAACTATTAAGGACATTGTCAAAGGAATACAAAGGCAATGTGATACAAGGTGTCCACATTCTTCAGGAGCTTACAGTTGCCTTAGTCTAGGTTACTCAATATTAATCAAATATAGGAAAGATACTTATTTAAAAGAAAAAATGATTAAGTATGCATATATTATTTCAATTTAAATAAAGCATATATTTTAATGTGAGTTGGATCAATTTGGCCTAAACTACTTCAAGACTTTTTTGCTCTTAATTCCCTTAAAAACGGTAGCATTTTTAAAGTATTTTTTTATTGGCACAGAGTCCATGCTTAAGAAATATCTTATGGAGCAAAAATAAAGTAGGTCATAAGTGAGGGTTTGATTTTGATAACCGAAGAGGAAGGAGAAGGGTATCCTGGAATGTGGATGAAAAATTTAAATAAACAAGCTATTCTTTCCACTGGGAAATACAATAGAGGAAACAGACCATTGTGAGACAACCTTGCTCTAACTTGAAATAGGCTTCTATAAGTAACATGGCAAAAGAGATCACTGAAGAATTAACAGAACTTTAATTTCAAAAAAATGTATACTATCGCTAGATTCCCAGGCAACCTCATTGAGAGTAGTCAATTTATAGTACAGCAATCAGAGAATGGCTTGCCATAGTGTTAGCTTAAGAGAAGAAATTTTAGAGAGTACTAGGAATTAGAAACGGCATAGAAGAGAAGTCATTTATGTGTCAGGCAGAGAGAACTGTTGATTAAGTAACAATTTTTCCAGACACATGTTTACCCTAGAGTAGTGATTACAATCACTCTCAGCCTCTTCAGATATTGGCCTGTTTACTGAGTGAGGATTTGATAGTAATGAGATAAAACAAATGTAGTCAAGTTACTCTGTTACTCTTCTCTGTATATCTTGGTACCACTGCAGGTTGATTTTCTATAGCATTTATAATACAAAGACAGAGAGATGAGAGAGAGAGACAGAAGGATGGAGGCAGAGAGGAAGGAAAAAGAGAGAGAGAAAGAACAAATACCATTCAAAGATGTTTAAGAGAGAATAAAATCTAAACTCCAGTGTGTTGATTCAATGTCTGTGCTCTGAAATTAGAGTGTCTGGGTTTTCATTCCAGTTCCTATGCTTTTTTGGCTGTATGACTTCAGGAAAGTTATTTAACTTGTATGGGTCTTATTTCCTTATCACTAAAGAGGAAATGATATGAATATACACTACTGAGGATTATCATAGGATGAAATGTGCTAATACATTTTACGGCAGTGCCCAATACACAGTGAGTGCTCAATAAATATTATGCAATGCTTTTAAATTTGAATTTTTAACAAAATAAGCTTCAGGGGAGGTTCTGCACTAGTATATTAGGTAGGACAGATGGGATACAGCTAGACAGGAGCTTAAAAAAAAACAGAAAACGAATTGTTAAGGTAGTAGAGGAAATTTTGAATCACTATGCATGCAATAAATGACTGATGGATACCTATTATGTGCAAATCTGTTTGATGCTGTAATTCAAGAAAATTATGAATTCCATAAAATTCCTTCTTGCATCTCAAGCTATAGTTATGAATTTTAGGCATTTAACTAATTCTCAGAATGTTCATATTTTATATTTCTCACATGTCTTCTTTTACTAGAATTTTATGAAGGAGATCAAACTAGTATTTCAAGCTGGGCATGCCTCAGAGCTACATGTAAGTTATGCTTGGGAGTGATTAACCACAAAGAGTCACCTCTTTTGGCCCTTCCATAAATGCAATCACAGGAATCAGCTAAAATAATTAAAGCTATCAGCTTGAAATGTTCTCTCACTGTGAGTAAATAAACTTGTACAAACTGTGTATGTCCCTGAAACATCTTGCTAAGACAGTGTGATTGCACTAAAAAGAAACCCAATGTCAATGAGCCACAATGACAGTTGATTTTTTTTTTTGACAGTTGATTTTTTTAAATCAGAATTTAAATGAGACCTTCTTTAAACATAATCTCGTGTTTATACCATTTTATTTTTTCCCAAGTAACATCTTCCTTTTTTTTTTTTAAGTTTTTATTTAACAGTTAACATACAGGGTAATATTAGTTTCGGGTGTACAATATGCTGATTCAACATTCCATCCAGCACCCGGTGCTTATCACACTAAGTGCACTCTTTCATCCTCATCACCTATTTAAATACTAGTTTCATATTTCCTCATGGTTCTGAAAACTCATTGGGTTCTTTCTGTACTCATCAGTTAAGTTAAAAATGCAAATAAAATTTACTATTATTATCTCAAAATATCTTTTAAAAAAGTTATCACATTTTCCTTTCCCATATCTCGCCCTTTTCACTTTGTACTGAAAAAACACAAACATGTGATAATCTATGTCTTATTTGATTATCATTCTTAAAATGTTACATTAGCTTTGGGGATTATCATTTCCATCTATAATGCAAGGAACAGAATGATTTGCCAAATCTACAATAAAAATGAGTAGCAAAATCAATTTGGAATAAGCTTCTTCCATTAATTCATTATAGAAATTCTTAAAACAATAACTAGACTAAAAATAAACTTAACTAAATCATTAAAATGAAAAGTCTTAAAAGTATATTACTGTATTTAGAAGAGCGACACCAAAGACTTGGAGATACAGTAGAAAATGACTGGAAAATGATACTGAAATAAACGCCTTTCAAGCTTTGGATGTGATGAACAAAAATCTTTAGTTCAGAGAAGAAGGATCTGGAAGTCTGGAGAAACCCAATCTTTAATTAGTGATTCTCCAGGGTGTGTTCTACCTTGATCCAACTACTGTAGCCTTAGCTACTCCACCCAGGTTCTATATTTGTAGTCAGAGTTACCGGACTTGGAAGGAAAAGCTTAGACAAATGCAGTTGGATGTGGAAAGAGAAATGTAACAATCCACTTAGAGCTCTTGAATTTAACTAGCATAAGCCTTGGCAAGGAGCTAGTGAATGCAGATAAAATCAGCTAACATTTTTTAAAATTATAATTTTATCATAATGAAATGATGAAATTTATGTATATTTCCAAAGCCCAAATATTATAGTGACATATTACTATTTCAAAGTAGAAAAAGAAAATGCATAGAGAAAAATTACATGGAAAGATGTAATTTTGGTTTTATTTTTTATAAGCAGTGATGGGAATAATGCAAGAGGAAAAATATATAAATGGGTAGTATTACACTATTTTAATATTATAAAAAAGTTACACTAGTATACACTAGTGTATACACTAGTATACACTATTTTAATATTATAAAAGAGTTACACTAGTATACAGTATACTGTTCTACTTAATACATTAAATATGTTACATTTTTGTATATCACATATTATTTATGTTATTATACACACACATATATATTACTTTTACTTAACCTTCTGATATTGTGGGACACAGAAAAATAATTCAATTTAATTTAAGCAAATATATATTAAGAAGCTATACTATGGGCTTTTGTGAATAAAATGCAATTGCTACATTTAAAGATTTTACAAAGAAAAAAGTGCAGCCTGGATATATAACTTCCTAAATAAAATCTGCAAGTTTAAGTTTATTCATCTGCAAAATGGAGGTACTAATACTCATTTATAGGCATTAGGGTGGGAAACAGTAAAATATTTGAAAAATGAAAGCTGTTATTGCAGCTATTAAAAGATAGTTATTCATTGATTTCAGAAATGCACAACCATACAATATAAAATTGTATTTATTTTCAAACAGGAAAAAGTTTTTAGAAAAATGAATATTTTCATCTACGGTTTTCACAATTGTTTTCATAATGGAAAACCATTAGCCATATCCTAATCATCAGTCAAGATCATTCTTGTATGTTTCACTCCATAAATTTGAATATATTAGTGTTTGTTACCTGGATAGAAAATGAGATTTGTTCACAAGGAGTTAAAAGAAATTGCAGATTTGCTGCCCTGTGTAAATAATCCTAAAGTTTATTATAAATCTTGATTGTTATCAAGAATATATCTCCTGCACATAATTCCCTATGGAATACCCATTAAGGATTAGGCGAAAATGGGTCAAATTGTGCGCTAAAACTGAATCCTTGGTTTATAAAATTAATTATCAGATGTGCGTTAAAAAATATATATATCTCTAGCTGTCAATCCCCTTTACTTAAGGATAAATGAGATCATCATAATTCCAAATCACAAATTCTTCTCACATGTTGAATTTTATTGTAGCACTATTTTTTCTATTTCTCCTGTCATAAAAGAAAACTTTTCTTTTTGCAAGTGAAAGGGCTATCAAAATGCCAAAACATCACTGCTGACAGATAAGAGCTTTGAAACACAATGCAGTTATCTCACTACAATAATACTAGGGTTTGTTCATTTTGAATAGTAATGTCTTCAACATGATTGATAATGTTGTATTAGGATAAACTCTTTTCCAGTAACCTGTTTCACTGATAGATACATGGAATTTTAATATACCCTTTTAAAGATAGTGATAATCTCCATGTGAATAAAATATGTCAGAAACCATCACTTTATTAATATATAGCACTGGCATGGAAATGGCCTCTTTTTCTGAATAAGGAAAATATTTTTATAGAGTCAAGACTGTGTTTGTTTTCTTGGAAGAATCCAAAGATGTTAAATTGACTCTAAAACTACCTAAATGTTTATTTAAAAATATTCATAATGGACATACATAAATTTTTATTTAAAAAAATTCATTGGGGTAAATGATACATTATATGTTAATAAAAATAAATAAATAAAAATTTAAAAATTCATAATCTCTCTTTTTGGTCCTGAAGTGACTTTGACAGATTACAGTTGCACTCTGAAGAACAGGAATGAAGTGATTAGAAAAATGAGTAAAGTATTAGGAAGAATTAGAATCAAAAAAGATATGTGACCTTTGGGTTTTGATTGTGTTCACATCAGAGGGAGTATATCTACTGGCGAGCATCTCATATTTATCTCTAATTATGATCTTTGGTAAATATGTTAACTGCTATTTTCAGCTTCTAGCCATAAAGACATTATATAAGAGGTAGAAATATATTTTTTAGGTCTGTGTGTGGTTCTGAGAATAACTTCATCTATAATGGGTAGATTGTTTCTTCTCTTTTTTTTCTCCTTCCCTTTGTTTATCTTCAGTAAATATAAAACATGAAAAGAAAATAATAATCACTCCGATTCCCAATATTAGTTCAACACATTATATAATTATACTGCCAAATTGAAGGTAGGATGCATTTTATACTTAGGTGTGTAGATTTAGATATAATATTAATAAGAAACCCATATACCAAAACCCTATTTAAAAAAGAAAAATACTGGACTTCTAGTTTCTACATGAAAGTTCTACATGAAAATTAAAAAGTAGTACTGGATTTCTGGATTGTGCATGAAAGTAGCTTGGAAGTCGCCATGCTGTTTGAACCAGGAGTAAAAAGCTAAAGAGAATGAAAAACTAGCAACTCCCCTAAGGAGCCATAAGACAGGAGGACACAGGGCAACGTGCTGCCCCAATGTTGCATAGAAAAACAAGCAAATATAGATCATCATGGCTTACCTATTTTACCAAAGCAGAGACTCACAAATGGTAACCACCACAACCAACCACTCTAGCAATTTATCAATTACAATTCAGTTTTTCCTACCCTGGTAGGAAATTGCTAGAGGCTCAGTGCAATCAACTCTGAGAGTTAAAAATTTCGGGGAGATGCTGTCATAGAGGGGCTTTCACAATATTATGAGATTTATTTCCCATTAATTATTATTTATTCCTAAATAAATAATATTTAAATAAATAATTATTATTGTTAAAAGAGATTTATTTCCAGGAGTTTGACCATTTTCCCTATTGTTAACATCAGAGAAAAATTTCTTTTAGCTGTTGAGGGAGAGAAAAGAGAAAGAATCATTTTGAAATACACTAAACATTCTATTCTTCAGGAAGCCTGATATTAAGGGAAACTACTCACTAGGGCTTAATTTGTCGCGGTATTACCGAAACTTAATTTCATTAGGGAAGAAAAATACTCAATTCCAGATGCCCCAGCCAGTGTGTCCATTCTAAGCAGGGGAGAAACATAAAAACAAAACAAATATAAAAACAGAAACACTTGTGAAGTTCCCAGACCAGAGGCACGGACTCACTAAAAGACTAAGACCTAATCATAGAACTAATAGAACCATAAAACTAACCTCTGTCCACACTACCCCTACATTACTAATGGTCTATTGACAGCAGTTCCTTTTACCCAGTGTATCATGTTTAATTATCAATAAAAAAAATGATCAGGCACACCAAAAGGCAAAAAATAATTTGAGGACATAGAGTAAGCATCAAAACCAGTCATGGCGGGTATCTTAGAATTATTAGGTCAAGAATTTAAAGCTATGACTAACATGCTAAGAGCTCTAACAGATAAAATAGCCAGCCTGAAAGAACAGATGGGCAATGTAAGTAGAGACACAAATCCTAAGAATCAAAATGAAATGCTAGAGATAGAAGAACAAAACCAAACAAACAAAACAGTAACCACAATGAAGAATGCCTTTGATGGGCTTATCGTTAGATTGGACATGCCTGAGTAAACATTTCTAAGCTGGAGGATGTATCAGTAGAATCAAAAAACCAAAAAACAAAGAGAAGAAAAACTGAAAACAAAACATAATGCTATATCCAGGGACTGTAGGACAACTACGGACGGTGTAATATAAGTGCAATGAGAATACTAGCAGAGAAAGAAAGAAAAATATATAAAGAGAATATTTGAAATGATAATAACTGAGAATTCCTCCAAATTAATGTCAGACACCAAATAACAGATCCAGGAAGCTCAGAGAACACCAAAGAGGATAAATGACAAAGACACCTGGACATTTAATTTTCAAATTACAAAAAATCAAATACAAAGAAAAAAGTTCTGAAAGGAGTCAAAGGGGAAAAATACCTTACCTTTTCAAGGAACAAAGATAAGAATTACATGTGGCTTATTGGAAACCATCCAAGCCAGAAAAGAATAAAGTATTGTGAGAAACAAAACAAAACAAAACAAAAAACTACCAGCCATAAATTCTGTACCCTGAGAAATCATCCTTCAAAAGTTAAGAAGAGATAGACTTTAACAGATAATCAAAAATTGAGGGAATTTGTTGCCAGTACTCCTGTCTTGAAAGAAATGCTAAAGTAAGTTCTTTAGAGAAAAGGAAAACGATACACATCAGAAAAGCAATTCTACACAAAAAAAGTAAAAGAATCAAAAATAGAATGGGTGAAAGGAAAATTAAAAAAGAAAACTTTTATTTTTCTTATTCCTAATTGATCTAAGACATAACAGTTTTTTTCAAAATAATAATAGCAATATTTGATCATGTATGCTTATGTATGTATCTTACATATGTGTGTATACACACAGATATATGCTATGAATGCCTATAAAGAAGTAAAACTAATGGCAGTAATGATACAAGGGACAGGAGGAAAGAATAAGGATTATTTTGGTATTATAAAGGATTCACACTACCCATGTAGTGGTACAGTATTATTTAAAGTTAACTTGGATTAGTTTTATATGGATATTGCAAAATCTAGGACAACCACTGAAAAAAGTAAAATAAATAAACAAATATAACTGATTGCTAAATGATATAAATACATAAAATGTTCAGTGAAAACCACAAAAGGCAAAAAAAAAAAGGAAAAGTTGGAACTAAGGACAAGGGTAGCAAATAGAAAACAGAACAAAAATGGTACATATCAATCCAACAATATCAATAATCACTTTGAATTTCAGTGGTCTAGGTCCACCAATGAAAAGACAGAGATTGTCAAAGTGTTTCAAAAACACCGCCCGGGAAACTCATTTTATTTATTTTTTTAAAGGTTTATTTATTTCAGAGAGAGAGAATATGAGTGGGAGCGGCAGAGGATGAGGGAAGGAGAATCTGGAGCAGACTCCATGCTGAGCATGAAGCCCAAGGCAGGCTCAAAATCCAACTTGGAGATCAGGACCTGAGCCAAAATCTAGAGTCAGCTGCTTAACTAACTGCGACACCCAGGAGCCCCAGAAATTCGCTTTAAATATAGTCCCATATAGATTAAAAGTAAATGGGGAAAACTATACCAGGCTAACCCAATCAAAAGAAAGCAGGACTAGTTATATTAATTTTAAACAGAGCAGACTTTAAAGTAAAGAAAACTTTAAGGATAATGGGTATTACATAATGGTAAAGGGGTCAATACCCCAAGAAGTCATAATAACACTTACTGTATACGTACCTAACGACAGAATGCCAAACGATATGAGGCAAAAACTGATCAAACTACAAGAAAGAGGTGAATGCACTAGCATAGTTGGAGACTTCAATACCCTTCTCTCAGAAATGGACAGATTGATCAGGAACAAAATCACGAAGAATATAGTTGAACCCAATAATACCACCAATCGACTGGATATGATTGGCATCCGTATGCTACTTCATACAACTACAGCACAATGCACATTCTTCTCAAGCCTACACAGAACAGCCACCAAGATACACCACATTCTGGGCTGCAAAACATATCTTAACTAATTTAAAAGAATAAAAACCATACAGTTTTGCTCTCAGACCACAATGGAATTAAAGGAGAAATCAATAACAGAAAGATAACTGGAAAATCCTCAAACACATGGAGATGAAACAACATAATTCTAATTAGCATGCAAGTCAAAGAAGAAATCTGAAGAGGAATTTTAAAAAAAATATTCAACTGAATGAAAATAAAAATGTAACATCAAAATCTGTCAGATGGATTGAAAATAATGTTTAGAGGAAAATTTGTAGCACTGAATGTATATATTAGAAAAGAACAGGGATCTAAAATCAATAATCTAAGCTTCCATACAAGCTCTCTATCTCAGTGTGGTATCAAAGTATCTAAAAAGCTTTACAAATTGTGGGTGCTTAGCTGTTACTTCAAAACCAAAATGTGCTCCTCTGTAGAGAAAGGTACTCTCAGAAGTTGCATCTGACAGGTTGGGAGACGGCTCATTCAGGGATCGCTATCCCTGTGCCTAGTTTTTGCTTTGTATCCATTTACCAGTCACTAGCAAAGATGGGTGTTGAGTATTATTTGTGAGTTGGTAAGTCTGCTTTGACAATTCAGCCCTTGTGGTACAAGCAGTTCCCCAAATCCTTCACTCTCTTCCTTAACTGTGCCTCCATACCATTAATATTACAAAACTCATCAATGGAATTTCTGGAGTTTATTTTCCTTTCCATTGATGTGATTTGTTATAACCAACGGAATACTAGTAGCCATGATTTGGCCTAATCTCTGTTGTTTCTGATATTCATCGTGAGAAGAGCCTGACCTATAGCCTCAATCCAAACCAGTCTAGTCCACTCACAGACCTGAGTAAGAAAAATGCTTTTGTTGTAAGTCCCTGAAATGTGAAGGTATTTCTTAGACATCATCAAAACAAGAAGAAATATGACAAACACATAGCATTAGATGAGGTATTTCTAAAATGGCATTTAATTTTATCCGTAGCATACCATGGTATCTTCAAATTTGCATTTAATTAATTAGCCACATTGGCTTCCATGAAATTCTGTAAATTTACTTTGAACAAAACAAAACTAAACTGAACTAAAATAAAGATGTTAAAAAAAAGATTGCATGGGTGAAATTATGTCTGTTGAAAAATGTGTATTGTAGAATTAACAAAGACCTAATCTTTCCTGCTTCCTCTGGTTCATCCTGTGAGCACTATGGTCTGTGCAATTACAATTACCATCAAGTTAACATAAATGCCGCTCCATTTCATAATATTATTGTTTTTATATAGAGGCTGATAATAGCATTGAACGTATGTGACTTTTGTAAAGAAACAAATCTATTCAAATATACAGATCATTCAAAATTAAATGTCAATTAATACTTCCATCTATCCAACATACTGTTTTGTAGAGATGTAGCAAGTAGTTAGAAATCTACTATATGAATGTGTGGAAGAAACTGAAGGGGGATAAGTAAGACATTTTATTTCCCTACACTATGAAGAATCTGATTTTTACTTCCCAATAAAGTAAATGAAGTCAACACAGCCATGACAACCTACATGAAAATGGTATCAAATTGACTAAGCCCAGGGGATAGAGGCTGCAGCTAACTCATTAACTGGGGAGTCTAAAATGCTGTCAAATTACATACGCAAGGAGGATTACAAATAAACAACAGTGTTTCGTGCCAAAGCAAACTCTCTCCATCAAAATATCTAACTGTGCTTTGACTAAACATATACTTCCAGTTGGTCTTAATTTAAACTATAAGCAGGCAAAGAAACAAACGTCTGAGAAAAGAGTGAATTAAGAAAACAGTTTGTGGACATTTTGACTGCTGTGTAAAAAGTGTTAAGGATAGAGAGCTGTGGCCTAGATAATTTGAAAAAAGGAGATATCAGTGCAATAGGTAGAATCAGGTTTACACATTTAGTGATCTTGCTTTGTTCAGTAATAAGACAATAGTTCAAAAACACACTTTTGAGAATATATTTTAGTCATTCTATCTGGAAAACACAATGAGAAAAGTTTAAGTACTTTGTGAGTATCAGAACCATTTCTCTTTTTTATCTTTATATGTGGCAGAGACTACAAGTGTTAACAAAACTATTATTCACCATATCCATAATACTGAAAACATGTTATTCTTAACAAATGTCCAAATTGGTCAACGCAAAATTTAAATGATTTGATTCAACCCATTAGTCCAGTAGTTCTTAACTGGTGGCAGTTTTGCTCCCCAGATGATATTTGGCAATGTGTGAAGACATTTTTTTAACATCAGGACTGGAAGATGTTACTGGCAACTAATGAATATGCTAGAGATGCTGTTAAACATCCTACATTGCACAGGATGGGAACTCCCCCTCCTCGCAAACAAATATCCAGTCCAAAATGGCAACTGTAATGAATTTAAGAAAACTTGCCTTAGTGTAAAATGAAACAACTCACTTGTCCAGACAATATCACTTTCATTTCAGTCGTTAGTACAAGTTGGAGAAATCTGCAAAACTTTTCCTATTCTAGATTAGAATATTATCATGTTATACTCATTTGCCTTAATTATGCTTCTGCATTTCAGACATATATTCAAATGTTATCAAATGGAAGAATGTTCATTGCATTAACCTGATTGATGTATTTACATTATATGTACTTGCCCTCAGCAACTCGAATTACTGAGAGCTTCCAGTGTAGAGATAGGATGTATTTTTCATTGACATTTTGCAAGATGACGGTCTTTCTACTATGTGATCAAGTGCAATCCAAATGATTACACAGTGTCAGAACAGATTGAATATACTGCCTTTTTGCTATAATGAGTATTACTAACATTATGATACCAAAGTCAACTGAGCACCAGTGATTTCTTTTAAAATACAATTATTTTAATATATTGAACTTGCATTAAATTCATTGAATATAGAAAAGCGCTTATTTGGAATGAACCAAATGAAAGATAGTATTAATTCAACTATTTAAAAATAATTTTAGATATTAAAATGTACATATATAATGGGCTTTAAAAAAACCCAGTATGTACTAGCAAAAACATGTGTGCAATACAAAAATTGAAAGATTTTGGGGATTCTTCTATTTCCTGAACTAAAATAAGAATTCTACCTTAGATCATGATTTAAGCAATAATGGTCTATAAAGTAGAGAGCTTTCTGGTTACCAACTCCAAAGGAATTAAAGAATTAATTCTTAAAAAAAAAAAAAAAAAAAAAGCCAAGATTTTGGTGGTAAATCCAGAACCTTCAGGAGTTGAATTATTCTATTTTATTTTATCCAAATAAAAACAAATGTTGACAAAATAGAGATATTGCCCAATTTTAAAGGTGAATAAAAAGGAAAATAGTGAATAAGAAATGAATAGAACAAAATAACAAAATATTTCCATGAAAGTTATTATTGTGAAAAATGCAATAAATATATTCCCTTTACTATATAGATATAACCACTAATAATTTATTTATAACAGTTGGTCAGCACATACTTTCAAAAATTGGCTTCTGATCATAAAAACATTTTTTATTAATGTACTTCGTATTAACAGTGTTTGAGTAAAAAAATCAAGTTAAACCTAGCATTTGTTGTTAGCTTATTACTCCAGATATTCATATTGTTAAATTTAAAATTTCACATAGAATTTCAAGTAAACTTTATGTGAGAACAGATTGGCAATTCAGTATACTAGCTTCACTGCAGTACACTAACAATGTTTTTTCCTTTTGATGGAAAATATCATAGAAAATAAAACTGGAGGTGGAACATGCAAAATTAAAGAGTAAGAAAAAAAGTGAGCAAGATCTGAATTTTACAGCATGGAATGTACATCAACTTTCAGTGTAATTTTATTTCCTAAAAATAGAGAAGGTGAATTGGATGAAACTCAACTCTGAACATGCCTATCTGACAAAAAAAATACAACCTCAATGGGATTCCTAGCCCTCTTTCATCAGTTCTCTGCCTAGATGAAATATAAAATTAATATTAAATGCAGCTCAGTTTGGGGGCAGATCCTGATCATTGGATATTATGAGGCCTTCCTGACTAATTTTTCTCCTTATCCATTTTCCACATTTGAGGGTAAAAAAACCAGATAGTCTTCTTCCCAGACTACTCTGAAGCTAGCAAAGTTCAAGGGCACAATTCTAGTCCATGAGACTGAAGGAAGACTTCTGGAATGTTAGTGACACTGATAAAAGAAATAAGGCATTCATAGAGATATTTTTCTTTATTTCTTTTTTTTTCCCTAGACCATTCTTATTTCCTTCCTGCATTAAAACATGCTCATATGAGAAAATGAGGTCCGATGCGGTAGCAGCCAAATTGTGACCATGAGAAGAACAAGAAAATTTAGGCAAATTCTGGAGTCAAGTGTCTTGAGATTTTTTGCTCTAAACAATGCATGTCCTTATATTTTGTGTCACTAGAGGTTAAGTATTCTGTTTCTTGCTATCAAAAGCTTCACTAACTAAAATAGAAACACTGAAATATGTGCCTATCAAGCATAAATAATCCTTCCTATATGAGGAAACAATAAATCTTACTGAAGAAATAAGCAAAGAAAATCTCTCCCTCTCCCCACCCCCCACACACACTTCTTACTAGTTCCAATCATTTTTTTAGTTTTCTTTGGTACCTTCCTAACATTCTCTTGAGTTATATAGAACTCTACCTCCCTAAATTTCTTGTTTTTATTTACATTCTTATTCTTGATAACAAGAATTTCATGCAGAAATTTTCATAAATAATTTCATAAAATGGAAATATGTTTTTTCAAGAATGTTTTTAGGGTTTATCAAATGATGTCCAATATATTAAACCTAAAAAACTTTTCAATTATAATAATCAATCCTGGTGGCAGACAGTTGTGTTTCATCTGACAAGATTTAAAAGAAAGAAATGTTATAATTCTAATTATTACACCATAAAATACTTAATTTCAACTACTGCAAACACACAAGACTCAATAGCTATGCAGTGAATGGCAAATTTGAGAGCAATAAATTACGTACTTCCTTTCCTAAATCCCTATTTGACTCTAGAAAAGTAATATACCCAATAATTAGAGGTCAATGACAAAAATGTACTCATCATATACTAATGCAGTTTTTCTAAGATTGAAAATTTCATCTCTCCATGCTCCTTTGCACACCAATTCTGTGTTCTTTTTTTTTTTTTTTTATAAGAGAGGGAGGGAGAGTAGAGAGGCAGGGAGGAAGGAGAGAGAGAATCCTAAGCAGTTTCCACACCCAGCTCAGAAACCAATGCAGGGCTCGATCTCATCACCCTGAGATCATGACCTGAGCAGAAATCAAAAGTCAGACACTTAATCAACTGAGCCACATATGCCCCCCACACTCCTAACTCTGTGTTCTTTGCTTGCTATCCTGTGTTTGTTGAAATGGATGTGGACCATAATAATTTAAAAAGTATTTTATGGGGTGCCTGGGTGGCTCAGTTGTTAAGTGTCTGCCTTCGGCTCAAGTTATGATCCTAGGGTACTGAGATCAAGCCCCACACTGGGTTCTCTGCTCTGGGGAAAGCCTACTTCTCCCTCTCCCACTCCCCTCCCCCTTCCTGTGTTCCTGCTCTCACTGTCTCTCTCTCTCTCTCTCTCTCTCTCTCTGTCAAATAAATAAATAAAATCTTTTAAAACATAAAAATAAAAAGTGTTTTATTATTGGCCTACTCTAATGAGCTTGGTACTAAAACTATACCTTGGAAACTAGTATGGAGCCACAAAACCCAATCCTCTTTACTTCCTGCAATTTTTTTTTTCTGAGATTACTTTTGAGCTGTTTATATACTTAGGTCTTTATACTCCAGTGTAAATTACAGACTAGTCATGGGTGACATTGGCTCTTCTCAGTTCCCAACTCTGTTTATTCTATAACGAAGTTCTAACTTACAGGAGTTCTGCAAATGAATAGACTCTTTCTGATGAATAATATGTTAAGAATAAAGAATATATTAAGGATAAAAAATAAGGAAAGATAGTTATAATTGGAAAAGATATTTAGAAATTGAGAGTGGTGAAATCTAGGTTGCTTTTCTGATTGTTTACTTTGAAAATTCAGTTTATTCCACCTAGAAGATCTTGATTGAGGTTTAGCGAAATCTTCAGATATATTATTCTTTCATTTGATGCTTTTCATTTTGTTTTATTTTGTTTCAGTCCACTCAGCATTATAATAATCCATTTTCTTTTATTTCTATTACTATATTTCAATAAAGCACTGCCTGCTTCTAATACTTATTTTTTTTCCTTTGAGAACAGGAGGTTACAATCGAGTAAGCAATCAGCACAGTTATTTCAGATCTCTTAAAGTTATAAATAAAGACTTATGATCGGCTACCTCTAAGCCACTAATAAAAAACAATCAGTGTGCAGATCTGACCTCCATAAACCAACATCTATGGCTGGAACATATGTCTCTTTTACCTTCCAGAATATGTTCCCTTTTCTGTTTGGGGAAGTCTGATATACTCAGTTTTGCATAACGGTCCATCTGTAGCAATTCTACACCCCTGCAGGTTTCCAAACTGCTCTGAGAGATAAAGATGTCACTGCAACACATATAAACCTATGTGGGACCTTAATGAGTTCAGAAGATGATGGCATCATTAAAACAGCAAAAATTCAAAAAAGCAGCATGTCGTAAATTAGGAGTGTGAATTCAAAAGGTGACTGTGCATATGAGGGGAACCTGAAGAGGGCTCTTTCATGATCCTATCTAGAAGGAGTTTATAGTGCAAATGAATTACAAGGGTGGCCTGTAGCTAGATGCAAGCAAGAAATTTCAGTGAATATGTATGACAGTTGTCTTCTTTAGTAAATGAAATTGTAAAGTCTTAAAGCCTTATTACCCAAAAAGGATGCAAATTTTTGCTTGCCGTTTGTTAACTCCCTGGGACAAATATAACACTAAAAATAAATTCATTTAATAAAAGTAAGTCAGTTGCTTTAAGTCAAATGTATAATTATTTTCTTTGTGAAAAAAATGTACAGAAATATTGTTTTAAATTGGGTAACATCAAATTTATTATCATTTTTTCTGTTTTTCTTACTCTTCTGTGGGTAAGTGAAAGACCTATGAATAGAAAATTATAGTGTGGAAAATCCAGCACTGTTTTGTCAACAGTAACAATCCCAGTACTGTTGAACCACGTGAAAGGGGTAGAACCCTCTATGATAAAGGTATTATGATCCCAGATAATGCTTTTGACTGTGGCTAAAACCCTCATTCCACTTTGCAGAAATAGCCAAAAAAGAAAAACAAAAAGGAATAACTAAAGTGCATCTTAAATATAAATAAAGGGTTAAAGCATATAGAGCACCTGGTAGCTCAGTCAGTTGAGCTTCCAACTCTTGATTTCTGCTCAGATCATGATCTTGGGATCATGGGATCTAGTCCTACGCTGGTCTCCACTCAGCATGGAGTCTGCTTGTCCTTATCCCTCTGCTCCTCCCCCACTCCCACTTGCTCTCTCTCTCTCAAATAAATAAATGAATAAATAAAATCTTTAAGTTAAAAGGATTAAAATATATATCAAAATCCATGAACATATTAAACCATAAGAATGTCTATCAAACAGTTTTTAGCTACACGGCCAAGACTCACCATTAGTAAGAAACATTATCACAATATTAAGTAGCAGTAAAAGACAGAGTAGACCTTTTGTTCCAAGACGGTGACATAGGAGGCTCCTGAACTCACTTCTCCCATGGAGAAACCTACAGCTACACATGGAGCGATCACCTTTGAAAGAAATCTGGAGGGACGCCTGGGTGGCTCAGTTGGTTAAGCAGCTGCCTTTAGCTCATGTCATGATCCCAGGATCCTGGGATAGAGTCCCACATTGGGCTCCTTGTTCAGCAGGGAGCCTGCTTCTCCCTCTGCCTCTACCTGTCTCTCTGCCGGCTTGTGCTCTCTCTCTCTCTCTCTCTGACAAATAAATAAATAAATAAAATCTTAAAAAAAAAAAAAAAAGAAAGAAATCTGGAAACTAGCTGAGCAATTCCACTAGGACCAGAGAATGAGAAAATAACCACATTAAAATGGGTAGAAAAGGCCAAAGCATACTCTCACCATAAAACCTACCCCTGGCACAATAACATATAATGGGGAAAATGCATAATTCCCAGCTTTTCCCAGGATGTAGAACTCCAGCCTTTAAGCTTTCCACCGTAGAGATAGGCCCCCAAAACACTTAGCTCTGAAAGCCAGTGGAACTTAAGAACGTGAGGCCCATAAGGATGTAGCAAACAGAGAAATAGTTCTAAATGGCTTGTAAAGACTTGCTGGGGTATCCTCCCAAAGCTCAGTACAGTGGTTGCACTAATATGACTGAAAATGAGCAGAATATCTGAAGACATTTTTCCAAAGAAAACATACAGGCAACTGGTATATGAAAAGATACTCAACGTCACTAATCATCAAGGAAATGCAAATCAAAACCATAATGAAATATTCCCTTATACCCGTTGGAATGGTTATCATCAAAAAGACATGAGACAAGTGTTGACAAGAATGTGGAGAAAAGGGAGTCCTTGTGCACTGTTGGTGGGAATGTAAATTGGTATGGCCACTATGGAAAATAGTATTGAGGATCCTCAAAAAATTAACTACAGAATTACCACATGATCCAGCAATCCCACCTTTGGGTGTATATTCTAAGAAAATAAAGCAAGCTGTTATGCTGTATCTGCACTCGCAGGTTCATTGCAGCATTATTCACAATAGCCAAGATACAGAAACAACCTAAGTGTCTGTCAACGAATAAATGGATAAAGAAGATGTGGTATATTTATACAATAGAATATTATTCCACCAGGAGAAAGGAGGAAATCCTGCCATTTGTGACCATATGGATAGACCTTGAGAGCATTATGCTAAGTAAAATAAGTCAGACAAGAGAATAGTACATAGTATCATTTATATGTGATAAATCTAAAGAAAAAATATCAAACTCATAGAAACATAAACAAAATGGTTGCTAGAGACTGAGAGGTTAATAGATATAAAGAGAAGTTAGTGAAATGGTATCAACTTTCAGCTATAAGATAAATAAGGTTTGAAGATCTAATGTAAAACATAATGCCTATAGTTGATAATACTGTATAGTATAATTAAAATTTTCTAAGAGAGTAGAACTTAAATGTTCTCCCCAAAACAGACAAACAACAACTGCTAAATATGAAGTTAGGCAATGGAAGTGTTAATTAACTGGATGAGGGAATCCCTTCATAGTGTATACATATGTCAAATCACCATAATGTATACTTTAAATATCTTATAATTTTATATTTCAATTATATGTCAATAAGACTGAAATTAAAAAAAAAGAAAGGTAATACTCAAATCTATTCTTGGAAAATAAGGAAAAGTAGAATGAATGAATGAATGAATAAATAAATAATACTTAATTGTCTCAAAGTATATAAAAGAGGCTTCAATGAGAGAAGAAAGGAGAAAATGTCACATTATTTTTTTAAAAAATACTTTTAAAACTTTCTGGCTGTAGGGGCGCCTGGGTGACTCAGTGGGTTAAAGCCTCTGCCTTTGGCTCATGTCATGATCTTAGGGTCCTGGGATCGAGCCCCCACATCGGGCTCTCTGCTCAGCAGGGAGCCTGCTTTCCTCCTTCTCTCTCTGCCTGCCTCTCTGCCTATCTGTGGTCTCTCTATCAAATAACTAAATACAAATCTTTAAAAAAAATTCTGGCTGCAGAGCAAAACAAAGTTTGTCTTTACTCTTGGTATAATCTTGGATTTTAAACACTTATTTATTATTTATGAAATTTGATTTCTTATTATTCTTCTAGATTTCAATGGAATGTGATCAATTATATTCCCATATTCAAAATGCATTTTCTTTTTTTTAAGTGTTCCCTTAATTATAGATAAAATCAGCTAATATTGACTAAGACTCAACAACAGCAGAAAAGAGGTGATGACATAATAAAACTGATATGTTGTTTATTAAATTTAATCTGGAGTCCCACTTTCTATTTGACTCTAAGAAGTAACTTGAAGTCTGGTGCTCTTGACCTGGGTAGGAAAGTTTACCATGGTATCCAAATTTTTCAACAAATCAAAAAATGAAAGACAGAATAGACAGAAAAGATAAACATATAGACAAATATTCTCTTAAATAGCAAGTTTATTATTCTACCTATCAGGTAAAGACTGGATAAAATAATTTCTTGAACACATTTAGTGCTTTGTTAGTGTTTTCCTTTAAACAATATACAATAATTTAATAATATGGAAGTAAATTTTGGAGATACAACAAAAGAAAATTATCTACATGCCACATGACTAATCTCAATCTTGTGAATGTTATTATTCATTTATTTTTTCTCCAATATTTATTAAATTCAAGTTAGTTAGCATAGTAACTTAATTATATTTAAATATTTTTTCATAGCTATAATAAGTATCCTTACATGATTTGTTGTTTCAATTAGCATCTCTTGGGGAATTTTGAAGAACTAGTTAAGTTTAAAATCTGCCTCCTTCAGGTAAAGATTTGAGGTAATCACACAAACTCATTCTGTACAATAAAAAATAGAAAAACATATTAAAAAATATGGCTAAAACTAGCCTGGAGAGCCAGACAGTGGTAATAACTCTATCCAAGAGGTCTACTGCTATGGAATTTGCCTTTAGAGAGAGTAGAGTGGGAGGAGTTTGTGCTGCCACCTGTAGAAATTTGGTAGGGGAGGATCACGCTTTCCACCAATGGTAGCTGATGCTATATCCTTTGAACCAACAATGTGAAATACAGCAGTTAAGAAAGTGGAAAATAGTAAAGGTTAGTGGGTATTTTTTCCACACTGTTAAGACAGTCCTGGATTTTGTGAATGATTGTATGTAGTGGTAGTTAACTGAAGAAACAGTGGAGAAGAGTGAAATCCTTAGGTTGACTGATGGGACATTCCAGTATCAAAACTGAGATTAATTCCTTTGCAATGAAGACATAGTCCTGGAGTTCCTTTGGAATGTCTGTTGAGAAGAAACCCAAGAGAAGAACTGACTTTTTATAATTCAGAAGATCAGACTTAGAATCACATAAACTTGAACACTGCAAGAAATAATCATTCTATACCACAATATATGTCAACTAGTGTGTAGGTGTGCTCCTAATACTGGCCCTCTCCATGAAGCAGATACCATGAATGAATAGGAATGAATACAGATAAGAAATTTAGTCAATCTGATTTAAGTTCTACTGCCATAGTAATTTTTAAAATACTTAATATATTTTTAATATAATGATGCAATTCCAAAGAAATTAAACTACCCTGTGAATAATAAGGCATTAGGAATAAGCATAATCTCTTTAAAACTGATAGAATGAATTTCCTTCTGGGTAAAAAAAAAAAAAATCTTTGCCTTCTTTAATATCATTACCAAGTTGAACCAATTATTACAAAATTAATTTACAATGATTGCTTGAGACAGATCAGGGAAAGTGACTGATGCCAACAATAAAGCACACTGCAAAATGAACATGATAGGAAAAACTGAACGGATAAGTAAAAGGAAGCTTGAAAAAAAGGAGCAGAGAAATTGTTGGCCACAGTCTTTCCCTTCCTTTGTTAGCTGAGGCGGAATTCATGGTTTAATGAAACATTGTAGGTTACCACTAGATAGGAATGCTATTTCTATATTCTACTAACATCAATGAGTAAACTTCTTGCCAACCCCCTACAGTTAATTCCAAATTTATCAAGTCAAGAAAACAGTAAAATCTTCTTTGAAAGTCACTCCATTCAGAAGTATATTCCAATTTCTCCCCTGTCAATAACTTGTTCACCCATCTTAGACAATCACTGAAACTTCTATGCTTATGTTTTCTCAACTGTAAAGCTTAGAGAATCACAGTGACCTATCTTGCATGGGTCAATAAAGAGAGCACCTGATAAAAAAAGAGGCACCTTCAGGCAGGGGGTGATATGTACAAAAAGAATGGTAGCATCTTTGTTGCTTGGCAAAGGGTACAGAGAGGAAAGAGGAAACGTCTTTCCAATGCCTTTGGCAAGTGGTTTATGATCTTTCCACATGTCCCAAACTTAAATTCAGATTCTCCGCCAGCAAAGACAACTGCTTTCATTTTTTTATTAATCAGGAATATGTTTCTGTTCCAAGGTATTTACAATGAAGAACAAAACTAAAGCCACATCATTCAACTATTCTTTATTTTTATACAGACTTATTAATGAGTTTTAATAAAGTTCTTCTAACAGTCAGGGTCTAACGATATTATTGCCAGCAACAACCATTACTCATGCCAAATTAAGATACTCAAACATCAGGGCAGTCAGTTTAAAACTACATTTGTTGCATAAGAATAATGTGAAGCACTATTTCCTCTGAATGTGTTTACTCACAGCCTAAAATCCCTCAGTGGTATGACCTTTATATTCAACATTTATAAAGCTTAACAATACCCACCCCCCCCACCAGCCCCCGCCATCCCCCGCAGCTCAGAGTAGGAGATAACTCTTTCCCAAGAGAAAATAAAATCAAAATGCTGCAATGCCTGTTGAAGAAGCGAAGGCGAGGATAATGACAGCAAGAACAGGCCAAATAATTATGTTAATTGTTTATTTGTTTGCAAAAGAAGCATCTGATACTTATCATGTTCAGTTCTGGTCTCAGAGTACCATTTGAAGACCCGTAGCTTCATCCAGGATAGGACCATCCAGGTTTAAATGAGAAGCAACCTCTTACTAATTTAACACGAGACTTAATTTTACTCATTCGCCTTTAACCTAAATATCTAAAAATGAACAATCTAGTTTGGGGAGAAACCTTGACATAGCTTCAGTCGTTCTTTATAAATTGTTGTTTAGCATCTGCCCACACACACCATACACACACACACCAGGTATGCTTTGTCTGGTCAAGGACTGACTTCACGGTTCCCATGGCAACCCAGTTTGCTCAGAGCTCTCTTTCAGCAGCTGCTGATTACACTTTGAATTTTATTTGCATTCATGATTAAGGAGGAGTATAAAAGACTGAGGTAGAGTTTTTTTTTAAAAAAGCAGTAAGAGGATAAAAGACATTTCAATCAATGATTCTCTGCAGCTTTAATTAAAAATAAAATAAGAGGAGATACCAGGATTTCGGAAACTTTTATTTAATGGTTGATTGGCTATTGCAACAATATTAAATGACGATGCCACTACCATCTTGAACTTTTGCAATTTGCAAAGCTGTATGCTATTAGCTGCTAAGACCATACAGGCTCTTCTTGTTTTCTAGCAATGGTCTCTCTACTTTCGGAAAATAATAAAAACATATTTATCTTCTAGGCCAGTATTAGATTTAAAAAAAAACAAACATTTAATACAGTATAATTTGTTGAAATCATGTATGTGTTTTCAGGAAGAATGCTCTTTGAAATTATATGTCATTTGTCCCTTTTAAGTTCACAGGAATTTATACTACTGAGTGTAATATACAAAGAGAAAGTACAATAATTACTAGTGATTATCAGAGCATAAAGAGAAGAACAATAACTACACAGAAACATGAAAATTTTCTAGTTAAAATGTCCATACAATTCTGAGATACTAACTTTGAGCATGTATGTGTCCTATCAGTTAAGAAAATGTAAAATAATTAAAAGAATTGTATATCTATATATTATTGAGCAAAGAAATTTTGGAAGGAAATATTTTTATTATTCTACTTAAAATTCATAAATATACATATTCTGATTCAGAATTATATATATAATTCCCCATGGTTCCCTAAGAAGATATTTTATTTTCTGTATAATAGTAATAAACATACATTTAATTATTACACTCGGCTTAGGACCTTTGCCTGTGGATAAAATTTGTGCTCTACAGGTCATATTAATGCATTCATGTTTTTTGGAAAATAATTTCAGATTCTCATTTGTTAAGTCTGTACTAATGAAGTACAGATGTATAAAATTACATTTAAATTGCAATTAATAAAAAAGGAAAACGGAGAGGAAATAAAATATATAAAAATTGTGATCTTTCGTTATTTTGGGCAGGACTGAATCTGCATGTATACATCATAAAAAGTTTGATATTTAATTACTTTTATGGGCATTACATATTTTATTTTTTTTTTTACATATTTTCATTTGTTACACAACTATATGAGAATGCTGTTGAGTGTCAAAATCATACCATTCATATATTATTCTGTAATTATAATTTTAAGTTTTCCACCTTAAGAAAAAATATGATTCATTTTAAAACAGAATAATAAACTTATATATTATACTAATTTTAAACGCAGAATTTAAAGAAAAAAATCACAAGTACTTTATAGAACTCCTAATTTCCACCATTTTAGTGTTTTATTACTGAAGCCAATGACCTGCCACAAATATGAATTAGTTTAGCAATCCTCACAGAGGAAGGACCAGACACCTAACTGAGAAAGATCCTCTAGGCAGACTGATAGACTCAGCTGAAAAGCAGAGGGAAAACTACAGAAACTTAAAAGACATAGACATGCTATAAAACAGCAAAGTGCTGGGTAAGGAAGGATAGAAACTTCTCTCTTGCTTGTGAAACGATAATAAGTGCTTCTTGTATGAGTTAAAAAATTCAGAATACTATAGACTAGCAGATATTGAATCTTGATTCGGGCTTCTAGCCAGTTGAGAGTGGTGCACACATGATTTATGAAAACCACAGGGGCACCATCATTCTTAGTAGGGCACCCAGCATATTCAGCGAAGATTCCTTACTGGAAACCCACATTGTTTAACCTACTAGCTTAGGATCATCAGCATATTTGGAGACTTTGATTTCCAGTTTAGAAAATTTTATTCCTTTTTTTCCCCTTGGGGCCTCAACCTCCCAGAACAGCATCTTCCGTCTCAGAGTTTTATTTTCTCTTTAAGACAGATCAATTTTTTGTTTTCGTGTGTTTTTAAAGATTTTATTTATTTGAGAGAGAAAACACATGCAGGAGCAGGGGGAAGGGAGGCAGAGGGAGAGGAGAAGAGAGAAGCTGACTCCTCACTGAGCAGGGAACCCCATGAGGACCCTTTTGATCATGACCTGAGCTGAAGTCAGATGCTTAACTGACTGAGGCTCCCAGGTGCCCCTTGTTTTTTGTTTTTTGTTTAAGGTACACATGGGTGTTCCAGGGAGAAATTAGAATGGTCCACTGGGGTCATCCATAAGGTTTATCCATTATTAGAAATCAGGGGGCACCTGGGTGGCTCAGTCGTTAAGCGTCTGCCTTCGGCTCAGGTCATGATCCCAGGGTCCTGGGATCGAGTCCCGCATCGGGCTCCCCGCTCGGCAGGGAGTCTGCTTCTCCCCCTACCATTCCCTCTGCTTGTGTTCCCTCTCTCGCTATGTTTCCCTGTGTCAAATAAATAAAATTTAAAAAAAAAAAAAAAAAGAAATCACTGGGCCTGATGGTTCATTTAGTAGTCTAGCTGATTCAAACAAGGGTTTAGCCATCTGAGCAAAAGTAAATTTGCTTGCTTCCTCCAACGACAACGAACTAATGTTAAACATTGTTTTGTATTGTTCAAATTTATTACCATAACTCCATGTTAAGTACAATAACTCTATTTTTTTTTTTTCTGGGGCAGGGGAGAGCCTTAGTGAATTAATTGACAATAATGCCATTGCTCCTTTAAGAGCACACTAAAATAGAAGGTACAAAAGTACTAGAGTCCAAATGTGTTACATAAGTAATTAAATATTTTTTTCTTTTTAAAAGGCTTTATTAAAAAAAATTCCTTAAGCTTGAGGTAGTATAGAGAGTTCCCATATATCCCACACTCAGTTTCACCTATTATTAATGTCTTACACTAGTGTGATACATTCATAATAAGAACTAATGAAGAATACTGGCCTATTATTATCAAATAAAGTTCCTAATGTATTTAGGTTTCTTTAGTTTTTATTCACCGTCCTTTCTCTGTACCAGGATTCCAGCCAAAATACCACATTATATTTGGCTGCCATATCTCTTTAGGTTCCTCTTGGGTATGGCAGTTTCCCAGACATTCCTTATTTTTTATAACCTTCACAGTTTTGAGGAGTACTGGCCAGTTATTTTGTAGGATTCCTCACTCTTGGGATTTATCTAGTGTTTTTTCTCATGATAAGACTGAGGTAATTGATTATTGGAAGGAAGACAATGGAGGTAAAGTGCTCTTCCCATCACATCATATCACATCAAGTGATATGTGACTGTGGATGTTGCCTTGATCACCTGGCTGAGATAATATCATGTAAAGTTTGTAAAATTATTGTAAAATAATTTTGTAAAATTGTAAAATTGTGTGTTTTTGTAAAATTATATTTTGTATTGTAACTGTATTATAATTGTAAAATTATGTATTTTTGTATTGTAAAATTATGTTTTTTCCTCCTTTTCAAACTTTAGACTTGTAGGGAAGGCGTCATGTACAGTCCATTTAAGGAATGGGAGTCATGCTTAAGGGTAGAGTAGCTGCAAAAATCATTTGATATTCTTCTATTTGGGAAATTTGTCTCATCTCCAATTTATTAATTTATTCAGCTACGTACTTATTAGATCAGTACAGAAAGGATAAATTTTTAATAGATTCCATTTCAAGACTTAAGGCATACAGACAAAGCTAAATGACTTAAGTTAGTGTGAAAATGCTTACACTATACATTCTAAATGAATCGGATTCAGAAACGCCACTTGTCAATGAGAGATGGACCTGGGAGATGAGAGGTGGCTCCTGGCAGGAAAAATGAAGAAAATCAGCGGATTGTTCTTATCGAAAGCTGTTCTGATTACAATATTAGCATAGGGTAATTCTTTAGAATACTCTTTCAGATACTAAAATAAATCTTTTTTTTTTTTTTAAGATTTTATTTATTTATTTGACAGAGAGAGAGATCACAGGTAGGCAAAGAGGCAGGCAGAGAGAGGGGGGGAAGCTGGCTCCCTGCTGAGCAGAGAGCCCGACGCGGGGCTCCATCCCAGGACCCTGAGATCATGACCTGAGCCGAAGGCAGAGGCTTTAACTCGCTGAGCCACCCAGGCGCCCCACTAAAAGAGACCTTGAACATATTTTATAAAATTGTTTTTATACATATTTAAATCTATTGCCGTAAACTTTCTAAATCCTTTATATACATAAAGGAAGGTGGCTAAGATGGTTATAAAGTCTCATATGTTGAAATGTCTTCAGCATTCCTTATTTATCTTACAATCTTTCACTGTTTCTCTCTCTCTACATGCCCTTTAGGTAAAAGGAAAATGTGAACTTTAAAAGGAATTCAGTGGGGAATCCTGGCATTTTTATTACAAAAGCTAGATACCTAAAGAATGACTGACAGAAATTGTTATTGGTCATCATTGGCCATGGCTTAAATGTGCAAAAGATGCAATATCGTGAAGGAAAGAAAGAGAGAAACATGTATGAAACTTCAAATATTAGAAAAGCATTCGAGTGTTATACACATTAAACACATTCTGCATGTGTTTGTATTTTTGATTGTCATTTTAATCATTTAAAACATATTTTTTTCTAGGACATTGGGGAATTATGCCTGCTTTACTCAAACACTTCTTTTATTTTACTGGTATCATACTATATTTTTTTAAAACATTGGGACATTATGCAGTGCCTAGAACTGGCTTAGGAAATAACTTCTAACAGTCTAGAGTTCATTTTGATGACGGTCTTTATTGCTTCAGAAAGTCTCTCTCTCTCTCTCTCTTATATAGATACATATCTATATAAGAGAATAACATTTCAGATTAGAAATTGGTAAGTAGAAACCACTTATAGACTTGACTCCTCAGCTATAAGGTTAGAGTGAGAAACAAAGAAAACCCAGGACAGAGTATAATGCATAGTAGAAGATTTTAAGGGTGAAGTGAAGTGAATAACTGGAAGTTTGGAACCATTGTGATATAATACAGGAGCCAAACCATGAACTTGGAGAAACAAGATGGGCATGATGTGAGCAGATGTAATAGGAACAAAAACTATGAAAACAAAGATAAAGAAGGCACACAGACAAAGGCCCACTAGACCCAAATCTGAGGCATCACAGTTCTCTTTGGTTTTATGTATTCTTCTGGGGCTGTGTGTGAGGCTTTAGAGTTATGGCGGACATCTAAAAACTGCCTAAGAATTAAACACAGAGTCCACAGTCTGTCAGATTTTCTTTAGCTCGTGCCTCGTGCCTGAGCAGCAGCGTCATGGGTATCACTAGACAACATCACTAACAATATCACTATTTTATCACCTTCATGGCCTACAAAAAAAATCTAACTCAGGAAACCAGAAAGAATAAATGTAGTCCCTCACTAACTACAGAGAAAATACATTTGCTTCAATTATTACTTATTTTCTCTCAATCTTCATTAGCATTTCCTTAATTAAAATTCTTTTTGGAGTGTCCTAAAGACATAACATAATTGGTACCCAGGAAGCTACTAATGTGAGTCTTTAGGATATATGCTGCATATTCTAACTTTTCATGACATTAATGATATCTTGCAGTGATCAGAAATGCCCTGGAGCATACCCAAGGTTGGCATAAACTCTTTTAGGTCACAGAGTTATCATCTACACGATTATGGCTTGAATACATTTAAATGATCATGAATGCACCTTGTAAAAATGCCCATGTGACTCGCAAAAAGTGAGCTATATGCCAAAAACAATGAGTTACTTAACCAGGATGATTAAAGGTGCTCAAGCAACAGCAACAATAGTAAAACTCCCAATTTCCTCTTTGATTTTTCAACACTAATATAGATGATGCAAAACCAAATGGCACTTTAGATTCACTATAGATCAGTTTAAACATTTATGCTCTGTGACGTCTATTCTACTTTTCAAAACATTCCTTCTTTCCTTTAATTGCAAGAGATTCTGAAATTCTCTTTACCCAACCAAAATAGTGACTTCTAGCTAACTGTTTTGGGTGAAAAAAATGATAATTTCTTAAATAAAAAGATTCTACTTCATCTACAACCTCTTCCTTTAAATGTAATATACAAGTTGCTTGATATTATCCAAAGATATGCCAACATTTATTTCTAAGTTTTTGTTCCTGAAAATTGTGCAATGCCTAGTAATAGACAAGCCAAAGAAGTCGAGCTCAGAGACTTCATCTGAATTCAACAAAGCTTTCTCCATGTCAAAAAGAAAGGCTCATTTTGGGAGGTAAGTTCCAACAGCTGAGGCTTAAAAGGAGGAAATACCTACTAGTTTTCTGAAGTTATCTAGATAACTCTGAAAATTCAGAGCAATGATCCTTCAGTGCTATCACTTTTATCATCAGTTTTTCCTGTAAGGTTTTCTTCTCTTATAAAGTGTATATTATTTAAGAGCAGTAACGGTAGATTCAGCTATCACTTACACACTTAATCGTGAGCGGATTCCAATTCTTTGTCTGGTCTTTTTTCATATTACTCCTCATGTCAAACTTCATCTCCCTGAAAATACACCATGCTCTTTTATGTGTGCCTCTTATGTGTTCTTTGAACCTGTTGTTACCATTTTGGAAAAAAATGCTCTTGTGCCCTTTATGTGAGAGGTAAGTTTGGAGTTCTTTCTAAGAAAGGGCTCAAGGAATTGTCTAAGCAGCTGTCCTGTACCCTCTTGGGATGACGTATGTGTCCCTAACTCTTTGCTTTGTTTTCATCTTTTCTGTAATGCTTTTGTAGAATGTATTTCACATCTGTGTGTCTGTCTTTTTCTCTTATGAACTATCAATTTATTAAGAGCATGGATTGCCTCTCTTAATGTATATGTTAACTGTACCTAACACATGATAGAAGTTCAATAAGTAAATACTGAATTTTTAAAATGACTTAACTCTGGACTCCGAAAACTGCAGTTTGATATTTGAATGATCTTAAATGTCACCAAAAAGACACCTAATTATCAAATCCATAACTCATTTTCAGTAAATTCATATAAAAGAAACTTAGTCATTATACTGACATCTAGTACATCTTGTCTAGCAAAAAGAAAGGAGTTGTCTGCTAGGATTATTGTTTATTATATTTGTAACCAAACACTTAGAAGCATTGTTTCTTTTCTCACTCCTCTAAAGTACGTCTTTCTCTATTTTTCTTTTTTTCTTTCTTTCTCCCTCCCCTCCACTCCCCTCCACTCCCCTCCCCTCCTCTCCTCTCCTCCCCTCCCCTCCCTTTTCCTCTCTTTTTT
>CM053604.1:63571365-63611990 GCA_028646535.1 Procyon lotor | reverse complement strand
CAGGGAGATAGTTAACAAACCATTCTAAACGCCTGCAAATTCAATAGGAGATAGAAGAGAGGAAGAATAGCAATTCTAGGAGCACAAAATCAACCACTTTCTGGAAGCTAGGACATGTGGAAAAAGTGAATCCAAAGAGATGGGAAAAGAGACCACAGGTGTGGGGGGGTCGGGGCAGGGGCTGGCTCCCGCCAGCCACAGAGCAGCAGAGCACAAAATCGGAACTTTTAGAAGTCTGCTCTGCTGAGCGACAACACTCTAGAGGCCAAGCAGGGGGGTTAGCCCTCACAGGAACAGTGTGGTTTCAGGACCCATGGGATCACAGAGGGACCAGGGGTGTCTGAGGGTAGCAGAGGCCCCAGGTATCGGACCAGGGAAGCCAATGGCAGAGATGGAGCTCTGCAGTGGGCTCTCAGCGAGGGCTTACCTTAGACCGTGATCCAAAGCACAGTCTGGCCACTGCTATTTGGGCAGGGACCCCAAAAGGGGCAGTTCCAGAGAGACTCCTTCCTTCCTCCTTTGGGAGGAGTGGTGCGGGAGCATGCGGCAGTAATCTGCTGGGTTTGTAGACTCCAGACGGTGCCGTGCACCAGAGACAGAAATGCTAGGTCACAGGCTGGGTGAGCTTGGAGTGCGGCCGGAAACCAGGAGACAGAAGTGACTGCTTTTCTCTGAAGGCACATGGAGGAGTGGGGCCCCCCAGCTTGCAGCTCCTACCGGCAGGCCGGAACTAGGAGGCTGCCATTTTCATTCCCAGCCTCTAGGGTAGTACGGAAAGCGTTCAGGGAACAAAAGCTCTCGAGAGCAAACCTGATCAGATTGCTTGGCCCGGTCCCTGGGAAGGGTGGTGCAATTGTGCCTCAGGCAAAAACATTTGAGAATCATGGCAACAGACCCCCTCCCACAGAAGATTAGCGAGAATATCCAGCCAAGACCAAGTTCATCAATCAGCGAAAACTGCAGAACTCCAGAGTTAGGAAAAAAAAAAAGCAATATATAGAATTCATGGCTTTCTTCCCTATGATACCTTAGTCTTTTAGAGCTGAACTTTTGTTTTTTTCTACTTTTTTTTAATTTTGCCTTTCCTCTTTCCTATTTTGGTGTTTTTAACTAGTATCATATCAATATCTTCTTAAAATTTTTTTCTAATTTTCACTGTTCCATTCATATTTTATCCCCTCATTATATTAAATCTTATTTTTTGTATACAAAAATATAGGGTTTATATAGGTTTTTTTTTTTTCTTTAAAATTTTGGGATACAATTTCTTCTAAAAGATCAAAATATCCCCTAAATCTAGCATATGGCTTGGTTCTAGTTTCCAGCCTGATTACATTCTTTCCTCTTTCATTCTTTTTTAATTTTGTTTCTTTCTTCAACCAACCTCTCATCAATCCCTTTTTTAGAATCTTTTTAAATTTTCATCCTTACACTCATATTCCATTCCTTCAGAGTGTTTACTCCTATTTTTGTATATTTATAAGTTTTCCTTTCTTTAAAATTTTGGGAGGTAGTTTCTTCTAACAAACCAAAAACACCCAAAATCAGGTGTGAGGCTCTGTTCTAATCACAAGTCTAATATAAAGATATATGAATATATATATTTTTTTCTTTTTCTCTTTTTAATTTTATTTTAATTGTTTTTCCTCCTTTTTCTTCCCCCCACCCCTTTATTCTTCAACCCCGGTTTTGGCTCTCTTCTGATTTTTCTGGGGTCCTTGCTACCCTACTATTCAACATAGTACTAGAAGTCCTAGCCTCAGCAATCAGACAACAAAAAGAAATAAAAGGCATCCAAATTGGCAAAGAAGAAGTCAAACTCTCACTCTTTGCAGATGATATGATACTTTATGTGGAAAACCCAAAAGACTCCACTTCAAGACTGCTAGAACTCATACAGGAATTCAGTCAAGTGTCAGGATATAAAATCAATGCACAGAAATCAGTTGCATTTCTATACATGAATAACAAGACTGAAGACAGAAAGATCAAGGAGTTGATGCCATTTACAATTGCACCCAAAACCATAAGATATTTAGGAATAAACCTAACCAAAGAGGCAAAGAATCTGTACTCAGAAAACTACAAGGTACTCATGAAAGAAATTGAGGAAGACATAAAGAAATGGAAAAATGTTCCATGCTCATGGATTGGAAGAACAAGTATTGTAAAAATGTCCATCAATTTATTTCAAAGAAATGGAACAAATTATCCTTAATTATCCTAAATTTTATATCCTAAATTATCCCAGAAAAGACTGTGAATAGCCAGAGGAAGGTTGAAAAAGAAAACCAAAGTTGGCAGCATCACAATTCCACACTTCAAGCTCTATTACAAAGATGTAATCATCAAGACAGTGTGATCCTGGCACAAAAACAGACACATAGATCAATGGAACAGAATAGAAGCCCAGAAATGGACCACCAACTCTATGGTCAACTAATATTTGACAAGGCAGGAAAGAATATCCAATGGAAAAAGACAGTCTCTTCAACAAATGCTGTTGGGAAAACTGGACAGCCACTTGCAGAAGAATGAAACTGGACCATTTCCTCACACCGCACACAAAAATAGACTCAAAATGGATCAAAGACCTCAATGTGAGACAGGATTCCATCAAAATCCTGGAGAACACAAGCAGCAACCTCTTCGACCTCAGCCGCAGCAACTTCTTCCTAGAAACATCTCCAAAGGCAAGGGAAGCAAGGGCAAAAATGAACTACTGGGACTTCATCAAGATCAAAGCTTTTGCACAGCAAAGGAAACAGTCAACAAAACCAAAAGACAACTGACAGAATGGGAGAAGATATTCGCAAATGACATATCAGATAAAGGGCTAGTATCCAAAATCTATAAAGAACTTCTCAAACTCAACACCCAAAGAACAAATAATCCGATCAAGAAATGGGCAGAAGATATGAACAGACATTACTGCAAAGAGGCCATCCAAATGGCCAACAGACACATGAAAAAGTGCTCAACATCACTCGGCATCAGGGAAATACGAATCAAAACCACAGAGAGATACCACCTCATATCAGTCAGAATGGCTAAAATCAGCAAGTCAGGAAACTACAGATGTTGATGAGGATGCGGAAGAAAGGGAACCCTCCTACATTGTTGGTGGGAATGCAAGCTGGTACAGCCACTCTGGAAAACAGTATGAAAATTCCTCAAAAAGTTGAAAATAGAGCTATCCTACAACCCAGCAATCGCACAATTGGGTGTTTATCCTAAAGATACAAATTGGTGATCCGAAGGCACATGTGCACCCAAATGTTTATAGCAGCAATGTCCACAATAGCAACTATGGAAAGAACCTAGATATTCATCAACAGATGAATGGATAAAGAAGATGTAGTATATATATACAATGCAATACTATGAAACGAAATCTTGCCATTTGTAAGGACGTGTATGGAACTAGAGGGTATTATGCTAAGCGAAATAAGTCAGTCAGAGAAAGACAATTATCATATGATCTCTCTGATATGAACAATTTGAGAGGCAGGGCCGGGGGTTGTGGGAGAGCTGGGGAAGGAAATGAAACAAGATGGAATCAGGAAGGAGACAAAACCATAAGAGATTCCTAAACTCATGAAATAAACTGAGGGTGGTTGGGGGGTGGGAGGTAGGGATAGGGTGTCTGGGTTATGGACATTGGGGAGGGTGTGCTATGGTGAGTGCTGTGAAGTGTGTAAGCCTGATGACTCCCAGACATGTACCTTGGGGCAAATAATATATTATATGTTAATAAAAAAATTAATAATAAAAAATAAAAATAAATTTAAAAAATCTGCTGTTAGCACAAATATCCACATAAAAGCACCTTTATATTAGTGTTTTAATATTCAAGTCTGTGAATCTTCCCAAGATAAACCTAGAAGACTGGTTTTGCTCTGGCTTTTCTCTCTTGCAAAGACTCCTGAAACCTAGCTCAAAATCATCCTTTCATTTTGGCCCTGACCTCTGAATCTTCTGATTTCCATGTTCCAAATATAACTTATAAATGAGATGAAATTACCAGGGCTACTCTCTAGCTGAAAATAGCCCTGCATTCATAATCATAAGCTACAGTATGACAGAGCTTGTGAAGTAAGTTTGAATTATTTTTATCCAGGTGTTTTAGGAAGTTTTCCTATCTTTCTGAGCTTATACTGTCCTTACTTCATCATTGAATTATAAACAATTCTTTTGAATTATATAAGAATTCTTGAGGGTGCCTGGGTGGCTCAGTTGGCTGAGTGACTGCCTTCAGCTCAGGTCATGATCCTGGAGTCCCAGGATGGAGTCCTGCATTGGGCACCGTGCTCAGCAGGGAATCTGCTTCTCCCTCAGACCCTCCCCACTCTCATGCTCTCTCTCTCAAATAAATAAATAAAATTAAAATAAAGAATTCTTGGAATTCTTTATATTGCTTTACGTTAATCTCTTTATAATACTTACTAATTATACCTAGGTTGAAACACACAATCGGCTGACAAAGTTTTAGAAAACTATTCAGTAACTATATAAATAGTTCAAAACTACTAATAGAGTTGAAGAAGTTAGAATTTTTTCTCCCTAAAGGGAGTATAACCTTAGTCTACTTAAGGCCAAGATGTCTGGAAAATGTCCATGGTATCAGGTACTGACTATGGCTCCCAAGGGAGGACTTCTTGAGGGTCAAATTTCTAAGGATTGTGTATCCTAAATTACATCCATTAGGAGAATCCATAAAACCTTTCGAAGCAGAATTTTTCAAATCATTGAAATTCCGAGACAATGAGTGCTCATAAGATTCCACAACCTCTCCCCATCTCCCCAAATATCTAAGAGATATAAAATAAACTACTGTCCTTCTTCCCCTCCCCTCTTCTATGTCTCTCTCAGTCAGTCCTTATCTGGTTCTTCTCTCCATCTCATGCTGCAATTTTTTTCATCTTATCAATTTTCATGCCTTTATTTTTTGGGGGGGTTCATTTTTATTTAAATTCAATTATTTGACATATGGTGTATTATTAATTTCAGAGGTAGAGTTCAGTGATTCATCAGTTGCATAGAACACCCAGTGCTCATTACATCATGTGCCCTCCCTAAAGCCCATCTCCCAGATACCCCATCCCCCTACCCCTCCAGCAACCCTCAGTTTGTTTCCTAGCTTAAGAGTCTCTTATAGTTTGTCATGTCTTTCTTTAACAGGTCTGTCTGTAGATCTTATTGTGGCCTCGAAAGATAAAGCTTTTGGCCACGAGACTCTCAGTTCCAATACAGCAATGACATCAGCTGTTCACCACATTGGCCAAAGCATCCAGAATAGGGCTTAGAAGAAGGCCCAAAGACACACAATCAGGAACAAAGGAAGGAAGAAAGGAAGAGAGGGAGGAAGGAAAAATGGAAGAAAATAAAAAACTGAAATAGAAAAAAGTCATGATTAAATGCCATAAAATAAGCTTCCCTCTATGAGCCATTAAGGCATAGTTTAAAATGGATGCCAGAAAAATAAGAGAACAGAAACTACTTTGTCAATAATAATGGTATTGCATATGTACTAAATGTCTTCCTAGTTTGTGCTTGATTTAAAGATGAAAATACTCTGCACATTTCTCCAGCTGTGTTCCCTTAGCAGATTGGGACAGGCAGTGCTCTAAGAGCAGCTGTTAGTTCACATGCAGCTTTATTTGTGTCTCTAAGAAAGAGCATCCTGGTACATGAATAAAACATCCTTCTTTACCATAAGCGCCCAGTAATTTACTTGTAGTTAAACTTTTCTTTGTAAAGGCAGAAGGAATGAGGTAATTTTTAAAATTTTTAATAATTCACTTTTTTTCATATAAGTAATAATTTGAGGTAATAGAGCTTCCATTAAGTTTTTGAAAATATTGATAAACAGTGGCCTTACAATAAAATAATTACCCACGGTTTGGTATTTCTGTTTCATTATTTTTCTTGTTACTCTAATAATAGCAGTCCTCATTAATCTTATTTCCTCATCTTGAAATATAAATAACCATGTCTTTTAAAAGATGGCTTATTTTTAGTATAAAAAATACTGTTGTGTGTTTATTTATAGCTATAGAGGGGAATTTTTTAAAACACAGCTTAATATTAACACCATCACAGTACACTGATTACATGTAATATTATATTAGTACATAGTGCCAATAAAGAGGGAAAAAAATCTTAGCCCAAGCCCACATTTTTAAATGTTCACTGTGTTTTCGAATTTAAAATCAACACATGTTAAATATACTGGAGTAAAGTATTAGTAAAAATGTATTTATAAAAGATGTAACTCAGAGAAAAGGGTAAATTTTAATCTAAGAAAAAATTTAAGGAAAGTAAATCTTAAATTATATCTTGAAGTTTAAGAACAAACAAAATTTCTTCTTCTATTTGTCCTTTTTTAGTTTAAAATTGTGAGTTGATACTTCCTCGGAAAGTTTATAATTTATTTGCTCTATGCGTCATTTTAATCATCTGTAAATGCTTCCCTCCCCACCTAATGGGAACTCAGGATGTGATATTTATGAAGATTAATAGCACAATGTTAATCTAAAATTTTGAGAAATTCTACTCATCTCAGTTATTCTCTGCACAAAATAAGATCAATGTATTAGCTCATTACTCTCCTGCTTTAATTATATTTATGTGCATGAAATTTTTCCTTAAATAATGGCTTCATAATTTTTCTGAGCTTCAGAAACTGTAAGTCACTCTTCACTCTTTTTTAACTGCATCATTTACATATATTATTGTTTCTGAGGATTCTCTAAGTGGAAGCAGATAGCAGGACTGGCTACAGAACCTTAAGGCCTACTGAAAAATAAAAGGTCAGAACTTTGTTTCTATAAATTGTTAAGAATTTTAAGACAGTAACAGTAAAGCACAAAACCAAACAGGAGGCCTTCTAAATGTGAGGTTCAGTGAGAACGCACAGGTCACACACCTAAAACCAGTCAAAACAGAGTAAAAACAAAGGAAAGAAAAAGGATAGCTAGGGAGAAAAGGAATCATACCACATAGGTGCTGATGGAGTGCAAGAAGGTATTTAATAGTTGATATGACTATTTGCATGGGCATTTTACTCACAAATTATATGACAACTGTAGAATTTTGAATGGATTTCTGATTTTTCCTTTCAGTTACTTGTAAGTAACTTGTCAATAAAGACTCTGTGTTTATCACCAGTGCTGGTCACTTGACAGTTGACTAGTACATACTCCTCAGTAGGTTCTTTAGACTGAAATATTTTGGAGGTCCCAACATCACTCTTCAAATAGAAGTGGAGAACTTTGGGTTAAGATACAATTTCATATGGAAGAGTGAAGAAACATAGATAAAGCAAGAAAAAATGAATATAAGATAACGAAAATAAGATTATTCATCAAACATAAAGCTCAGTCTCCATGGATTCTCTTTAGAGAATCCTATAAGTCATTCTATAAGGACTTAGGCAACCACAATATACTAGCCCCTACCCTAAAGGCTGCAGATACTACAATGAACAAAGAGATTCATATTTTTGCCTTCATGGATCATATATCCTAATGGGGGTAGTGCAGAGTAGGAGATAGGCAACAAACAAGTAAATAAGTAGAAAAAGTATCTGATAGATGAGAAGGTATCATCTGATAGATGAGAAAGTATTATGGAAAGTATAATGGAGAAAAATAAAGTGTAGAAAGAAGAAAAAGAGATCTAGAGTCAGGCAGAGATTGGTATTTTGCATAAGTACTGAGGAGGATCTCATAGACCCCATTGGAGCAGAGTCCTAATGGAGGATAGAAAACCTATATGGATAAGCTGCAAGTTAAGCAAGTAGAACAGAAAGTTTAAAAGCTCTGGAGCAGGAGAGTACTTGGCTTACTTGAGGAACCACGAGTAAGCTTCTACGGCTAGAACATTAGGATCAAAATAAAGAACAATGAGAAGTAAGATCAGAAAGCTAAGGAAGGCAAATCACTTATGATCTTAGAGGCATTATGTGAGTTTTGGCTCCTACTCAGAGTGAAGAGCGAAGCCATTGGACGATTTTAGAGCAGATGACTGAGAGACCTAATTTACATCTTACAAAATTGCTTCTGGTTGTCATGTTTTGCATCAAATAGGAAAACAAGAACAAATGAAAGAACAGATAAGATGCTATAGCTTTTATCCAGGAAGGAGAAGGTGGAATCTTTGATCAGGGAATTACTAGTGGAGGTTTGGGAAATAGTCAGATTCTTCGTAACATTTTTAAAGTGCCATGATATTTGGATGTGGAATATGCAGAGAAAAGAAAACTCTGGGATGACTTCAAGAATTTTTATTTGAGCAAGCAGTAGAATGTAGTTATGTTTACTGAAATTGATCTGAGAAGACCAAGTTTAAAAGGTACAGATCAGTCATTCAGTTTAGGACTTGAAAAGGTTAGGTTTAGATGAAGCACATGGAGATTTAGAATAGGCACAGAAGTCTGGAATTCTGAGGTCATGGTTGAGACTGGCATCATGAATGTAAGATGTGTTCGTATATGATGGTCTTCAAAGCTGTGAGGCTGAAGCCTCTCTAGGGGTGAGTTCAGGAGGAGAACACTATAGTGTTGAGAGGTCAGAGACCTGAGGGAAAACCAGCAAAGGTGACTGAGACAGGGAAATCAGCTAGAGAGATGAAAACTGGGAAAGTGTGGATCATGGATGCCAATTTAAAAATGAGAGATTTTTAAATCTCTCTGGTGGGATTTAAATCTCTGGTGGGATGGAGAAGAGATTAATCAATTCAAATATCGCAGATAATTAAGATGAAGCTTGTGAACCAACCCCCAGACTGAATAACACAAAAACACTTTTCAAGATGACTTGAAAAAATTAGTTTTGATGATGTGATTCAAGTGGGTTTATAAGAAGACAGAAGAGAAAATGGAAAGATCTGGTACAGATGTTAGGAGGAATGAGAAAGGGAGCAGAAGCTGGAGAAAAAGACGGGGTTAAGAAAGGGTTTGAGAGATGCCTATAATTCAAAATTCATCTGGTAAAAGTTTCTCTGTCTTTGGATTATATAGTTCTGTTTTATTTTGTTTTAACTGAATAAGGCTACCAAAATTGTCACAATATGGTATATTATAATATTGGTATGTGCATGAGATGGCCCTAAAATTCCCCTCAGCTAAACTAAACTTCTGGAGAGATTTCTTCCTGATTCTAGGCCTCTGATCTCCCTTTTCTTAGAGCAGTTACTTCAGAACACTTACAATTGTAAATTCTTTTTTTTTTTTTTAAGATTTTATTTATTTATTTGACAGAGAGAGACACAGCGAAAGAGAGAACACAAGCAGGGGGAGTGGAAGAGGGAGAAGCAGGCTATCCGCTGAGCAGGGAGCCCAATGTGGAGCTGGATCCCAGGACCCTGGGATCATGACCTGAGCCTAAGGCAGACACTTAATGACTGAGCCACCCAGGCGGCCACAATTGTAAATTCTTTTTTGTCCTCTTTGAGATGTAAATCTCCTAGCCTCTTTCCAACACAGGAATGTCTTCTCCAAAACCTGGGAAATACTATTTTGAATTGTAATAATCAAAAAAGATAAGATCCTTCTCTCCCAGTCTCTGTGGGAAGATAGGAGACTAACTTCCAAAGCATCAATTAGCAAACACAGATGGCCTAATTATATGACCAACCTCCCAGCTAATGTACTTTTTCTTACTCAGCCTTTTTTTCAATGAAGTTTGAGTTCAGTCTCTCTCCCCTATTGCAGTAGTCTTGACTCCTGTTGTAAAAGTCTACAGTTTGTGCATTTAGAGAGCCTTAGAGCAATTTACTTTAGAAACCTAAATCCCTGATTTCCACATCCATTTGCCAAATTATAAATAAGCATCATGAGCTCATGCATAGACTCTGTCTAATTTATTCACAGTTCTCATGCCTAAAACAGTGCTTGGCAAATTACAGGTACTAAATGAATGTTTATTGAACGAATACATTAGAGTCTGATTCTCTTCTTTTTAAATAGATTGTATGTAACAGAGATATTTCCAACTATATTGGCTTTGTGTCCTTCTAATTTTCTAGTTGCAAAATGATTAATAGAGATAACTAAATTTAAAAACATTTGTCAATATTATTTTTCTAGGCTACCAATAAAGTAATGATTTAGATTATTCAGATTTGAATTAGAATTTTCCATTCTTATTAATAGATATGTGTTATGCTCCTTGAAATGTATTTTTTTTGTTTTAACAATTTGCATTAGAAAAATAAAACCTGTATCTTAAGATTTTAAATTTGTACTTTGGCTAGTTCTTTTACCAAATAATTTAAACTAAAATATATTGTAATCTAACCTTTATAAAAGGTATTTGAAGATAGAAAAAATGTTTATTAAGGTCTGAATTGCATTGTAAAAATCAGTACACATCTTAATATTTATCCAACCTTCCATTCATCTCCAGAAATAAGATAGTGAATGGTATATATATGAATGTGTTTTAAATTCCTGAACATTCTTAGTGTAAAAATACAAGACTGGTAAGAAAAAGTAAAAAACTTGCCTCTGTAAAGTCCAGGAAAAATAGTGCTGTTTAGCATACAAAAATTAGTACAATTATCCTCCACCCAGGTATATATACTACTCACTTTGATTTTTATTTTCTGAGTATGCTAAGAAATTGTACTGTCCTACCTCAATTTTCTCCTTAATACTCCTTGTGAATATTAAAGCTAGTTATAAAGGCTAAAAATTAGAATGCCTTAGTGAAACAAATTAAGCCTTTGGGTATGTTGACCTTAAAAATTTATATGACTATTCTAACCATTGATTAATATCAAATAATATCAACCCATATAAATAGTAATCAAATGGGAACAAATGATTCACTACTATAATAAAAGCTGTGTGTGTGTGTGTGTGTGTGTGTGTGTATGTACAGTTTCAGAAGAAGTGAAAAAAATGATTTCATATGTAAAACAAACAAAAATGTTGAAAAATGTTGTTTGCTTTGATTGGTTGATTTGCCAATGCATTTTGAAGAGGCAATTTTATTATTCTTTCCTTTCCTTCCTTTCAATTCTGAGTATAATCTGTACTTCACATTTCTACAAACACTCTTCCCATTTTCATGGCCTTCCTATTCTTGCTGATACCTACTAAAAATGAGAACTTTTCAGGCCATTGTCTTCACTTTCTATTTCTAGACAGTAGGCAAGTTAAAATGTGCATGATGCAAGTACAAAATTATAGATGAGGATGTTTACATTTTATCTGATTGTCAACTAGTACAGATATACAATTTCATAATATAAATTTTATAGTCTTTTTAAAAATCATATATCAGAAGTTGAAATGGCTTTAGAAGATCCGTTCTTAAATTTAAGTAATCATAAATATCTTCCACCCAGCATAAAAACTCAAGATGCAATGATCAGGCAATACATATTTAGAGAACAATTTATCATTTAGTGAATGATATTTAGAGAACAATTTTCAATGGAATAGAATGCTAGAAAACACACATATCACACACAAAGACACACGCACATGCACATACTACAATTCTATTATGAAGACCCTTTTCTACACCATTCTACTTTTATACCATCAAAGTAAGTCTCAAAACACTTATGAACTAGAAAACAATGGAACTTACGTTCAGACCCATACCTACTTTTGACATACATTATAAAATGTCAAAAATTCATGGTAACAAGAAATAAAGTCAAGTCTGAGAAATAAGGATGTTTCATGTGCAAGGGCACTTGATTCTCTACAGCTGAGACAGATTTATCTTCATGGAATAAGTATTTCCTGATGATCTATAGGTTGTCCTAAGCTTTTTGTGGACTGTGACACCAAATGTGCCCTATAAATTATTCTATAATGAGCTTAATGTATTAAAAAATAACATCAAGCTACAAAGCAAATCTCAGAAAGCGTTTGAATAAAGCAGAAACAGGTTATAACTAAGACCATAAATCCCTGTTGAATCCTAATTGATTATAGCTGATGAAAGAGAAGATAATAATCATGAAAAAAAGAGAAGGAAACTATTTGTATGGTTTCAGTCGAACACATACCTATTTTCTTGATATTACACTATTTCTCTAAATGAAAAGTAATTAAAATTCAGAGTGCATTTTTTGAATAAATTTTTTTTAAAGATTTTACTTATTTGTTGAGAGACAGAGAACTCATGTGCACTCATGAATGGAGGAAGGGCAGATGGAGTAGTAGACTCCTTGCTAAGCAGGGAGACAAAGAATTTGGGGCTCAATCTCAGACCCTGGGGATCATGACTTGAGCTGAAGGCAGCCACTTAACCGACAGGGCCACCCAGGGGCCCTTGAATAAATTTTAATTTATCCACTTTCCTTTCTTTTAATCATCTTCTAAGAAATGAATACAATGTTTCCAACCACAACTACTAAGACTGATGTCTAGATATTATTTTTCCCCCAAATTAACCTGGCTCTAGTTCTATAATTCAAAATGGACCATCTCTTTAAATCTGTAATATTTTTAACTTGGAGAGGTGGGGATTAACCCAGGAATGCAGATTTAAAAAAAATAAATATAGAATGACTTGATACCATGTTTCACATTTCAGCAAATGCTTGCTTGTTTATATCCTCCTATGGGAGGCTACTATACTGGAACCATGTTACTTAGTTAAAATGTTTATATTTAAAGCTTATTTCTCACTTTTTTAAACCTACTTTGCTACAAAGTAAGTTCCATCCTAATGCTAGGAATTTTACAAGTAAACATTTTAATACTATAGTATAATACCATATTATAGTATTTGTACATGGTACAAATTGAACCATGTAAAACAATGATCTACATACAAATCCTATGTGATACTGGCAGGCTTAAATGCATTAAATACATTTTAAGCAAATATTTATGCCCTCCCCAGTTGACAACTAGGGGACTCTATGTGTTGAGAAAAATATAAGTGGGGCAAATTACAACACATCTACAGGTTAAAGGGAATACTTAATTATATGAACCTACATTATTAGCGAATCTTACTGATTCTAGAATAGGGAATAGGGGCATGCAGTATCTCAGGGAATTAATAAATAACTTTTAAATAAAGTTAATATATAAAAATGAAGCATCTGCCTGAAATGCTACTCAGCGTAAACTTATAATAGAGAAGTTTCTTTTCTGTAACAGAGACACACTCTTTGAGAACTTGAATGTTCCAAATGTTTCTGAGTCTTGGGCTCAAATTTCCTCCTTTCTTCCTTCCTCCCTCCCTCCCTCCCTCCCTTCCTTCCTTATTTCCTTCCTTCCTTCCCTCCTTCCTTCCTTTTTTCTCTTCCCCTTCCTTCCACCCATCCATCAACAAATATTTATGGAGGGTACACTATGTGCTATGCTAGGTTGGGTTGAAGGGCACATTCTTATTAGGCAATATACTCTAATACAAACTTATAGGATATGAAACAAATAGAGCCGACTACCATTTTAGTTATCGTTTCTCTGTATCACAGAGATAAAATATAAAGCCTTCTCCTCTTCTCTTTCCACTTCCTCTTTCTCCTCTTTCCTGTTTCACTGAAATATAGGATATTTTATCTCCACTGACAAAGCAATAATGTTATATTAATGTCATTTTTATACTTTTATTTTCCTGTGGTTGTAGATGGATTGTAAGACTGAACATCAGGAATAGAGAGAGGAAGTAATAGTAATGAGTATTTTTTAATTGAGATTTGATTTACATACAAGACACACATATCTTGTGTTCAGTTCATTAATTTTGATAATCGCATCTATCAGCGAAACCATCATTCCAGTCAAACTATAGAACCAAACTACCTTTAAAACACATAAAATAGTGTAAAATACATAAGGCTCTACAGTGTTTAAAGCCTGTCTTCTTGAAAGTCTTCATACTTTGAACTCAGCTATAAAGATTTTTTTAAATTTATAATAAACTACAGAGGAAAATTTTCTTAATTTCAGAAGGGGATTTTAAATCCCCAGAGGTTAAGAATTTAATAGCTCACTGACCTGATATAATTTTTTTAAGTTTTCATAATAAATCCTACAATACTTAAGTATATAACTAATGCCCTAAGGGCTCTGTCCTTAGACCTCTGAGAATCAAGATCATTTCTTGACATTTAAATGCTTGTAAATCTATTGCATACTCATAAACACAAATTGTTATGCATTTGTCTTCTAGAAAGATTCAGGTCTCATTTGATTAGACCCTGTTTGTTTAACACATTTTGGAGACTCATTAAAGAGGGCTTAGGGAACAGAAATAATCTTAGTAGGTCTTGAAATTATGGCATTTATAAAAAGAAATGGCAGATTTTGAATTAATGAGGCACAAAATATAATTCAGAGCCTAGCTTTTTTATTCTATTTTGCACCAATAGGATCGCTTAAGGGAACAGACTTAATTGAAATGGTGTGTAAGTTGTTTTGGATAGAAGTTTTTCTTTTTTTCTTTTTCCCACTAGAAAATGAGCTGGTAGAAGAAAACCTCAAAGATAAAAATAGACTAAGACTTATTTTATTATTATTTTATTGTTTCTGTAAACTATAGACAGTTTTATATAGTTAGAGCTTTCTGAGTGCTATAGAAGCACAACATCAATTATCTGTTATTCTTTCTCTTGAGATAATGCAAACATAGTTTATTTATTTCTCACTCCAAGAAACAAAACCTCCATACATCATACTGTCTTATACTTTCAGCTTATTTGACTTAATAAAGAATATAAGACCCTTCAATTTAAGATACTTGGAACTATTATATCATCTTAATCTCTATATAAAGGCATATACTTTAAGCCATAGGGTAATCTACAAAAATATAGCTCATATTTAGAATATTGTTTGCTTTTAAAAATTGCAGATTTTCACTTCTTTGTCAAAAAAGACCACATTTTTAGAATGTAGTCTAGAATTCCCCTTTAAAGTTCTGTTAAAAGCGTTCCACAAGAAAGGAAGATGTAAGTGAATGACTTGAGAAACAGTGAAATTAAGCATTTCTTTACTGTATGCTTTCTTCAGATCTTTGTTGGTCTATTATGTACCTTTAAGAGATGAGAATCTTAAAAAAAATTAAAAAATAAAAAAAATTAAAAAAAAGAGATGAGGATCTTGGGCAGTTTTTTTCTCAAATATTTCACTATTGAATTCTCTTTTTCTTGGAATTCTTATTAACATCTGGAGAAACTATCACATTAAATACCATTCAGAAAACTGTAATGATGTATCAAAAAAATTTTAAAAATCAGTTATTTCTACCCATTCCTAATGGTTGGTCTCCAAGGATATACAATATATCCCTTTACACATATATACAATTTGGGATAATATAATTTCATTTCCTAATTAAATGTTTCTAAAACATGGCACTGGTTCATTATTTATGCATGAATAGTATCAACAGATTCTCTTAACTTAGTGTTTGAATGTAGTTGGTCAAAGAGTTAATATTGAGGATTAAATATATGTTTTAAAAATGTTAAAATCCCAGTTGAAAAAAAGTTAACTGAGGAAAATATTTGCAAAACATGTTATAGAAAAAGAAAAAAAATCACTATTGTATATGTAGCTTTTAAAATCAGTAAGTAAAGTTATTTAAAATTGTAGAGCAGAGGTTGATAAAAAAGGAAATATAGAGGTGTCTGGGTGGCTACATGGGTTAAAGCCTCTGCCTTGGGCTCAGGTCATGATCTCAGGGTCCTGGGATTGAGCCCCGGGCTCTCTGCTCAGCAGGGAGCCTGCTTCCCCTCTCTCTCTGCCTGCCTCTGCCTACTCGTGATCTCTCTCTCTCTGTCAAATAAATAAATAAAACCTTAAAAAAAAAAAGGAAATACAAATCACTCAGATATTCAGTTAAAGAGAGATTAAAATAAATTAAAAATGTTAAACTATCACGTTAAAAGATAAATTTTAACACAATGTTGGGAAAGTATATTTGATGCAAAAATTTTAGAAGGTAATTTTGCAATATCTGTAAAAATTTTATTTTTTTCTAAGATTTTATTTTTTTCAGTAATCTCTACACCCAACATGGGGCTTGAACCTACAACCCTGAGATTAAAAGTTGCACTGAACCAGTGCAACTATTGACTATCGACTGAGCCAGTCAGATGCCCTATATCCCATAAAAATTTTAAATGCACAACTCCTTTGAATAGGAATTCCTTAACTAAAGATGTATTCCTAGAACAATTTGTCTAACACGTTTAGTGCACATTGTTCATAATAGCAAGCACGCAAATAACCAAGACAATCTAAACATACAAAAACCTTAAATGTACAGCAAGATATGTGACTGGAAAAATAAATTATGGTGCATCTATGTAAAAGACTAAATGCACAGAAGGATAATGGTCTATTCAAGTTGTTATAAAAAATTAAAAACATATCTCTGGTGTATAAAAAAAGGAAGAGCTGATTCTCTATATTCATGTATGAATATTTACAAAAATATATAAGCATATATATGAATTTACATATACATGCACAAGCCCATATTTAAGCAAACATATATGCATCTCTATATGTGTATGTATATACATATATATGTGCCTGCATACATACACACACATATATATACACTTATATGTATTTGCTTTAATATGTACAAACATTTATAAGAAGATACATAAACTTCTGTGAAATGAGTATGGTGACATTGCAGGGAAGAAATGTATTTCTGTATTGCTTGTAATTTATTTAGTTTAATTTCTAGTATATTGGTTTATTTGCAAAGTGTTCTGTGACTTCGTCATATTATCAATTTTCTTAAAGGAATAAAAGAATAACTGAATGTGCCCAATCTTATTTGTATTTCTTGTAATTTTAAAATATAAGTATGTGCTATTATACCATAAAAAATACAAAGCACATAAATAATAAGATCAAATATCTTGAATGTAATATTTAAGATAAGGAAGTTTATAGAAATTTTCCACAGCAAACAAGATAAAAGAAAATGTCATGATTTCATAATATTGGATGAAGAACAGAAGAGTTAAAAAATTTTTAAAAAAAGAATACTTAGCCAAAGAAAGTGTTCTTACAGAGAATTGAAAACACTATGAGGTAATCTCATTATATAAAACATCTGAACCTTCCCCAAAGCTAAATGATCCATTTACAAGACTAAATGCAACATTTCATGAGGAAGGCTCACTTATTTTCTTATGTGGAAATCATTTTTTATTTTAAGTCATGATTGGATTTTAAGCCATAACTGACATTATAACTGATATAGAAATTATATTCTTATTAGGTTACATATACCTATACATCTCTTATTACTGAGATCTTTGATTTAAATCATTTTTAGATTCTGTTAATCTATCCACACACACATACACACACATTAATCTACCTATCCTATCATTTGCAAAAAAGTGAAAGTTTTGCTTTTTCATTTATCTTCCAAACCCTGAGTATTTTTTTCTTTTTCTTTCTCTTTTGCCTTCTACTTTTTTTTTTTTTTTAAACCAAACTAATAGCAAACACAGACAGGTATATTCATGTCTTTCTAAAGCAAGTTTTAATAATAAGCTCAAAAGATTGTGCTTCACTTAAAATAAGGACATATACTCATTTAAGTGCAGTAACTGCTATCTTAATTTATAATCCATTCTCATCCTAATTTTTTAATAAATTACTTAAGGGAAAGACCTAAATAAGAAAGACACCTTCTGATAAACCTTCAACGGAATTCTAATAAGGTGAAAATGGTCAAGTTTGCTTTATTTTTCAGATAAATATTTCACTTTTCGTATCATTGCATTAACTGAATTGACTATTTTACATAGTCTTGAGCCAAAATACTTAACTTTGAATGCTTACAGTTACCTTCATTTCTTTGGTACTTTCAGAACAACATTGTTTAATCTCAGGATCATTAAAAGTCCCTATGCATATGCCATTATAGCAAATGGATTTTCTTTACTGAAAAAACGAAAACTAATAAATGGTGAAAAATCTAAGTTTTGTATAACTTTGCTGATCTGATCATGAATAGTCAGCGACTAAACTGCTGAATGTGGGTTTAAAATGGAATTATGTTTATTAATAAATACCAAAGTAAATCCGAAACCAGATGGCGGACAACTCTTTTTTTTTAACTTTTTATATTCATGGAAAATCTTACACAACCTAAGATTTGTGATAACTTTTTTTTCATTATGCGATGTATTTATTTGTATTGTTTGTATTTTTATAATAAAAAGTTTAAAAACAAATAAACAATTAATAATCCTGTCATTACAGGTCCATTAATTAATATTTGAGGTATTTTTGTAGTCTTTTTATTTTTTAATTTTATACATAAATTCATGAGATTCTGAAGAATAACATTTATTTGTGAAAATAATTAGAACATTCTTTTAAAGGCTTCTTATGTAATGTTTGTATGAATTTTGAATTACAGCCATGTTGGAAAATTTACAGATTATTGTCTAAAGCTACTTTATGAGACAAGGGAAACAATATCTTAAAGGGAAATTTGATTCAAATTTAAAGACTGTACTACATGATTTAAAACATCATGGATGTTAATAGAACTATTTAACAACATATCCTTATTATGAAGAAGATAGATATTTAATTTTAAAAAGTATATATGAAAGGACTCACATTCACTTTGATAGCCATTTACAAAATATAAAAGAATTAGGAAACTTTTTATTTTTTTTAAAATATACAAACAAACAAAAAACCTTTAAAAAAAGTTTCTGTTGTTTCGGGGCACCTGGTGGCTCAGTCTCTTTGGCGTCTTAACTCTTGATTTTGGCTTGAGTAGTGATCTCAGGTTCCTGAGATCAAGCCTCCAGCAGGGCTCTGTGCTCTGAGAGGGAGTCTGCTTGAGATTTTCTTCCTTCCTTTTTTCAGAAAAGAAGATCCATTTGCTATAATGGCGTATGCATAAGGACTTTTAATGATCCCGAGATTAAGCAATGTTGTTAATATATTTAGGCAAACAGAATGATTTCTTCGCACTTTTCATAGACTTTTAAGATTTTATTTTATGCCCAAAAAGATGAAAATAAAAGTTATCTGTTAGGTTTGGGAAAGTAAATGTCATCAGGATATTAGAGCAGAACGTCCTGGGTAACGTGATATTAAGTACGACTGATATTTAATAGTTTAAGTTATTTAATAATATGGTTGTGAATTCGTCAAGCAAAACACCTAAGGTAACAGCTATTTCCATCCCCATTTTACAGATTGTGAACTGTAGCACAAAGAAGTCAAATATCAGGTTCAACGTCACACAACTAGTAAGTGACAGAGCAGAGTCCGAATACCAGGAATCTGGATCTAGAAGACAAGCTCTTCACTAAATATACTACACTATTTATATTACCCTTTAATATCTCTCTTGAAACAATGACTAAATTTTGGATTTTATACAAAAAAAAAAAAGAGAGAGAGAGAGAGAGAGATCACCTGGAGCTGATAAAAGGAATGGTAGGAAAAGGGAATGAGACCATGTGAGAGAATGACCTCAGGCTTTGGGCTGATACTCTTGGCGGTGAGGCAGGAGGCGGCAGTCGGTTAATCAAGAGACATCTATGCCAATGTTCCTTAAATTTGAAAACTTTCAGGTGCCAAGAATATGTTATTGGATGCTAGTGGGAGAAACCCAAACTGACAAGTAACAAAAACACTTATTCATTACTTGGTGCCAATGCAGAAGCAAATTTACTTAATAAAAATGCATGGAGGTAGTTGGTTTTAAGATTATGATATAGTTCTTCCAGTGTGTGTGTGTGTGTGTGTGTGTGTGTGTGTGTGTGTGTGTGTGTAGATCTGGATGTGTGTATTCACACTGAAATAATTTAAAAGTAAAATCTCATGCGGGTTGTAGATCCTTAAGGATACACGTTGGAACTCAGTCTGGAAAACACTGATCAATATAAAGATTTCATGACGGACACTGCAGGGCTCTCTCCATGTTTTCTGGGCTTACTAAATACACTCTTAACTCGTTCTTGAGCTGGATAACTCACATACTGTGAAAAAAAACAAAATTAAACATGCATTTTTCTGCTTTGGAGACAGAAATTTAAGGGAAGTTGGTTTAGATTTACCACTGTTTGTGTAAGTTTTTATGGAGTTGGATGCCCATCCTTCACCTGAGCTTCCTTATGCCAGTGCTCTTCTACAATTCACGAAGATTTTTAGCTTTCTATTGATATTATGTCACTGTGGTAAACACAGTAGAGGAAAATAAAGAATAATAAGAAAGACAGGGACCTAATCCAACAAAAAGGAAGGTCTGGGAAATCTTAACTTACTTTCTTTTAGGCCTGTAGTGAAATTAGATTTTCATTAGTCAGATTTGGTTGTCTATTGTTACAACCTGATGAATTGTACTACTTTATATTCATGGTTGTTCCCAAGCTTTACAGATTGTTCTTAAAATGGAATTGATCTGTTGTTGGGTAAACCATAGCTAACTTTTCATTAGCGAAAACTAGTGATGGATGAATAATGACTCAAAATAAATAACAGTTCCAATTTAATCCAGTGTCAACATTTTCTCTCACCACAGAACCAAACAAGATGACATTAGTTAGTTTCATTTTCCTTTCTATTTCAACTCAGGATGAAGAAATAATGAACAAAATGATACCACTACAGTGAAAGCTAAAGGCAAATCTAGAATAAAATATCATATAGATGATTGACCATATAACTAGTCCTTGAGTAACTGAAACTTTTTCTATAGTTTTTCTTTTACAAAACACATTGATATCTTAAAATTAAAATGAAGTAATTATTCTTAGTAAATTAGTTAAATGTTTAATAACCCCCAACATATAGCTTAATAATTTTATCAGTCATTTCTTAAGAAAAAAATAATTTATAATGAACAGTGAAAGACTGTAGGATATTTCATATAATAAAATTCTTTTGGTGTTCTCTCCTTGTTATCTCATTAGATTCTAATCTCCAAAGGAGCCCTATCCCACACAATTTCTAGAATTCATTTATTAACTGATAATTAAGGATATGTTCCACAAAACTATTAAGGAACTGAAATAAACAAAAATGCCTCATACCTTTATGTTTGGGTGCATATAGTAAGTGCAATTTTCTAATAGACTCTTTGGGTTTTGGTCTTAATTTCTATATAACAGCAACCGTTGTATTTTTCTTTTACTAAATGGATTTTGTATCATGGATTCTCAGTAGTAAGCATGAAAAACCCTCCTTGATTGGTACTTACTATGGTGATAACATAAATTTTGAGGCCTAGATACTACACCACAGGAAATCTCAGAGAATGCCAAGTGCTATTCATTTTTGAGTCCCCTAGCATTTTGCTAGAATAATTTCCTTTACTAAGATAAAGCTTTCTTCATTTGGGTTTATAATCCCTTCCACACTAAATGTACCATGTATCAAGCTTGAGGCTTTAGATGAAAAATGCTGTGTTTTTTTTTTAATATTTTATTTATTTATTTGACAGAGAGAGATCTCAGGGAGATGGATCACAAGTAAGCAGAGGCAGGCAGAGAGAGAGGAGGGAAGCAGGCTCCCTGCTGAGCAGAAAGCCCAATGCTGGGCTTGATCCCAGGACCCTGGGATCATGATCTGAGTGGAAGGCAGAGGCTTCAACCCACTGAGCTACTCAGGCGCCCCAGTGAAAAATGCTGTTTTAATTGATGATCTTGAAATGCTCTGGGTCAGACCCTGATTAGGGATATATATTTTGTGGAAGCCTTTCATGGTTTTTCTCAGTAAATTAAAGCCATAGTAAGTACTGAGCTGAAATTAACAAACAACAACAAAAAACACCTCTTCTTATAAAGGATGGCTTTTATTTTTCTAATGATTGAAATTTAGACGTTCTGTTTTCCAATTATGTTTTATTAAAAAACAAAAAAGGAAAGTGCAAATATTCATTACTTTCTTCCTTTTATTAACCAAAAAAACTTTTTTTTTCAAAAGATGACATTTTGCTGTGTATTAACAACAAAAAGCCTATTACTGGAGAAAATAAAAGTCTGGAAATAATAGAGATCAAAACAATTTTTTATCCTTTTATATTGAAAGCAGTATAACCATTGAAATCCTTAGTTAAAATACTATAGTGAAGGATTAATATATTTTTTTTTTAGGATTAATATTTTTTATTCTTCCTTTCAAGTAGTTAATGAAACCTGGAATGTTTAGTTCTTAAGTGAGGAATAGAGGAGAGAAAAGAAAAATACAAGCGAATGTTTACATTTAATATTCTTTTTCATAAAACCTCTTCTTGATTATAGCATCACGAAAAGCTGTTTTCATGTTCCAGCGCATTTTATACTTAAATATAGAGTAGTCTGAAAATTGAATATTTACTTATTTTTTAAAAACCCACCCTCAACTACATACATGAAGTTAATCATTTAAAATCTGAGACTATTTCATTTTTCTAGAGGAAAAGAGATTTATTTAATCTAAACAGTTAACAATTTTTATGGACAAAATAATTATTAAGTAATTTGTGTGACGACATTTATATTCTTAGTTTTGCAAAATATCTTCAAAAACCTTCATGCGGGGGCGCCTGGGTGGCTCTGTTGGTTAAGCAGCTGCCTTCAGCTCAGGTTATGATCCCAAGGATCCTGGGATTGAGCCCTGCATCGGGCTCCCTGCTCAGCAGACAGCCTTCTTCCCCCTCTCCCTTTGCCTGTCACTCTGCCTACTTGTACTCTCTCTCTCTCAAATAAATACATAAAATCTTCAACAAAAACAAAAAACCTTCATGCAAAGCACAGTACTGTGTTTGAAATGTAGTGGTAATTTTAAAAAGACACAAGATACATAGAGAATTTTTTTTTTATTTAAAGGGTTTTTGACAAAGTTTCCAAATTTGGTAATTTATAATTTATAGTCTTTATCCTTACAGTTAGGTATTTCCTGATAAATTTCCCCTTGTATAATTTCATTTCTTCTGTGCAACTACTCCACCAAGTGACATAAGCACTGCAGAAGACAGACCCATTTTTTAAAAGGTAGTTGAAACTACTCATGGAATTCAATTTTTTAAAGAAATAGACCAAATTTCAAACCTAATAACGTGATAATTTACTCTAAAAATAAATGAGCTAGATATGACCAAAGTCGTTTAATTATGATAACACACTAAACTTGGCATCTAATGTAGCTTGCATCTTCATTTCTCTTTTCCTCTCTCTAAACCAGTTCCTTTCTGGAATTTTCTGCTAATTTTCTGTCTCTTGTTTTGTTTCCTTCTCCTCATTTTCCACTTGGTCCTACCTTTATGTTTTAGTTTCTTTCCATTTTTCTTTTTTCAGACACCTCCACAATCCACAACATTTAAAGATTCTAAACCAGCCTCCCACTTCCAACTGCACAAATGGGAATTAGACAGAAAGGCACTAGGTTAAGTCAGTGCATGAGTTTTAGAGTCCAACTATAAAAGTTTAAGTCCTAGTCCTGCCACTGTAGGAACTTCTCTATATTTCACTACCTTCTGGGTAATAGTAGCTACCTTAAAATGCTGTTATAAGAATAGGATGATTTGGTTGACATAAAGCACTTACAATAGTGCACAGTGCATTGTAAGCACTCAGGAGGTGTTACTGATCCATGTTACTGAATCACTGGGTTAATAAAGGCCATAGTGTTTCTTAACTTCTCTACTGTTTTAGGACTGTAGGCAGCTTTCCTTATTTCCAAAGTTAATGTCTATCCCCATTTTTGATACATCAGAATTTCCTTTTCTTTTATACCATTTTTCTTTGTCAAGGTTCCTTCCCCATTCTAGCATATTCCAGCTCACTGATCTTTCAAACTTAACAAAAAATGTTAAGGCAAACACACAATCATATATATGCACATACAAATTCCACCCCAAAATTAATTAATTCATTCATTCACTCATTAATTCATTAACTTACTTATTTGAGAAAGAGAGAGAGCCAGCAAGGGGGGCAGAGGGAGAAGGAGACAACACAATTTTAAGCAGGCTCCAAGCTCAGTGTGGACCCTGATGTGGGGCTGATCTCAAGACCTGGAGATCATGACCTGAGCTGAAATCAAGAGTTGGATGTTTAATCAGCTGAGCCACCCAGGTGCCCCCAAAATTTCTTAAATCCTCAAAGGTAATAACTTATCTCTTTCCTCCTCTTTAATATGAAAACTCCTCAAAGTTTAGTCTGTTGTCTCTATGTCTTATCTCTTATGCCAATCTACCATCAATCAAGTCCATTCTTTTGCAAGTGCTATTTTTTGGTAATCTTATTCCCTCCAATAAGAAAACTAATAGCTTCTCATGTTTCAGTATTCTTCCTGTATAGAATTTGGCAAGCCTATGCATGCTGAAAAATCCTCTCATTTGATATTCTGCAATGACCATATAGTGTAGTTGAAAGAGCTTGGTTTTAAGGAGTCAAACAAAACTGTGAATCAATTTGTTTGTTTGTTTGTTTGAGTCTGCTTAGTTTTAATGATAGCTTCTTTACTGCCTAATAGGGTTCACAATATCTAACTCATGATTTGCTGTGAAGATTAAATAGCATATGTAAATCCCCAGAGAAGATCCCCCTATTCCTTTTTTTTTTTTTAAAGATTTTATTTATTCGACAGAGCTGAGCAGAGAGCCCGATGCGGGGCTCGATCCCAGGACCCTGAGATCATGACCTGAGCCGAAGGCAGAGGCTTTAACCCACTGAGCCAACCAGGCACCCCGAGATCCCCCTATTCCTGATTTACACTACTTCCTATGTGTCGAGCTCTTGTTTTAACTTGTATAAAACCATTTGATGTTCATCACTATCTTATGAGGTAGGTTGCTCTTTTTATTTATATTATACATGTGGAAAATTTTCAAAAAGGCTAAATAACCCAACCAAAATCCTAGTTACTGGTACTACCAGGATTTGTGCCCATGTGGTCTAACTCCAGTATCTTTGTTCTTAATCCCTAAGCTGTTTTGAAGCTCCTCCATTGTTTTGACATCTGGAACATTGCTTTCTCAAGATTGTCCCCATTATTTCCTTTTTCCCTCCTCTGGATCTACTAGTCTATCTCAGAGGTACAGCCTTGGTTCACTACCAGTGGGTCTTATTCCTTGAATGATTTCAAATACCTTTGAGAATCCGAAGCTAAAGCTGGAAATCCTGTTTTCTGAATAAGGCATATTATCCATAAGCATGGCTTTGCACACATGTTAAAGAGATTAATTTACTTCAAGAAACCTCTCTGTTGAGACTCCAACATTCAGGAGTTAACAAATCCTGTTGGTATTATATTCTGATCATCCCTTGAAGTTTCTTCCTCCTCTCCATCCCTCCATGATTGCTTATTATTTCTTTTCCAGTGAAATGAGTGTGGTGATTAACAGCTTTGTAGTTAGACATATATGGGTTAGACTTTTGGCTGCACCATTTAATTAACTGCGTGTGCTTGAGTAATATATATGTTATATATACAAAATATATGTATATATTCACCTACAGCAAAATAAGTTAGGATAATGATGAATATACTATTGTGTATGTATATGTATGTATGTATATGTGTGTGTGCATGCATGTGTGTGTGTGTCACAGTACATATTAATGTATTAAAATATCAAGTCATCCATTAGTCAGGCTTTGAAAAATGCTTATTTACATTGACTGAGAATTTCTAATTGCGGTTGACCACAAGTTATTTTTTACAGAAAACTCATTAATATTATACTGACTATCACATAAACTCTCCTTACAAATCTCCCAGCACAAATCTCTATATTGTCTAGGATTGACCTTTCTAAAACACAATTTTTTTATGTGACTACTATGACTGACATTCTCTGTGGGGCCTGTATAACCTTGATGTAACATTTGTTCTTATGATGGCCTCTAACTACCAGGTTCTTTAAGAACCTAACCCTGGTTCTTTAAAATCTAGCTCCTGCCCCAGAAAACTATTTGTTTTTCTCTTCAAATAACTTTGTGTTATTTGTATTTTTATTATTTGTATACATTTCCTTATGCTTAGAATGCCTACTTTCCTCTGGCACTCAGAAAACCCATAGCTCCACATGGCTTTCAACTGATATGTAAGCAGAATTAACCTATCCCCCTTTTTTACACAAAGTACTCAAAATTTTACTTAGGCATATTTCTATTATGATATACATTGTTCTATAATTACTAATCCGGAATCTAGTCTTTTCTATGGAATTTGATCTTCTGGACTGGAATTGTCAGTATTTGCCAATATTTCATCATCTTTTGACCCTTCTTCCACTTCGTCCCCTTAGTCCCACTGTATGATTTATAAAATCCTGGCTCAGAATTATACCTCAAATAATGTTCATTAAGGTACATGGATACATGGTATTTATCTCCTACTTATAAATACTGAAAGTGGATGAGGTACATAATTTAGGATTAGGAGTGATTAAAAATTAATTAGAATATCTAGTAATGTTTTGGTGCCAATACAGTTTTAATAGGCAGGATATATGGCATACCTGGCCTATTAGACAGCCACAAAGTAAGAATTCATAATGATAATAAAGGGAATACGTACATACATACATAATATATACTAGAAAAGCATTGACTGAAGACAACAAAATCTCTAATACAGAAATGAATGTTCAATATGTGTATATATACACATTCATTTAATGTATTATATATGTATATATATACCACACACATACATGTCCACATGGCAAGTTAAATCCTTATATTTTTTAGCACCTTTGCTTAAAATATCAAATACAAGCAACATATGGATGATGTATACTAACTTATTTTAATTTTTTTAACTTACTGAGAAACTCAGTGAATGGAATATTAACTAAATATGTAGCCATCCTGTGTTTACATAGTACTAGCATATGGTGCCAATAAACATAAAGTTATCCACAATAAATACAGATTTAAAAAAAAAATCTCAACAAACAAAAGAAGGCTATAAAACTCTTCTCATGATCACCCGTACCTTCTCTCAAAATCATCTGCCTACTTTTTAGAATCCTTTTCATTATACCAACTTCCTTTACCACTATGAAAGGAGATCTGATCTCAGACTGGGGTTAAAAGGAAAGTGGATGTTATTCTCTGATCACTACTACAGCTTTTCTTTGAGAAGGTCAAGGCCATTTACAAATATTTCTATCACATAAATAGTAACCCTCATATCAATCCCGCCAGGTAAGCAACTTGTATAAAACCTCCCATTTGAATTTCAGCAAAGCTGTCAGAATATTAAAATAAAGGTGCTATCTTCTCTTAGAGCTTCTATATGATTATTTTAATTTCATGCTCAGTGACACTGGGATGTATATTTTTGTTTCATATACACATATCTTATTATATATACATACTATATACATACCTATATATACATATATATATACACATACACACACACACACACACACACACACACACACACATATATATATAAAACCACATATGCACCCAAACATATGTATAGTCTGGCTCAGCTGTAACTTTTTCATCTCTTCAGAGTAAGTTTCTGTTTCTTCATAGTAAAAATAATTTTGGGTAAGTAAATGAAAGGACCCAGCTATTTCATGGCAATTTTATCCCATTCTCATATCTTAGGATAACTAGACTTTATCTTTAGATATTTCAAGAACAGTTTTTTTTTTTAATCACTAGAATATTCCTTGCTTTTTTAAAATAATAAATATCTTGTTTCCCAGGACTTCAGCCATCTTGCTTTACTTGGTTAATTTGAAACAGAGACAATTCCAAATTCAAGCCCTGGATGATACGAGCCACGGCTCATAATGTGGCAATATTCTACCAGCACCAATCAAACGTGCGATAGATTTGAACCAAGTTGTCTTATGCCTAAATAGGCTAATAATGTTTTTCAAATATTTTCATCGATGTCTTACTTTTATGTAGATAATCGTAATATAAACAAAGAAATCTTAGGTATATACTAGAAGGGTAATGCTAAGCAGTATGTGTATGTGTCTGTACATGGGTGTGTTTGTGAATCCATAGTTTTGACTAAAAACACACTCTGCATCTTCCAGTTTAGAAAGAGAAACAAGAAAGGCAAGAGAGAAATGCAAAAGTAAGTGGTAAGTAGTATTTCAATTGATTTTTCCTCATCTAAAAAGGAAAGAGTGGAATTAAGAGTAATGATAAAATTTGCAGTAGAGAGGCTCCTGGGTGGCTCAGTGGGTTAAAGCCTCTGCCTTCAGATCATGACCTGCCTGAGGTCATGATCTCAGGGTCCTGGCATCGAGCCCCGCATCGGGTTCTCTGCTCCAGCAGAGAGCCTCCTTCCCCTCCCTGCACCTGCCTCTCTGCCTACTTGTGATCTCCCTCCTCTCTGTCAAATAAATAAATAAATAAATAAATAAATAAATAAATAAATAATCTTTAAGAAAAAAAAGTTGCAGTAGGGAACTATTCCTCCCCAGGCTCTGATCCCGAGTACACTTACATGTTCAACTCTCATTTGCAGCAAAATAATTCAACATGAAGAAATTTTAGAGTTTTATGAAGTTTCTATTTCAGTACCGGTCCTCAGGTCTATGGCTCAAATCTCATTTAGGAAGGTGTTAAGGGAAACTAGTATTATTCATAAGCTACTGAAGGCACCCACTTCCATAATAACAATGAAGGTAGGAGATCTAAGAAACCAAAATGACAAAACAAATGAAAATTCCAGAGCTGCTCTTGCTATTGAACAGTACTATGTGTCCAGCCACAGAAACACCTTAGAATTAACTTCAGGTAGAACAAAAGTCAACCATTTCCCACGCCTAAAGCTACTTTCTCTCATTCCATTTCCTTGTTTGGAACATAATACATCCTATGTGCACCTCATGACACTTAAAAAAAAAGTTGTCAAGTATATTGAAAAGTACATATAATAAATGAATGACACTGGTGAAACTTTAAGTGCCAAACCTGCCTCCCAAAATAGTATACATATGTTAGTATATGCAAATTTATGTGTATACAAATATTTATAAGAAAAAGCATTCTGAGAGTCAAGATGGTACGATGAAACTGGGTCATATATCCATCTACCATATCCTCGCTAATACCTAATAAGAAACATTTTAAATAATAATAAAAAAAGTACCCTATTACCAAAAAACTAAGTAAGTAAAGTGGACAACTTCCCACCATAAATATCAAAAATGGCAGCTAATGGCTTGGTTTTCCTGCCCCCATAATAATGTGTATAGGAGGTTAGTTAACAGAATCCTGATAATTCTTACTAATATCTTCTAAACCAGAGTGAAAGAGTCCAGGTAAATAAAAAAGGAACCCACAGAAAACTGAAGGTAAAATCTTTGAAAAGAGGCATCTTCAAAAAGTTGGAGAACCTCAAAGATTTCCAGAGCACCATGTTGAATTAGGGGAATGACTGCAAAGGCTTTTAGCATCCCACCACAAGAGTAAATTCTAATACAAGACAATTAACGGCATATCTGAAGGCAGAGCAGGGTACATAACTTCTAGAAATACTTGAAGCACAGAAACCAAACTCTCCAACTCTAGATGATAAGGAAAAAAAAACTGAATCAGAAACTGGGTTTTCTAACTCATGAAGAATGAAACAACACAATTCTATAAACATCACATATTAATAAGATAAACCTTCCTCCAGGAAAAGTCCTTTGGTTCTATCCAGGTTTGGCTTTGTGTGTTCATTACAAGATGAATAAGTGTGCTCTCCTTACTGATGACAAGGTCCCTGGTGTTGGGTGAGCATCCTTCTGTCTATCCTCTAAGCAGAACCTGATTATTTTTTCTCACCTTATAAAGCAGATTTGCCTCTAACTTAAGCTAGGATGATAATAGTCCATTGGGGGGCGGGGGGGCGCCTGGGTGGCTCAGTGGGTTAAAGCCTCTGCCTTCAGCTCAGGTCATGATCTCAGGGTCCTGGGATCAAGCCCTGCATCGGGCTCTCTGCTCAGCGGCGAGCCTGCTTCCCCCTCTCTCTCTGCCTGCCTCTCTGCCTACTTGTGATCTCTTTCTCTAATAAATAAATAAAATCTTTAAAAATAAAAAAAATAGTCCATTAAGATAACATCCTGCTTAATGTATGTTTTTGTTTTCTCCTGGAGTGTAGGGAGGGTAGGTCACCCAGTGTACTCAACAAATTCTTTCAGTTCACTCAGATCCATTTAGCTATTCACTTATTCACCTGTTGCCATTCTACTAGATGTAGTAGAATAAATTAAAAACATTTCTCTGTTTTTATGCCACCAAATTGCAGAAGTACTTGATGAAGGAAATGAAATTATCTGATTTGACTTAGTGATCTATTCCCAACAACTCAACCTAAAATAAACAGGAAGAACATTTCTCCGTAGACCTGGTATTTTGTGAAGACAGCATATGGTGATCAGGGAACATTAGGAAAGCCATTAACAAGGCCCATGAACCACTTTACAAAATATTTTTGAAATGAAAATTAATGGGTAGTCTTTTCTGAGAGCTCTTTCATAGTTGAATGCAGCTGGATGAGATTCATTTGCAGAGAGAAATTTTGTTTATATTGCTTTTGACTTCATTAAGCAAAAATATTGAAAAACAGCTAGCTATAGCTGATGCAAAGGAAAACAAAAGCAGAAATTATTATACACTGTGTTTTAAAATGCATTTAGAAGTAGATGATTTACATGAAATATTTCACTGCTGCCATGATCACCAAAACACCCAAACAAGAACAAAACCAGAAGAGCCCCAGAAAGAAAACACACACTCAGACACATACAATTTGCAGGAGCAGTTTCAAAAAATCTATTCATTTTCAGAAAGGAGGGAAGGAAGGAAGGGAGGAAGGGAGGAAGGAAAAGAAAGAAAAAGAATGAAGGAAGGAAGGAGGGAAGAAGAAACAGATTTCAAAAGGAAAAAAATTGGCTTGTTCCAAATAGAGAAATTGAACTAAGGATATTTTAAAAGGTTGCTACTTCATTTGCAAAGGCATATTTACATTTCTGTACATTTTAATCAACAAACAGCACACTTGTAAATACAGTGTGTCATATCCTGCCCAGAATTCCAACAAATTTCTAATTCTCAATACGATTTTCATTATTTTTGTATAAAATTCCTCCTGGATTCTAGACATACTCATTATTTGTTACTTTTGAAAAGTTTTTCAGAGATGAGCTATAATAGAAACTATGATTGTATATATGTTATCTTTCCTAGAAAATTTTGAGTTCTTTAAGAGAAAGAGTTAAGCTTTTATGAAGCTCTTAGTCTATTTCTCCCCCACCCCCATTTTTAAGGTACTAATTAAGCTTTAAATGATACCCTTTGATCCCCATCTATCTTTGTGAAAATTAATGATATCTTTTCCATTTTCCTCTTCTTTATCCTCCACTTGTTTGAAGTTGCAAAATTTCCACTTTGCAGGAACATATTTACATACTATTCTCTCCCTTTTCACACCTTTTAGTCTTAGATCTACAATTAAATATATTCAGTGTTCACTGTCAAACTTTTTGTCAAAGTTTACCTAATAAAAACTAAGTTGGATAAAGCTCATCCTCTAGTGAATACAGTATTCTCCAAGCTCTTTCAAGTTTAAAACTTTTTTTTAAAATAACTTTGACACCTGAAAGACAGCTTGCCTCACATAGCCTTTCTTTGTGTTTTTAAAAATAGGTTTCCATCAATTGTCTTGTTTTGAATATTGCTGTGGAGAAGTTTGATGATAACCTGATTGTCTTTCCTTTGGAACTAGATATTTTTGCCTGGAAACCCAGACGACTTTTAGAAAAATATGCCTAGGGATCAAAATTATTCTAGGGTATATTTAAAAGTTAATGAAAAGTGCCCTTTCAATATATAAGTAAATAATTTTCTTGTTTGGTTTTTTTGGTTTTCTTCTTCAAGGACTCCAATTTTAAGAATTTCAATCCTCTTACACAGCCATATCCATTAATTTTTTCTCTGTTTCTCTTTAGATCTTTATTTTTTATTATTATTTGGCTTTTTAATTCCTCTCCACCCATTCTCTTTATCAATGTCACTTACAAAAAATACTCATGAGAATCTTTTCTTCCTTCGGTACCTTTCAGTGAAAGCTTTATTGCTGAGGTATCTTTTTTTCCTTCTCTCTCTCCTTTCTTTTCTGTCCTAATTAGTTTTGATTTCACACCTTTCTCTTTTGTCTATTTCTATTTTTGAATTCTACTGATTCAAAAATATATTCATTTTTCATATCTACAAGTGATTTTTTAAAAAGATATTTAAGTTCAGAGTGTTTTGTTTCAATTTCCCTCTGTTCACTGGTTGTTTTGTTTGTAAGTGGGAAGGTGGGGGGAGAATTTTCATCAGTTAAAAAATGTTGATACTCAATAGCTCTTTTCTTTTTGTAGTAGATTTGTGTGGGTGTTATATATAATATTCTTTTATTTGAAAATAAAAAAAAATTTTCATTTGGAAAAAAAATTCATTTTTTAAATAAGCAATAGCTGGTGGGGGGGCCAAAGGAAATTTTAGTGGCTTTGTATCTTTCTCTCTTTGCTTATGCACACTGTCTTGTGTTGTTAAAATGAAATTTCTCTAATTGAGGGTATCTCATTTTTTAATGTAGCAGGGTTCTCTGATATAGTGATCCTCTTTTATTTCGTTAGGGCCATTAATTTCAACTTTTAAATTCTTTTTTTCCCTTCAACTTTAAAGGCTCCAAAGAATATTCCATATGCTTTTAATTTGCCCATTCTTGCGTAGAAATAATGTCTTCCCAAGATTATTACGCTTGATCTCACATAGTTTCAAGAACCTTCCTTCTGCTCAACTGTTCTTTTTTTTTTTTTTTTTTTTAAAGATTTTATTTATTTGACAGAGAGAAACACAGCGAGAGAGGGAACACAAGCAGAGGGAATGGTAGCGGGAGAAGAAGGCTTCCTGCTGAGTGGAGAGCCGGATGCGGGGCTCGATCCTAGGTCCCTGGGATCTGACCTGGGCCGAAGGCAGCCGCCTAACGACTGAGCCACCCAGGCGCCCCTGCTCACCTGTTCTTAGATCTGTTCTCAGTTATCTCCTTAGACGTGTTCTCAGTATGGAGATTGGGATTGTCTCTTGTGGGGCTGATTCGACCCGTGGCCAGCCACCACTAACCTTCTACTTCTTCTCTTTTTTGTTTCACAGTCCTTGTACCCCTACTTCAGTGTGGGCTCCAGAGCCAGCTCTGCTGTTACGGGTATTTATATTCTTACGCTCAGTTAATTTTAAGTTTATTGCACGTCTTGCGTATTGGATATGCTAAAGATGTTTTCTGTGGGTAGTTATGCTGCTTGCAGTCTCCATGGTTCTGAAGGATGTTTGGGGAGACTTGGATTTATAAATCCACTGTTATTGTATGGCAATTTTGCCTGAGTTATTGTGGAGGTGATATTTTGTGAGGGTGTCAGAAAAATTTTAAGAAAATACCTGAATCAAATGCCAGAATAAGGCATTCCAGAATTTGCTTTAAGAGAAAGCCAAACAGAGAGAAAAGCAGTAACAAGTAAACTGAGGGAGCATATGCTAAGGGACTAAGAATAAACATAGATCAGTGTGGCAAGAACAGGGCTATAAATGGAGAGCGGTAGGGATGAGGCTGAAGACCTAAGTAGGAGCCTTGTTTTCTGTATCTAGAGATTTACCTATTCTGAATATTTCATATCGATGGAATCATAAATGTGACCTTTTGTGACTCTCTTCTTTCACTTAGCATAATGTTTTTAAAGATCATGAAGTTTGCAGCGTGTATCAGTACTTCATTTCTTTTAATGATTGAATAATACTTCTTTGTGTATGTAACATGATTCATCATAAATCAGGTGGCAGACATTTGGGTTGTTTCCACTACTGGTTGCTGTGTTGCTATAAACATGCAATGTATGAAAATCTGAACACCAGAAGTAAAGGAATGCTTTCAATTCTATTTGGTATAAAAGTTTTCTTTTTACCTGAATGTGATGAGAAAGTATCTGAGGGTTTTGAGAAAAGAGACATGAACTAATTTACATTTTGAAAAGATCATGTTGCCACTGCTAAAGGGACAAAATACGGGAGGCAGAGAGATTGGGGTTATTGGAGTACTTGAATTGACATTTAACAGCGACTCAGACTAGGACAGGAGCAGGAGTCACGGTGAAAAGTCATACAGCTAGACATATGTTTTGAAGTAGTACCGCTGCACTTACTGAATGAATGAGTGAGAGTACAAAAGATTAATTTCAACAATGATCCTTAAGTTTACGGACTAAGCATTTGGATAAATAACATGTAATTTGTTGAGCTTAGAAAAATAGTAGGGAGGGAACAGGTTTGTAAAAAAAAAAAATCAACTTTTCTTTTTTTTTTTTAAACAAAGTTTGGAATTCTTATTATACATACCTTTGGAGAGGGACAATGACTAAGTGAATCTGGAGCAGAGCAGAGATATTTGATGGTGAATTTAAAAATTTGGAAGCCATGGGAATAGATAGAATCACACCCAGTGAGTGCAGAGATGAAGTCTCACACTAAACACTAAACCACTACTCATTTAAATGGCTAGAAGAAATGTAGGAGAAAGACACTTGAAGTAGGCAGAAAGGGAAAAAAAAAAACCCTAAAATTGGGAGCAAAGTGAAGTACGGTTTCAAGACTGAGCAACAAACTAGATTGGTCAAATTTTAATGGAATGTAGGCACAGAGAACTCCACGAATTTCACAATGAAGATTATTAGTAACCAAGATAAAAGAAATTGCAGTGGACAGGAGTGGGTTGAAGAGAGAAACACAAGTAAAGGAGTACAGAATGCTAGTTTGGACAGCTTACTTAAGAGTTTCGCTCTGAGGGCGGGGGGATGGAAGTGACAGTCATGGGAGGACTGCATAGTATTTAGAGAGGTAAGAGCGTTGGAATATAAGAGGTAATACAGAATGTTTGCCTCCTATGGGGAAAGATGACACAGAAAGCGCAAAACTTAGTATTTATGTGTGTGTACATTTGTGACTTGCTTGTGGTTAAGAAAACTGCAGAAGTAGCACACAGGTGAGATCCTAGCGTGGCCTTATGTAAGCATGGAGGCAGTGCCCGCTCGGCCACAGACATGAAACAGGGCACAGGTACCCCTGCAGCCAGGTTAGTAGTGTCGGTGACAGAAAATGAGGGGAGCCCCTAAGGACTGCATCTGTTTCCAAATTAAACACAAAGAACCCTAAGGAACAATAGTAGCATTCCCGGGTAGGGCCAGGAACCCACTTAAGACTTGTGATCACAAATTTAAAGAAAAAAAAGGACAGACTTCTGTGTCATGCGTGAAAGAATGCAGATCCTGCATTATGAAGTACAGGTCTATAATACTTTATTAGCAACCTTGGAATGAGATCTAAATAGTCAGAATACTTGGGTTTTAGAAAACCCATAATGTGCATATACTCTATTTTATATCACACCATCAGGGGGTAGCAGCAGCTGCACCCCCAAATCAAGCTTATTGCTATTTCTATAGCAAAGTCAGAAGTGTGATGAAAAAGACATAAAGACAAACAAATGAGTTAAGAACTATCATCTAGTCTTTAAAGTTTTTCAGATTTCACAATTGTAAATAAAGGCCTTTGAATCTTTAATGGATGGTATTTCCTCAATTCACTAGTTGCTGAAGATGTTAATTAAGGCTGCAAGTACAAAAAATGTCCCTGATTAAGTTATGGAAATATCACATACTAAATTACCTTTTTGGAGACTACTGATATATATTAGCATAAGTGCTCTGAGAAGACACAGCTATTTATCTGTAACTCTTGAGGAAACATTTTTACAGGTTTGTTCCCCACCCTCCAACCCCTGCCCAGCACCACTACTATGTCTCGATTAATTTTTCCATAAACCAGGGCTGAAGAGCGTGTTAGAGATTGCTCAGAATAGTGAGGAGAGATTAGAAAAGGAAGCAATTTCGCAAATGTATGCAAGTTATTCCCAGATAAAATGCTTCCAGTAATTGTGCAGCCATAGCCATGGAAATTGAATGTACTTCATCATGTTTTGTGTATTTCTTAATTTGGATAGAAGTGGGGGGAAAATGAGATGTAAATCAGTAGGACCATTTGTGTGAGACGGCGACATGGTTTTACAATACCCTACAACCTTAGAGAAAGCTCAAGGTTCAAAGAACTGTGATTCTCTGAATAAACTACCATCACCAGTAATGAATAAATTAAGCATGAATCAGAAGCTTCACTGTTGAAACAATTACCTTATAGAGACTGCACTTTAGTTGAGGAAAATAACAATGAATACAAATAGAAGATAAATAATATTCATGACCGGTGATTTGGACGTTTTCGACAATCTGAATAAGGCCCCCCAAAGACAGGTGGGTCCTAATCTAGAACCTGTGAATGCTATTTTAGATGGCTAAAAGGGCTTCACAAATGTGACTGAATTACGCTTCTTGAGGTGGAGAGATTACCCTGAGTTACCTACATCTGCTTAACAGGATATTTTCTCTTTTGACCAATCTCTGAAGACGAGAATAATTTGTTCTGATTTTCCGATATTTCTTTGTAAGAGTTAGCTTTACAAATACTGTGTCAACAACTATGAACAAGGAGAATCACGGCTAGAATGAAATCACTGACTCCATCAACTATGTTAATGTCATATATCAGGGGGCTACTACACGCAATGTTTTTGTCTCTAAATAAGATAGCCTAGCAATTTTTATTATATTATGATGTGACACTATGGTTAAACTTAATTTAGCCATGTGGAATAAAAATAAAATCTTTGAGTTTTTGGTATACTAAAAATAATTCAGCTTAAAATGCTCAATAATGAGATTATCTTCTTAGATTAGCTATTATTTTTTACCTATATTGGATAAAATTATCATAAAATAATATAGCAATATTATTTTAATGATTTCCATTAGTGGTAAGGTTAAGGAAAACAGCCGCTCTTCTACAGTGTGTATTGAAAACTGCTGAGACCATGGAAAGAACCAAATAATTTGGCAGTATCAAATATATCAAGAGTGAAAGTATTCACCTTGTTCTAGAAATTTTACCTGCTAGAATCTATCATACAGAATTACTTACATATTGCGCAAAAACATGTGTACAAATATTTCTATTTGAGTGCTACTTGAAAAATGGAAATATTTAGAAACATTTAAAAAATAATAATCCCAGTGTCTACCATTAATATTCATGTGATCTAATGGATGAAATTATGAACTTGGGAGGTAGACATGAGTTTAAAGAAAAGTTCTACCATCCACAGACCAGGTAAATTTGAAAAAGTCTCATAGCTCTGAATTTTAGCTTTCTTGTTAATAAATTGGGATTAGTAATACTTCGTGGAATTGTTGAATAAATTCAGTGACCCAGCATACAGCTGACATGGTAGATTCTCAAAGAATTCTGTCCCCTTCCATTTAGTCTCTTTTATTCATTAGGAGACTTGGTATTCTGATACAAATGCTATGAATACTCACTAAATATATAGTTTTCTGAGCACCAATTAAAAACAGAAAAAAATTAATGTTGTTTTATGCAATTTTAACAACTAACATGTTCACTATCATGAAAAAGCATTTAATATCCTATTTATTCTTAAAAATGTTAAGTTCTACCAGACAGTACAACTTTGTTTCTTATATGATAGTTCATTTTATATGTGAATCCAATCTAAATTTTTTTAGCTCAATTGCATCTTTTGGTTCCACTTCATTTGCTCTATCATATGCTTGTACTATTAATTGTTAACAAGATAGGAGAACGAGGGCTGAAATGAGGCTTACTGTGGCTTTATTTCATAAGAGAAAAGAGGCAATTAATATGCTTATATGTTTACCCATAAAATTTTTATATTTAAATACAACTTTTGTCCTGGTTTCACATTCTAATGAGTTAATTTTAATTTGGAGTTAAAGTTTATGCTGAATATAGATGGGAAATATTGTAATAGTTATGTGATATCAAACATATACTTGCTTGCTTAACATTACTAAACCAAAGTAAGTATGTTTGTATCCAATGCTAAATGCTTAGTTGCTAGCAAAATGATTTTAGCATGAATTTGATTGAACACCTGATTTGTTCAATCAAATTTGATTGAACATTTAATTGATGAAAACTGGAACTGTTGGAAGATTTATTATGGTTTAACAAGATATGAAACAATATAAGAAATTGTTATAGGTAAATTGATATTAAACCTAAATATTAAATATTCTGTATAATATAGTTAAAAGTTTATTCTTTTGTGCTAGAGAACTGTTAACTGAAAAACATTTTAATAATTTATATTTTTCTAAATTACTAAGCTACCTTGAGGCAAAGGATGATGATACCTGTACTTGATCATATTTAGATTTAGACTACACATTTCTTTTATTACAAGGTAGAGTCTTCTCTCTCCTGAGAAATGTAAGTTCTGTCAGAATCCTTATCCTACTACTCAACTCATAGTAATTATACAGTTTTCAGCCACATTTTAAACTTACTTTGAAAATCTTTTATCAGATTTAAAAAAAAAAGTTCTTATGTGAAGATGGATTCAATATCTTGACTAATAGAGCCTCTGGTCACAAAGGAAACACATTACTATTCTCATTCACATATAATTACCTGAAGTAAGAGTTTCTAAATCTAAATAGAGTTATCAGCGCTTCTAACTTTGAGAATTTTTCTAATACAACTACCCATTAAGCATCTGAGCCAAATGGAAATTAATTTTTAGAGCCCCAAAGAGATAAAGATTTTTGCTTCCAATGAGTACAATAAGATTATTATATTTAACTAAAACTCTTATATGGCAATGTAAACCTATTTCCCTTACTGCCGTTTAGAGTTATTCTTTAGAATACTCAGGTAAATATTGACTGATCAACAAACTATAGAAAAACTACTCCAGATTAATAAAATTCGTGTCTAGCTGAGAAAAATAAATGGAAATATAAATAGTTTAAAGTATTTTGGAGAGCAACTTGGCAGCATGTATCAGAGAACTAACAAATCTTTACTCTTCATTTCAGCAATTCCATATCTTATGACTATCTTAAAGAAATTTACCACAAACATCAAAAAGAGCTGTAATGAGATGTTCATAGCAGTGATATCTACAATACAAAACTAAGAAATAGTTTAAGCTAAAGGAATAGATTTATAAACTTTTTTTACATTTACATTGCGGAAGTTTATTATTATATTAAATTCTGTAGCATGAAAAATACTAGTAAATGAAAAAGATTAAATAAGGCAATTGTAGAATTTATTATATCACTCTCACTCTAAACTCAATATTACTCTAGTCTATTGTTAGTCATCTCCATTTTTGTTGCAGAGTGAGTAATCGTCCCAATTTGCAAGGGACTGATATATATCCCAAGATGTGAGACTTCAACTGATAAAAGCTGGAAGGTCCCTGGCAAACAAGAACATTGGCCACTGTACTTTATAGGAACTTGAAAAATATTTGATAAACTAATTAGTAAGTGAAGACAGTTCTGTACAAGGTACAATTAAAACACCATATCATGCTTTATTGCATAGAAGCATGCATAAGAGTAATGCATACAAATTTTGGAAGGAGCTATATTAAAAATAAGGAAGAAGTTTTTCCTTCTTTTTTAAACTTTTCTAAATATTAAAATTTTATATAATGAGTTCTTATTTCCTGAGGGAAAATTAAATCACATCTGAATTTTGAGCAAGAAATAAGACATCAATAAAACAATGACCAGCCAAGTATCTTGTCACAAAGAACATTTTAAAATAAAGACCTTTATTATAATTTCCATTTTTTTTTTCAATTTAAATTTTGTCAGTTAACTTACAGTGCAATATTGGTTTCTGGAGTAGAATTCAGTGATTCTTCACTTACAACTTGCTCATCACAAGTGTCTTCTTTAATATCCGTCCCCCACCCTTCTCCCTCCATCAACCCTCAATTTGTTCTCTCTAAGAGTCACTTATGGCTTGTTTCCTCTATTATACTTTTCAATAAACCATATTTGTTATGATAAAAGTCAGTCAGTCTGAAAAAGTAAACTTTAAGAGGGATATTTTATTTTATTTTATTTTATTTTTACTTTATCACATATCTATTTTCTGTCATCTATTTATCTATCTACCTACCTACCTACCCATCTATCTAAATTCCTCTATATTTAAGATACAGTATTATATTAGTTTCAGGTTTACAATATAGTGACTTAACAATTCTATACATTACTCAGTGCTCATCACAATAAGTGTACTCTTAATCTCCTTCCCTTATTGTACCCATCCACCCACCCACCTTTCCTCTGGTAACCACCTGTTTGCTCTCTATAGTTAAGTGTCTGGTTTTAGGTTTGTTTCTTCTTTCTTTGTTTTGTTTCTTAAATTTCATATATGAATGAAATCATATGGTATATATCTTTCTTTAATTTCACATAGCATTATATTCTTTATATGTATCTATGTTGTTGCAAATGGCAAGATTTTAATATTTTTATGGATGAGTAATATTCCCAATATTACATTGTATGTTAACTAGCAAAATTTAAATTGAAAAAAATGAAAATTATAATAAAAGTCCTTATTTTAAATGTTCTTTGTGCAAGATACTTGGCTGGTCATTGTTTTTTTGATGTCTCACTTCTTGCTCAAAATTCAGGTGTGCTTTTTTTTTAACCCTAAAGATACAAACATCATGATCCAAAGGGGCA
>CM053604.1:63554899-63571265 GCA_028646535.1 Procyon lotor | reverse complement strand
ATAATACATTATATGTTAATAAAAATTAAAAAAAAAAAGAAAGTCAATCTCCTCTATTATTGTTCAATAGTAGTTCAATGTTATGATATATTTACATTATTAATTTTTTTCTTTGAAAACCCATTAAAAGCTGTGGAGAAATAACAGTAAAAAATAAATTCAGGTGTGCTTTTAATTTTTCATTATTAGCGTATAGAAATGCAATGGATTTCTATATAATTCATTTATCAATTCTAATAGTTTTTTGGTAGAGTCTTCAGGGTTTCTGATATATGGCATCATGCCTGCTACAAACAGTGAAAGTATTACTTCTTCCTTATAAATTTAGATGTCTTTTTTTTTTTCTTTTCCTTGTCTATTGCTGTGGCTAGAACTTCACTATTATGTTGTATAAAAGTGAGGAGAGTGGACATCTTTGTCCCGTTCCTGATAATTGGGGAAAAGCTATCAGGTTTTCCCAATTGAGTATAATGTGAGCTGTGGGCTTTTCATATTTGGCCTTTATTATGTCAAGGTATGTTCCTTCTAGACCTACTTTATTGAGGGTTTTTATCATGAATGGATGTTTTATTATGTCAAATGCTTTTTCTGTATCTGTTGACATAATCATATAGTTTTTATCCTTTCTCTTATTGATGTGATGCATCATATTGATTGATTTGCAAATATTGAACCATCCTTGTACCCTCGGAATAAATCACACTTGATCATGGTGAATAATTTTTTAATGTATTCTTGGACTTGATTTGCTAATATTTGCTTGAGAATTTTTGCATCTATGTTCATTAGAGATATTGGTTTGTACTTGTCTTTTTTTGTGGTGTCTTTATCTGGTTTTAGTATCTGGGTTAATGGTGACCTCATAGAATGAATTTTGAAGGTTTCCTTCCTTTAAGAGTTAAAATTTAAATTTAGGCACTGCTCTATAGTAAAAGGATTATAATTAAAACTTATGTAAAATAGCATTTCAACTATTAAAAATGTGTTTCTCTTTAGTATATATGCAATGCCATGAATTCTTTTGTAAGGTCAGTTTATAGAATGTTATAAGAAAAAGAAATAATCTCAGGAATGGGAGAAATATGGCAATATGGTAAAAGGATACAATTTTCAGTTTTAAGATAAGGTCTGAGGAACCAAGTGTAACATAATGACTACAGTTAATACTGTACGATAAGGGCACCTGACTGGCTCAGTCAGAAAAGTACTGACTCTTGATCTTGGGGTCATAAGTTTGAACCTCACATTGATTGTAGAGATCAATAAATAAAATAAAAAAACTTAAAAAAACAAACTCAAACAAAACAAACAAAAAACCCCACTGTATTACATATTTGAAATTTTGCTAACAGAGTAAAGCTTAAATGTTCGCACATAATAAATAAAAATTAAAAAAATAAAGTGATGGATGGGTTAATTAACTAGATGAGAGGAATCCTTTCACAATGTGTGTGTGTGTATATATATGTTAATATACAACTATATAATTATATATTATATAACTATAAATATCATGGTAGTTTAACATATACATGTGTTATATATATATATATAAATGATAGTTTAACATATATATGTGTTAAAGATATATATATATAACATATATATGTTAAACTACCATGATGGACACTTTAAGTATCTTATAATTTTACTTGTCAATTATACCTCAATAAAGCTGATTTTTTTTTAAAATCTCATACATTGATCCTTAATCATTTTTAGTATCAGATATCTTTGACAATCTGATAGAACCTGGACTCCCTTCCCAGGGTGGGGATTTCTATATGTATATGTATATGTATATGTATATGTATATGTATATCCATATCCATATCTATATCCATATCCATATCTATATCTAACTATATATAGTGTCACATAAAATTATTTATACAATTTCAGCTTCTTTGAACAATAATACTGAAAATATTTGCCCGAAACAAGAAAAAGATTAAGGAAAAAAAAGAAAAAGAAAATTAACTTTCTTCTGAATATACCATCCCACATATTTGGTACTACATTGTAATTAACTGAAATGATACACATGTGGAAACCTAACTTTCTTAATGCAAAGACTGTGGTTCCAGTGGTCTCAATTAAATTTCAAAGCAACTCATGCTTTAATTTGAAAAGCAAGTAAAATATGGAAATAACATGTTCAGACTTTTTACTTCACTATGATGTAGAGATACAACTTTTTCCTTGACAATGGATGAGAACAGCCACGGATACAATTAAGAAATACTGTAGTCAGATGAGAGAAAACTCAAGACATGAATGTTATAATAAATAAGTGTTTTTAATGAAGCAAACCATTCTAACAATTGATTTAATTATAGGACATTTAAAAAAGAATTTAAGTTGTTACTCAATTCCTTTAATTTCAAGAGAGTAAGGGCTACAGCATTAGCATATGACCTATGAGCCCAGAGAACCCACTTAACCACAGAGATTGGTTCAGATGTGTGGGATTCAAGTTTGTCTAATTCTTCCAAAGTGTTTGAACTAAAGGAAAAGTAAAGCCATAGAAGCTAGCCACCACCACGACAAACACAGGAAGAGAGGTCTGGTTACAGGATTTGGCAAGTTTTTCCTGGAGTTCATAAGTATGTGAGCAATAAGTAAACTCTATTCTTTTTTTTTTTTTTTTTTTTTGCCAGTGGGAGTTAGATTTCCTGGTACTTTTCAATGGAAATGGTCTTAACTGCTATGCTAATATCACACAGCTAGTAAGTGACAGAGCTGAAATTTCAGTTCATGTCTTCTGACTCTGGAGCCTGCAAGATTATTTCAAATCTATAATTTAAGAGAAAAAGAAACTAATGGCCAGAGTACTAAAACAATTTACTCAGTGTTTCCCTAAACCATCAAGTCTTCACTACTGTGGGGCCAGACTACTGGTGTCCGTGGTCCTCTCTAACTTCCCTAGGCTACTGGGGCTTAAAAACATGCCGCATATAACAGCTTCTTCCATAAACCTTCTCCTCCCAACAGTTATCAGGATAAAATAATATGTGTCCCCTTGCTTTTTAAGAATGAGCAGTTATAATTTTAAGGATCTCTACACTAGGGTCTCTGACCTCACCAAGAAGAGCCCTGTACCTCCCACCACAAGTAATTTTTTCTCATACAGGGTTACACAGAATTAAAGAGGGTCTTATAATTAGGTCACATATCTTTGGACCCCTGTATTTTATTCTTGATTATACCAAACTTTCAGCCTGCATATTATGAGTAGATTTTAACCCTTTCACTAGGGGGATAATGCTTCCTAACACACTAGATCTTTTACTGATCTAGTGAAAGATCTTGATCACTGATCAAAAAAATTATTTTGTTTTAATCGTGTTAAGTAATAGTGTTAAATGTTTCCAAACAACTCCCACTGCAGAAGATGATACATCCCAATATTAATAGCCACAGCATCTCAAATGAATATAGAAATATTATTTCAAAGAGATAAGATATCAAACACAATAGTGCTAGTTTATAATCACCAAGACAGTAATGCATAGCTAAGATATGATGGATAAGCCTCTTTCAAAGCTTTCAGAGTTCTAGCAGCACGATCTCTTTTAAATAGCCACATCTGTTATAAGATAATCCTGTGAAGAGGATAACCTACCTGTTCACTGACTATTCATCTGGTAACAATGTGACAAACAGAAGCAGAAATGGTCAATTGGAGAAGAAGGATACATTTGCGGCCAGTCTGACACTTACAGCAATGCGTTCAGACTTTCATATTCACTGCAAGACATTAGACCTACTCTGATGGGTGCACAGAAGTCATAATGACCTCTTGAAAGTACATTACCATTTCAGGCCTTAAAAATCTCTCAGAGAAAGGTAATTTACTAGATGGAATCAGAGTAATCTAAAAGAGTTTGGGACTTTCTGGCTCCTGGCTTCTCATTCCCCATCTCCAGCTTGTGGGATGAGGACCTTTATCTCATCAATCTCCAAGCCTTTTGGAGAACGTACAATGCAGTGCAAATGTACACTGTGAGGTAAGGGTAACTTATTTCCCCTGGTGCCAGACCCAGATTCAGATTTAAGCCTCATACTCTTCTGCAACACTAGGATAGGATATATTATATGAAAGGAATAATTGAATAAGTCTTTAAATAGCAAAAGTTGAAGCTTAATGTTTCTTAATGGCAAAGTCACATGTTATCACATTTTTAATAGAATAAATTTTTTAAAAACAATGATCAATGGATCATCAAATCTTCTAAAACCAAGAAATCTAAAAGACAAGAGATGCTGGAATTATTTGTTAAGCCCAGATATTTTTGAATATTGTGGCATTATGCCCAGAAATCTAAGAGAGGGAAAATGCTAGAATTGTTCATTATGCTGAGACATTTTTGCATGTTATAGCACATAGCAGAATAATTTCTGGATGATATGAAATGGTATCAAAGCAAATGTCATATATCAAAGAATCAAGAAGCTTAACATATTAAACTTTTAATAGTATGCCATATAATTATATATTATTATATAAATTTTGGTATTATATAACTCTTGCTTATATAAGACCCTGCTTGAATACTTTGTTGCTGTGAAAGTCACTTCTCTGACTTTTCAAGATGAATTAAAGTTCCTTATCTCTTTTTCTGGAAGTCAGCTCTTCTCACAATCATGTGGCCTGAGTTTCGAAATATAAGTAAAAATGAGTTAGCATATGTAAAGCATCTGTCAAAATGCTTGTCACTGGTCAGTGCTCAATAAAGGTTGAATCTTCTCCCTCCTTGCCATACCTGCCAACAATGACACTCAAACACACAAGTACATTTTGTATGGACCTACACGAAAGGGGAGAAACAGGAAAGGGAAAGAGACAGGGAAGAAGAGAGATTTCTCCCCCATGAGGAAAAGTGAGTCAATATTCTCAACTCCACTGATAAACAGAGAATTTGCTTACATTGGGAAGAATACAAATTCCCTGTCTTTGCAGGAGGTGCCCAGACCTGAGTCCTGAGATGCTGCACTTCCCATGAGGAAGCTATAGGGAAGGCAAAATCTTCATTCTTCCAGTACCTTTCATTCCTTTAGGGCTGTGGAGTGAGCAATATTTAATGACCAGCTTTCCAGGAGAAAGAAATTGTCTGCAGCATTCGCCGTGTAAACACTCTCACCATGGCTGGCTATTAATGTGAAGTCACCCAAAGCAAAATTGGGAAAAATGCACTCCCAAACCTCTGACCATGGCACACACTGTGCCAAGGCCCCTTCAGCAGAGCCTCACCCTAAAAATTTGGCTATATTCAGGGGATATACCAAATGGCTTTGATGGCACCAATGTGAAAGATAGTGTGCCATTTGCTTTTTTGATACAGCCTTTAATCAACTTGAGTTATTAATCAATTTTGGGTCCCAGTCCCATGTTACATTTTTGGAAGACCAGATAAAAGTTGGCATTTCCAATACAATATAGGAATTAAAAATAATAATATTTTAAAGTGTGACGCATATTTTACATTCTTCTCAGGCATTATTATCTAATAAAATCACTGAATTTATAAAACAAAGTAGAATTTAAAAATCTATTTATTTATCCATACTTTCCTTTATGCTTTAATACTGGCTATGTTCCAATTTGCTTTCTTCTTCTCTTTGTGCATCTGCTCTAATTTCCTTATATTAAATGCAAATATGGATTGTTCTCAATGGCTTTCAAATGGCAAGGGGGCATGTCTTTTTATGTACAACCTTATTGTATCCTCAGACATTTGGAAAAAGAAGAGAGGTTTCTTCTACTAGCCCGTGAAATTACATGTTGTTCCAACAATCAAATCAGTTAAATTTAGTATTGTTTACAATTTAAAAATCTTTACTGGGACTTCTTAGGGAAAATTAGGATATTACCTTAGTCTTCAAACAAGAAAGCATATGTTTAATTCACAACATACTTAAATCATAACAAAATTGTGTGATCACAAAGTTTTGTATATCTTAGAAACTGCTTTATATCTAGGATCTAGAAAAATGTGCACTAAGATCATACTAGATGCTCAACAAATATTTGTTAAATAAATATATTAATTTCATGGTCTGTGGTCTTTGGAGTTGTCAAAATCCCAAAGAAAAATCAATACATTGAGACCTATAAGGAAAAAATGAGGCAATCATTTTCTGAAATGTCTAACCATCCTTCTCCAAATTGCCTAGTAAAGAATGCAATATAGTGACTATATATTATTCAAATTGAAGTGGGATATCTGAGAAGCATCTTTCTTGTTCTGGAAAAGCATTAAGCTGTGGGAGAAATATGGGGCTAGAGACAGGGTTTAGTGGCAACTTTAATTTACATCAAGTAAGAAAAAAAAACAACAAAAAGAGCCATGGACGTCACTTCAAGAGATTAAAAATTTATTAAATTCTGATAGTGAAAATACTTTTGTAATAGAAATCTTACAAACTGCTAAGTCCGTATGGACTGAGAGAAGTGAGTAGGGCTAAGCATACATTGAAAGATTCAAAGTTCACAAATACGAGCTAAAAGAATAATCAGAATTGACTCTAAGGTAACTACATTCCCTACAAAAAATTTTTTTGAAAATATTACAGTTGTTTTCAGTAGCTGCAATACCGTGTTTTTTGAGAAGAGCCAAATGAATTTTATAACAACTGTCTTGGATAAGTTTTTTTTTTGTAGATGCAAAATCAGGTAGATACAAAAAGAAGGGAATAATATACCCTCTCTCAAGAAATCTAACAAATCTCTTAAAAGGCCATCTGTTCCCTGCTGAAAGTGCTGTGACTCAGTCGTGACACAAATGCTGCATTTAATTTTTCAGCCTGAGCATATTGATTATTTTATCTATTATGCTGCAGAGTGAAGCCAGTTGGCCCTACTCTAAAAGTAGGTGCAATGGAAAGTGACAAGAGTTTTATTACTGCTAGAGGTACCTGGTGGAGCTCTGGGAAAAATTACAAATTTCCAACGCAAAGAAGTCATAAAAATTTATGAGACACAACAAAGAGGAGAAAAGGCACCCAGCAGCAGGAAAGGTGACAAATTCTGAAAGGGATCTCAAATATAAGTTTAATGATCTTCAAGTCTGTGACATTTCATTATTACCTACTGGTAAATATAAGAGAGAGGTAGAAAGCATTTATTGCTTACTGGACCACAAAAAATCATTTTGCAGGTAAAATCAGAAGCAGTCATGCATAAGCATGTATGTTCCAAGCTTAAGGGAAAATTCTGACAATAAAGATGTTTCACTAATGTGCATTAATTACTGTTCATTATATAGAAATCACAAAATGTAACTGCAGAATGTAATGCTGAAAATGATGAAAAATAGAAAAGATACATTTTATTTTATGGGTATAATACCACAAATAAATAATAAATTCCAGATATTATTTCTACGTTATAAAAAATACTATCAGTGTTTAGGTGTCATACAAAGTAAATCAATATATTTGGGACGCGAGTGGTTATAGTAGGACTGTGGCATTATTTGTGTATCTAGAAATGGTGAGGAGCTATGGCAAGTGCGTGTGAAGTTGCCATGAAGCATTGGTCATTATCCACTTTCAGGTCTCCCTAGAATCTCCCAAATCACTTTGTAGTTAACAATCGTACCACTCACAGAAGTGGTTCGGAGAAGTCTCATATCTACTTTAGGAGAGTGGCTCATCATTTAAGAAGTTATGAAAATGTAAATATACCTGGTCTGACAGGAAATCCAATTCTTTAAACTGGGTTTGCCCTCTTCTACCTGATGCTATTTGTCCAGGAAAGGGGTAATCATCATTGGCCATTCCAAACGATGCTTCCTTATTCTTATGCATATGTAGGGTTAGGAGACCAGCCAGTACCTTACCACTGCCAGTGTACCCCCTTTCCCTTCATAGGAGATTTTGATAGGTAATATTAGAAAAGTACATTTCTATATTTGAAAGAGATCCCCAAAAATATAATAGTCCAGGGGTGCCTGGGTGGCTCAGTCGGTTAAGTGCCCAACTCTTGATTTCAGCTCAGGTCATGATCTCAGGGTGACCAGATCAAGTCCTATGTCAGGCTTTGCCCTGGACATGGAACATGCCTGGGATTCTCCCTCTACCTCTCCTTCTGCCCTCCCATGTTCTCTCTCTTTCTCAAAAATTAAAAAAAAAGTCAACATAACCTCTAATATAGCAAAGTTTTTTGTTTGTTTTGTTTTTGCGAGTGTATCTTAAAATGTCAAATTTTTGTGTATTTGTACTCAGATCTAAATTATCTGCAGGTGCATTTCTCATTTTCCTGATACATTTTAGTTGTTTTAAATTAAGCTTTTATTCATTAATTTTCTTCAACCTTTGGCAAGCTCTAAAATTCTTTTTTAGGAATCTCAGATCCACAAATGTATAGCAAGTCTGAGAACAGAATTTCCTCTACTTTATAATTGTTGCCTACCCTATACTTAGCAACATCCTTTAATTTTGTTTACTGCTCATAAATAAAGCCAACCTGAGCAATTAGATCCTTATTCTATTTATCCTTTGGGTGGTTAAACAGCATTAATTATTTGCATGGAGATAGTTCTCTTAATTTCCATGGTGTGGTCTTTGTAAGTTAATGATATCTAATTTACATCACATTTATTCTGGTTCATGATTTCATGCTTATTGTCGGTTCCACAGCTTACTATATATTTGTTTAAAATTCATAAACATATAATACAGTAAATTTTTGCCTACCTTTTTTTCTTAAAAAACATTTATCTCTTTAAATATAATCACTAGTATTACAAACTAAGATTCTAAGAGCACTGAAAAATTTCGAGTTTTAAATTTAGAGCTGTGGTTTCACACCCACTTTCCATTTGACTTGGGTTAATTACTTATTTATGGGTCTCAAGTATTTTTCAACTATAAAAAAAGTAAGGGGGTTCTCAGATTGCAAAGTTGTTGGAAATGGGGAAATTTATAAAGGGTTTAGACTAATTCCTTGCACAGGATGGACATTCACTGTGTTTATCATTACCATCACTATTGCCCCTTTCTTCATAATCATCATTTTATTACAGTATTTCTGAATTTGTCCTGGAATAATTTGAACTGGAATATATTCAGGAATAACTTTTTGGGAGTTATTGTTCTGTCTTATTTTTTTTTTACTTTTCTAGGGCTGCCATCTTGTTCAATTAGGTCACCAAAGTTTATATACACCGTGAGTTGGTACTACCATCTGGTCTTCACTCTTTTTTTTTCTTTTGTTATTTCAAATTATCATGATTTGGGGTATAACATTTGCAATGCGAATATACTCATACTTCAGATTTACTATTTTCAACACACTGATAATATAACAGAAAACGTTTTAGGGTCATTGCTACACTATTTTTGAATTTACATATCTTTGCTACTATGCACCAACATTAAGAAGGCTACCATAAAAAGATTACAGTAAAAATTTAGCCTATTTCCACTTCCAAATGTTCCTAGCAAGTGTCTATTTTGCTTGATTATGGTGAAAGTATTTTCTAAAGCCAAACAAGTGCTACATTTTCTCTTTATGGGGAGATTTCAGTAAATTTCTTTTAACTAGATTTTTCTTCTATCCGTTCCTGATGCTTATTTCTTAAAGTGAAACTCGCTCATAAATGCTGCTGTAATCTTGAGACACGTTTGCATGTTCTAGATTGCTCTAATACAAACTGAATAAAATATATAGAATATTTATTCTGTCTTAGCTCAATTTATAAAACATGGTATTATTCAGTAAAAAGATGTAACACCTGCAAGTCATAACTATATGTCACCAAAATAAATTATGATGAATAGTGTGAAAGATTCTGGCTCAAAAATTATCAGGTTAATATTATGGTACTTTGGTGTAGCAGATGCTTATATTTGTGTGTAAATTATTTTGGGACCATAAAATAGTCACCTTTTATTAAAATTAGCTCTGACATGAGCTAAAAAAATTCAGACCAGAGCAGCTGTGTTGAAAATTATTAAGTACATTAAATACTTATGATACATTAACTTCCACAGGTTAACATCCATCATATCTTTTTTTTACTGAAATTTAAAGTCCTTTCAGAAAGTCTAATTTATATGTTAGGTCATCACAGTTGAAGATGTCACAATATAATTCGTAAAGGCTGCATTATTTTCAGGTCTCTCTCACTTTCTTTTGTGTGACATCTTAAGCATTATATATGTACACATATACGTATACATGTACATATATTCATAAACATATATATATATATATACACATACATACAGAAAATAGCTATGGGAATTTTATATAAACTTTAAACATTTACAAATTGAAGTGGAGCTAAATGCTTTATTTAATAATGTATTATTAAGAATAAATGGAAAATAGCTAGATGCTAATTGTGAGGCTATTTCTCTTCATATATCAGTTATGCTTTTTCTCGCTAAACATTCTTACAGCTCCCAAACAGAGTTAATAGTATGCCTTATGGGCTCTTTGTGGCATTTTGTTTATTCCTCAATTATACTATTTATAACATTATTGCTACAATTTATCTTTTTACTTTTCTATATCCTTCCAGAGATTTTGAATACTTCTAGAATAGGGACTGGGACTTAAGCCATTATATACAGCAATTTGTATTTCTGATGTTGTCTATAAATTGAATTATCCAGTTTCATTTAATAAATACTGTGGTAGGCTTTGCTATCATGGTTCCCAATTATCCCTGATTCCTGTCTGTGTAATATCCTCTCCTCAAATGAGGGCTAGATTTGGTGATTTGCTTTTAACTGATAGAATATGGCAGAAGTAATGTAATCCCACTTCTGAGGTAAGGTTAGAACACTTTGGCTTCTGTCTTGTCTGTCCTTTCCTGATGCCTGAATTGCTGGCCCTGCTGGAAATCAAATTCTATATTGTGAATTGCTGTATAGTGAATCCCTCATTAGCCTTTAGGCGCCAATCAGCAAGATCTGAAGCTTTCAGTTCCAATGTCCCTGAGGAACCAAGCTTGTCCACACCACCTAATGAGTTTTGAAGTGGATCCTTTCTCATCTGAGCCTTGGGATGACTGCAGCCCTAACACCTTCATTATATCTTTGTGACAAACCCTGAACTGGAAGTACCCAATTAAGCCCTACACACAAAAAATGGTGAGAAAATGTTTGTTGTTTTAAGTCACTATATTTTGAAGTATGGTGCCTCATGGCCATAGATAATACAAGTACTTATTGAAAAATGAATTAGTCAACCAATTAATGTAAAATTCAAGTCTGTAACACAATAGGTACTCCAGAACAAATGTCACATTGTAGGGATGTCCTAACCATCTCATGATAAAGAGAAATCATAACTTTTATGTGATATTAGCAGATATAAAATTAAACATTGCCTTCTCATATAACTGTCTTCCTTAGTACCATAGAGTATTTGACTATTTAACACATTTACAACAAGAGGAAATTGGAATTGCTTAACTTCTAGAAATATATTTTTATTTTAGTCTTCAAAAAATTAATATCTAAGTCTAAATTTAATCATTAATAAAATATTTGTAAAACCACTATTCCATTGGAAGAAAAATATGTGATGATGTGAAAAATAACCTCTATCAATAGGGGTTATTTTTAGCAACAATTATGGAGCAATGGGAACATCACTATCTTGGCAATTCATTGAGCACACAAAACTAATTATAGACTCTAATTTCTCAATGAAAACATTATATGTAGAGTTACCCTTATGTCTTATACTGTGACTATTAACATTGGCTATTCTTTTTTTTAATAATGAGGAAGTTCAAATCTTGGTTCATTTCCTATTACTAAAATTCATTGGTAAACCACAGTATCTCAGAGATTCATATTCTTCATTGTAAAAGTAATATAATAATACTTTCCTTTTAGAACCAGGAGAACTGTCACATAATCAGTGACTGATAGATGTTAATTAATATGAATCAATTCTAAACAGAAACAAAAGAGTTTTCTCAAAGGCTCCAATTTTGTACAGCCTATTTTGAAGTTTCATTCATTAAGTCCTTATTTTCTGATTAATTCCTGAAAGATCTCAGGTACTGAGGCTAAATACATGAAAAAAGAAAGATGAAGAAAAGAAAAAGAAAGGAAGGAAATAAATTAAAAAATAACCCTGTACTACTCTAAGTTTCCATCGGTTCACAAATCCTTCCAATTTTCTAAAGTGTCTAAACGATGTTAAACAGTGAATCTTTGAAGACAGGGGCTCTATTTATCCTTATATCCCTATCTTATCTATACAAGTTGTAAAAATGTAAATTAGTTTACCCTTATACAGTATTAACAATATTTAGCACTGCGCAATTACTTTCTTGTAAAGTTTCTGTTTTGAAATACTTCTAGACTTACAGAAAACTTGCAAATATGGTACAGAAAATTCACATATACCATTCACTTAGAACCCTTAATAGTAACTTATCTAACTTGAGCACAATCCTGGAAACCAGGAAATAAACACTGACACAACACTAATAACCAGTGGTGGGATATTACAGAAGTTCTCCAGAGAAAGGATGGGGAAAGCCCTGATTTGTAGTGTTTGCCTATTTCCTTGTTTTTCGATTCCCACCATGGTCAATTTCAACCTACCAACACAACATTATTAAACATGAAGAGCACAGAGTGGGCTTGTCCCAGCCGGTCTAAGCCAGCTCCAGCATACCACTCCTATCAGCTAAACTACTGACTTGATTTAATTTCACTAGTTTTCACCAAATGTCCTTTTTATGTTCCAGGATCCAATCCAGAACCCCACATTGCACTTAGTGTTGGGTCTCCTTGGTCCCATCCAATCTATGACAATTCATCAGATTTCCCTTTTCATTCATGATTTTGACACTTGATGAGTAGTTGTCAGCTATCGTGTAGATCTCTCTCAAGCTGTTTCTCACACTTAGATTGACATCATAAAGTTTTGGCAAAAAAAAAAAAAACCCACAGGATTGATGTTGTGTTCTCAGGGGTAGATGATATCAATATATCTTATTATTTTAACCAACTATTTGACAGATTTCTCTGCTGTAACACTCCCAGTCTGTTCTTTGTAAATGAAAAATATTTGGAAAGGGAGGATACATTGAGACTCTACAAAAATCCTGATATCTCATTTCTCCTCAAATGTTTGCCCACTAATATCAGCATTCATTCATAGTTCTTACCTGCAACAATTATTACACTAGTGTTTCCTAATGATAATACTTTATTTTTCTAATGTCTTCTACCTTTATTACAACTTTTTAACATTGAAACATTCCTAAAATTAGTATCTACATAGAAATGGTAAGTAGTAATGAGTCAAAACTTGTTGATTACTTACTTCTTCCCTTTTTAAACTCACACTGGCCGATTAGTCTTTACTAGAAGGGCACACTAAGAGAGGAGTGGGAAGGCTTTTTTGCCAGAGATATGTTTATTTTTATGTCAATGAAAAGAGAGATCTTTTTGAGGGTTTTGTGGCCTTGCAGAAAACAAAGCTGGATTTGAAGAAGGAGTCAACATCCTGGGATGAAGCAGACTGGAGGTATCATCAAGTAATTTTACATGTAACTTTGGGTAAAGCATATGACCTTTTTGAGTCTTAGGTTTTTTCATCTATAATATAAGAAGCTTCAATTGGATGATCTGTTAGATCTCTTTCTACTCAACAAAAGTATTGTTATGATTTTTTTTCATTATAGACCACAATTGAGAGTAATAATTTACTTCTACAATAAGCCAGTTTAAATCATATATATAAACAGTTAACCTTCCATTTCTCTCATTTGTACTTGTTTTCCTTTCTAAATCACTGTTTTTTTTTTTTTTTAAGACTTATTTATTTGAAAGAGAAAGAAAGAAAGTGGAAGAGAAGGCATGAATAGGAGGGCCAATGGGGGAGGGAGAGAGAATCTCAAGCATACTCCATGCTGAGTGGCAGCCTGACATGGGGTTTAATCTCATGACCCTGAGATCACAGACTGAGCTAAAACCAAGTCAAAAGCTCAACCAGCTGCACCACCCAGGTGCCCTGTCCTTTCTGCATCACAGTTAACTCATACCGTTCTACCATATTGTTCCTCTGCCACCAAAGAACAATTAATATTTAATCAGTACTTGATTATAAAGACTTTCTCTCTCTCTGATTAATTGCTGTATCTCGATACCCAAAAGGCAGGCATAAAGTATATCCTCCATGTATATTTTTCATTTTTTCTTGAACAATTGGTTGAATTAATCCCCACAATAGACCTTTATGAGACTCTCCCTTGGAGGTGTTTTATCTCTTAGTAATGTAAATAGTATTCTCCCTAGAGTTTCTTACTTTTGGATGTGTCAAATTCCATCTTACTATTGGCATGGATTATAAATAGAATCTCTTTTCTTCTTCAGGTACTTTTCCCCTGAGGGTAACAGATTTTAAAATTGGGGCTTAGATATGACATTTAATCTATAGTCCTTCAACACTGATCAATGCAAACCAGATTCAGGGAAGTGATCCACATCCCCAAGCAAATATAAAAATCAATTTTACCTGCTTCATCAATGCATGACTTGTCTGTGCTACATTTTTACTTTTCTTTCATTCTTTAAAAACTGCTCATAGTCATCTGCATGAGGATGTAAGGATTAAGCAGATGGTGATTTGAGCCATTTTAATGAAAATGCATTATGGATGTTTTCTTCCTCAGATGCAGAAACTATCACATATATAATCTATGATAATATATCAGTCAGTTTCTATAATTGATGTATAACTTCTATAGGAAGTTCAAACTCTGGAAAATGACTTATGGTTGATTGACAATATCTGATTCACTCATGAGTGAAATATTTCTCAAATGTGTTGGAATGTGGCAGTTCAACTTTGGGTACTAAAGAGTCTAATATCTTATCCCCTTGTAGGAAAAAAAAAGTCTCCAAGAAATGTTGCCTTAATTCATTCTGGAAATAAAAGTAAGGCATGTAAATCTCTTTCCTGTCATGCTTTCAAGAAAGAAGAGGAGAACAGGAAAAGAATGGATGCAGATCACGGAGATCATATAAATATTTCCCCTTTATTTTGGATTAAATCATTCCTTCTTGCTTGCAAGAGTATATAAATTAGAAAGTGAAAAATTTTCATAAGTAGTCATGCATTATACATTCATAAAAATTTGTTCGGTGATTTGCAATACAAAAATATTAGTAAGACATACCAAATACTGTAAATGCATCATGAGGTTACCATTACGAAATCAAAACTAAGTGAAATACTACTTTGAATTACTTTTATCACAACAAATTATCTATGTTAATATGGCCTTATTTTGTGTGCTACATCACTATATTCAATTCATATATTTCTCTCCATAAACTCCTAGATAAAACCTGACACCACCTTTGCTCTTCAGAGGCAGGAGATTTTCCTTCCTAACTGACTGAGGAAGTGCTCTACTTCCTCACCTCAGAGTAGAACCAGGCTGGCCCACAGCCTATCTTTACTGACACTGAGAATATATCCTTCTTCACTGCTTGGTGGTCTTCAGACTTTTTTTAATCCCTAAAAGGTCAATGAGTCTAATTAATGAATCTTAATGAGTCTTTGTTAAACTGAAAACAAAGTATTTGTTCTATGATTATATGTAAGCATGGCTCTGCTTAACACCTATAAAAATAGGTTTATTTAGTATGTAAAAATATATGTAAGCATGGCTCTGCTTAACACCTATAAAAATACTTTACTTCTCTACATGAGACTTTAGCTGATGAACTATGAAATACCAAACATTATAATAAATAGACCTGCATAACCATGGAGGCAATGTGGAGAATGAAATGAGAAAAGGCAATGTGAAAACAGGCAAAAGGCTATTGCAAAAATCCAAGTGACAGATGATGAGACCGAACTAAAGCACTGAAGATGAAGATGACAAGAGGAGGGAAGAAGAATTAGAATCTGAGAACAAAGTAGATGTGGAAATTAATGAAATGAAGTGTCAAGGAAGCCTGTGATGTTTTTAGCACTTAAGTTATTCAATAGAATTTAAGTAATTTTCTAATCACTCACAAAATATTAGGTAACAGCTAAAATTACATATTCATAGATAATTTGAACTCAATTTCAACTTTTTCTGTCTAAGACCATTATAAGACATTGATAGGTAATCTTCATATTACTATATTTATTGAACTGGAAGTATTATATACTTTGCAGTATCACACGTTTATTACTAATATTAACAGCTATTATTACTGTCGAAAAATCTAAATTATTTGACTATCTAGTTTGAGAATCAGCCACAGTTGTTGTTTTTCTTTTCCTCCTTCTCATTTTGACCACTTCACAGTTCATTATCGCATCCAACAGAGCAAAAGGAGGATAGCAGAGTAAAAATTAGATTCCTACTTATCACACACA
>CM053604.1:63530040-63554399 GCA_028646535.1 Procyon lotor | reverse complement strand
TTGTTAAAAAGTAGATTTTGATTCACAGTTATGAAAAAGGGCCTGAGATTCTGCATGTCTAACAATATCCTAGGTGATACCTATGCCATGGGCTAAGGCACTTACTTTGTGCATAGAACAGCACTGTGCATGGAAATATAATAGGAGCCACATATATGATTTAAAATTTTTAATATCTGCATTAAATAATCTTCTTAAAAGATGTGATGAATTTCAGTAATTTGTTTTGTTAAAACAAATACAACTGAAATGTTGCCATTTCAGCGTATTATTAATATACCATTAATAATACCATGTTTCGCATTCTTTTCTTAGTACTAGCTTCAAATCTGATGTATTTCATACTTCCGGCCATCAGTTTGTACTAGCCTAGTTTCAAGTGCTCAATAGTTATATGTGGGTAGGAGCTACCATGTTGATCACCACAGATATAAAGTAATTTATGTGATTTAAAAAGAAGCACAATAATTAACATTTTAGTAGTGAAATGGTGCATTCTGTTCTTTTCTAAATTCCTCCCTTTTTTTTTTAACCATAGGCTCTAGGTGCTTTCTGTTGTGATCGTATGATAATAGCACCATAATTTATTTTATCCCTGCCAAGGAAATGAAACAATCCAGAGAAGGCCCCTGAAGCCTTGATCAGACCATTAGAAATCCTGAAACAGGATAATTAGAGAAAAAAGGAAAGTAGGAATAAAAGCAACAAGAGCAGGAATGGAAATAAGTTCTTTCACCAAATTTTTTTTTAAGTGCCTACTATGTTCCAGATACTGCTCTGGCAGTGAAATTATAATAGTGAACAAGAACAATGCATTCCTGTTTTCAGGACTTTTGGAGAGAGTGAACGGGATAAAAGTGATGGTGGTTAGGAATAAAACTGTGGAGGAAGTTTATGCATAAATAACTGCTCTAGGCCAGTGAAGGGAAAGTCATAAAGAAAAACATTTGTAGCATCTGGCAATTTGAAATGAGTATGTCAGAGCTCAGCTACATAATAGTTTTATGCATATATCCTCAAATTGAGCAAATCAAAGTTTTTGATGATTATGGCATTAAAAAATAGAGGTTTGACTACATGTACAGAGAGATATCAAGAATGAATTCAGCTATTATAAATTTTCATTTTTAGAAGAAACACCCTCAGTCCATTGCAAGGTTGAGGCCATTGACAGATGCTGAGTTTAAACATTTTAGAACATGTATTTCAAATTTAGAACTTCTTTTAAATTACCAGGTCCCTCTTAATTATAATTGAGGTTTTCTAACCAGCAGCATTATTCTACATATTATCCTTTCCTACTTTCATAAACTTCATTCTCTTTTGGTTTCATTAAGTCATGCTCCTAGGCTTCCTCCTATACGTCTATCCGTTCCTTTTTCCTTTCTTCTCCTTCGCCCCCCTCACTTTTTTTTTTACTATTTATTATTTTATTTTTTCAGTGTTCCAAGATTCATTGTTCAGGTACCACACCCAGTGTTCCATGCAATTGGTGTCCTCCTCAATACCCACCACCAGACTAGCCCAACCCCCACCCCCTTCTCTTCAAAACCCTCAGTTTATTGTTCTTTATCCCCTTTCATAGCCAGGCTCTAATTGCAAAGTCCCCATGAATGGGTCCTGATCCTTTTTCTCTTTTTTATATAGATTTTCCCTTGGTAATCTTGCTGAGGACTGTGTCTAGAAATATAAATTTATAACTCATGCCAAGAATTTCCTCTCTCTCTCTTTTCCCTGATCTCTCTCTCTCTGATCTCCCAGGTGACTTATAGAAATTCCCTTTTGATTATATTTTTTATATATTTTAAAAATAATTCTTCAGAGGTGCCTGGGTGGCTCAGTCATTAAGCGTCTGCCTTCGATTCAGGTCATTATCCAGGGTTCTGGGATCGAGCCCCGCATCGGGCTCCCTGCTCAGCAGGAAGCCTGCTTCTCCCTCTACCATTCCCTCTGCTTGTGTCCCCCTCTCGCTGAGTTTCTCTCTGTCAAATAAATAAAATCTTTAAAAAAAATAATTCTTCATGAATTACTCTTTCTACTTATACCTAGTCTTTTTTATCTGAATAAATAACATCATACAGTTGCTCAACCTGGAAATGTTTGAATCACACTTGATCTCTTTCTTTTCCTATCCATATTTAACCCATCAGCAAATTCTATTGATTTTAAATTCAAACATACATTTTGAATGTATTCACATCACTCCAACTCCATTACAAACACTTTAGTCCAAAACATAATCATTTCACATCTAAACTACAGCAATGGCTTTCATTCTTGTTTCCATATAATTGATTCTTCACATTGCAGCCAGAATATTCTCTATAAAAGTCAAATCAGAAAGTGACTACTTGGGGCACCTGGGTGGCTCAGTGAGTTAAAGTATTCAGCTCAGGTCATGATCTCAGGGTCCTGGGATTGAGCCCCGCATCGGGCTCTCTGCTTGACAGGGAGCTTGCTTCCCCCTCTCTCTCTGCCTGCCTCTCTGCCTACTTGTGATCTCTCTCTGTCAAATAAATAAATAAAATCTAAAAAAAAAAAAAGAAAGAAAGAAAGTGACTACTTAAGGCTCTTTAGAGGAGTCCTATTTAGAATAAAATCTTTTTTTTTTTTAACAAAAAGTATTAAATGCTATAAAGATCTGGCCCCTGCCTACCTCTTCATTTTATCTCCAACTATGTCTATGCCCCCATCACAGTTCATCAGTTATAGTAACTTATTTTCTGTTTCTGGAAATCACTAAGTTCTTTCTTAACCCTGAGCCTTTGCATTTTCTGTTCCGTTTGTGTAGAATGTTTCTCTCCCGGTTGTCTTCATGGCTGACTCCTCTTTGTCGTTCAGGTTTTAAACGAAACCTTCTCTCTTTAGAGAAAACTCCTATTATTCTATTTAGAACAATATTACATTACTCTCATCAATTACACTTTCACAAATCACCTTTTTTCCCCCATAGTATATATTTCAATATGTAATTTTCTTCTGTTTTTGTTACTTTTTAGTTTTCTGACTCTACTAATAGCAGAAAAGATTCCCAGAACCTGGCACATAGATAATGCCATAAATATCAATTGATTGTTGGATAAACTGCATGAGTGTGGGGAGAATTGCTTTCTACTCTCAGATCTGCTACTTACAAACTATACTTTAGTCAGTAATGGATGCTAATCCTTGAGTATGTTTCTTTGTAAGGTAAATAAGCATCAAAGTATGAGTTCCCATTTAATATGAGCTTATCATTTTATGAAGTAAGAGAGTGGATAATGAAAACAACTAATAGTGACAATATTTACTTATTTACTATAAACCATTCATGCCAACTGGCTAATATATCCGTGAAATTACTCAGCTATGCTGAAACCACAATTCTGGAAGAGTCAGCAATAGATATCAATTCAATTTTGTCTGCTAATGTAGGGAGAAATATAGAGACAATACCAAATGGCAGATTTTGCACTTTGTATCTGTGTTTTGCTTTTGGTAATACTGAATTGCATGTAGTCTATAAGCATAAGTGAGCTGGGAAATGGGAATGAGTATGTCAGAAATTTATTCTATGTTTAGGGTAAAATATCCTAGGGCTAAAATTAAAATTGATCATAAAAAGGTCTATGTATATAATCAAGAGATGACTATATTCATATAATACAATACTGTGAAAGACACTCACAATACAAGGGCCAATTTTATTAGGCATTTATGTGTGCTTTTATCTCTGTGACTTACTATCCATGATATGCTAGGAACAGGCAGAAATGTCTTACATACATTTCTTGTTACTATAAAAAATGATTTAAATTTAGTATACATCTCTTTATTTAATAATCTCTTCCTTGTTCTTGCTCATGCTTCGCAAACCTGTATATTAATCCATGTCATTCTTTCATGTCTATAGATTTGCTGTCTCTTATTTTTTTAAAAGATTTTTATTTTTAGATAATATCTATACCCAATGTGAGACTTGAACTTAAAACACCAAGATCAAGAATCACATGCTCTACCAATTGAGTCGGCCAGGTGCCCCCTCATTGTTAATTTTTGTTTATACTTTGTCTATCATATCATTACTTGTTATGACTAAGTTGAAATCATCTTAATGTCTTCTAAATGATCAACACTCTATGAATGTGTGTAAGAATCAAAACATAGTGACCGAAAGAACACTCTGTATTTATGTTTGTAATTTTCAATAATTTGATCAGATAATATTAACTGTCTAAACCTTGGCTTAAGACAAAGCAGTTGTATGTAGCTCATGAGTAAATACATAAACATTTTATATTGTCATGAAAATTTACTCCTTCTGAGCTTCTAACTAAACCATCTACACCTTAAGGAGCAGTAGAGGAAGTTAGTTTCTGCTATCAGAATATTCCACAATCCACTGATAGATATTAACTTCATGTAATCTAAACATTATCCAATTTTGTTAACAAAAATTTGTAACCTGGATGCGTGCATCAGAGGAACAGTGTTCATCTCTCTTGATATACTGCTATCATCAGCTGCAAAACTGATTGCCAGCAAGTTGTTACTAATAATAGAGTACTGATTGTGAAAAGTATTTATTTTGTAAAACAAGTTCATAGAAATTTCTTCACATAACAAAATGGAAAGTGAGATGAGAGAAAGAGTTGATCACTACTCATTTGCAACGTACAAGTAATAATACTGCTTTTGTGGTTATTACATATTATTGGACTCCTTATAACTCCCTATTCAAGCCAATTTTTATCCAAGATTATCATGGTCTATTCTTACATACTAAAAAATTGAATGCTGCCTGCCAGAAGCATTTTGTTATGATTAAATTCTCAAAACCAGTTGGAAAAGAAAAACTGCAATGGGATATAATCATTTTCACACTATAGAAGTATTTTATGCTATTCACTCAAAATATTAGATTGCATTCATATTATGAGCCAATTATTAATCAACATGTGTTAAAAACAAAGAGATTTGCTGTCTGTGCAATTTATTTTAAAGATTTTTATTTTTGGAGGTGCCTGGGTGGCTCAGTAGGTTAAAGCCTCTGCCTACAGCCCAGGTCATGATCTCAGGGTCCTGGGATCAAGCCCCCCATTGGGCTCTCTGCTCATCAGGGAGCCTGCTTCCTCCTCTCTCTGCCTGCTTCTCTGCCTACTTGTGATCTCTCTCTCTCTTTCAAATAAATAAATAAAACCTTTAAACAAAAAGATTTTTATTTTTGAGTAATCTGTATACCCAATGTGGGGCTTGAACTTATAACACCAGTATCAAGAGTCACATGCTCTACCAACTGAGCCAACCAGGTAACCCCCCATAAGTTAATTTTTATTTTTACTTTAACAGATCATTACTTACTATGACTAAGTTGAAATAGTCTTAATGTACAGTACCTGTTATAGTTTCTAGTGATTTTAAAATAAGACAGTATTTTAAACAATTATTAGAAAGCATTGTTGGGGCACCTGGGTGGCTCAGTGGGTTAAAGCCTCTGCCTTTGGCTAGGTCATGATTTCAGGGTCCTGGGATCAAGCCCCGCATCAAGCTCTCTGCTCCTTGGGGAGCCTGTTTCCCTCTCTCTCTGCCTGCCTCTCTGCCTACTTGTGATCTCTCTCTCTCTGTCAAATAAATAAAGAAAATCTTTTTTTAAAAAAAGCATTGTTTAATATTCACTAAATGTAAGGAGTTTACTCAAACTACAATAGCTTACTTTGAATTTATCTACTTTCATATGTCACTTTAATATAGTTACTTTTATATTAAAGTTCTAGTACTCTTAATATTCTCACACTTGTTCAAGTCAAAACTTAAATCACTGGTGTATAAACTAATTTCTTCTTCTTTATGAGTTAATAAATAATGGCGATAGAAGAGATCAATGCATCTACACAATTGCTTTGAAATTAGAATCTCTTCAGTGATGTTGACTGATGAGTTAAGACATTTAAAGTAGTGAGGATAATGTTTTTTAAATAATTGCCATTCCATACACGTCAATTATTATAACTATTTCCCCTATCTTCTAAAAACATGGGATCCCAATACAACTGATTTCTGATACATTCTCATTGTTTCTCTTCTACCTAAATATCAGAATCTACAGGGAACTCTAATGAAAAGTATTTCTTCTCAGGGAATAAAATAACTTTTTACTTTTCCTGTGAGAATTAGAAAATTGAGATCAATGACATCCCTGAATATATCCCTAAATGATATTCCTAAATAGGACAGTCATAAGCAAATTTATGCTTAAGTTTTCTTGATACAGACATATTTTTCAAGAGATCAACCTGTGTTATAATAATGCACTAACCACGTTATTCATAAACCATGTTTTATATATTAAATTTATTTTTATTTCCCCCAAACAAAATATTTTACTCCTTATTCTTATATTTTTCTAATGTTATTAAAATTAGCATCCTTTCTTATCAATTTAAAAAATAATTTTAGAATGGCTAAAATTAACAACACAAGAAAGAGCAGGTGTTAGCAAGGATGCAGAGAAAGTGAAACCCTCTTACACTGTTGCTGGGAATGCACACTGGTGCAGCCATTCTGGAAAACACTATGGAGGTTCCTTAAAAAGTTAAAAATAGAACTACTCTATGATCCAGCAATTGTACCACTAAGTATTTACTCAAAGTATACAAAAATACTAATTCAAAGGGGCACATGCACCCTGATGTCTACTAGCAGCATTATCAACAATAGCCAAATTATGGAAACAGTCCAAATGCCCAAAATTGATGAGTGGATAGCAAAGATGTGATATAAATATAGCAGAATATTACTCAGCCACCAAAAAAGAATGAAATCTTACCATCTGCAACAACATGGATGGAGCTAGTGTGTATTATGTGAAGTGAAATAAGTCACAGAAAGATAAGAGCTATATGATTTCACTCATATATGGAATTTAAGAAACAAAACAGATGAACATAGGGAAAAGAAAAAAAAAAGAGGGAAGCAAACCATAAAACAGATTTTTAACTATAGAGAACACACTGAGGGTTCCTGGAGGGCAGGTGGGCAGGGGATGGGCTAAATGGGTGATGGGTACTAAGGAGGGCACTTGATGTATTAAACACTGGGTGTTATATGTAAGTGGTGAATCACTAAATTCTATTCCTGAAAGTAATAGTACACTAAATGTTAACAAACTAGAATTTAAATAAAAACTTGAAACATAAAACAAAATAAAAGTAAAAAATAAATAAAAACAATAATTTTAAGTTACTTAACAAAATCCTTATTATTTCCATGCTATTATCTAGTATTTAATTGCAAAACAACTGAACTAATATAAATCATTATTTTTGCATAAAATGCCTATTTCCAGGCATTTCTCACCTAAAATAATAATTTAAAAAATCCTCAATTGGTAATTAAGAGAGAATATTTTGAGAATGGTGCCTGTAAAGGTTTATTCTTAAAACTCAGTATTCCTATGCTACTTATTTGAAGGTTTTAACAATATACCCATATGTACACCTACTTGCATGCACACACACACACATATATATACACACACATATAAATATGAATTACTAATACTTTTATGTTAGTTATCTGTCATAAGGAAGACAATGTATAGAAAGGGGTACTTTATCAGTATGATATGCACTTTAATATAATGAAATGTGATTCACTGGTACAAATTTTCTCATTACCACTGATTCTTTGCCCATTATTGAACTGTAGCTAAAATCCTGGTTAAAAAGAAATATTTGGAAATGATTCTTTCAGTTGGTTTTAAAACATTTCACTAAGATCATTTAACAAAATTATTTCTAAAAAAGTGTGTCTCACTGATTACTATTTTTACAGTAGTAATAAGTGATAACAAAGTAATTTTCAAAATCTAGGTCATTATAATATTAATGTATTCTAAAGAAATGCTCTTAGTATTTATGTGTTAAATAAAAAGTCATAGGCTCAATTTGGCTGCATAACCTCAGTTTAGTTCAGGTATTCCATTTTCACAGATAACATAAAATGTATAAATTATTGTTTATTAGACGATCTATTGTATTCTATCTTAAAGAATACATACACAAAAAATTTCATATATTTGTAAAAGACACACTCATCCTTCCATTTTGTTTTGGTGATAAAAAAGGCTGAATTAACACAGACTGAATGGCTGCACTTACTGCTGTTAAGTGTGAAAATCTTTCCCTGACAGAATTACAATTTGTGTTATGTGACCCATAACTTTTTGGGTTAGTGGAATCTCAGCTGCCACCACATCTCTGCACTCCATGACATTCTTACTCAAAGTTAAAAATATTTCTTTGTCTTTAATTTTTTACTTCATTGAGCAATACCAAGACCTAAAAAAAGAAGGAGGATTTCAAACCACCCCCAACTCTGCTAAGAATGAAAGCATTTGACTGGAATTTTAAGGAAAAAAAAATTTTTTTTGCTAGCCTTGAATTTCTAGGATTAATTGAAGCCAGGATTAAAAATATCTGACTGATGATACATTGTCTTATTAATGTACTTTTAAAAGTATTTTGTTTTGAGAAATGTCTTCATTGAAACAGAATTGGCCACTCTTCTGATCTTTCTCACGTAAAACATTGGTTTTCTAGTCCTCAGGTTTCCATATTCTTTCAAAAGGAAATAAAGAGTTTTCTGCTGGTGCTAGGGAAAGTAGAATTTTTCGCTGGGGAAAATAATTGTTAATGATTCAATTTTCTTATGTCAGAAACACATTGAAAACCAAAGCATAGAGTTAAAATAGGAAAAGCGGGATATCTACCAATGCTTGCTAGGGGTCCATATGCAAAGCATTTTCTCTTCTCCATGTCTCATAGTCTTGTGGTGAGGACTAAATTAGTGAATGCATGTAAATCCCTTCGAGCAGTACCTGGGACAAGTAAGCATTCAATAAATGTCAGCTTTATTATTACTATTATTATTAATTTCAGGTAAGATAAAAATTTTACCAAATTTCCACAAAGACCTCATTATATGTAACATGAATCCCAAGAGCACTCTCTTAATTATAAAATCACGATGAAAATCATTAGTTATCATTAATTCATGATTAAAATTCTCATCCAAGTTGCTGTTAATGCTTATGTTTTTCTATCTCTAATAAAGCAATAATACAACATGCAGTCAAAATTATTTATCTATAGTTGAATTGTTCATATCATAGATTATTTAGAATGAGGCTTTAATCTCATTCTTTTTTTTAACCCCTTTTTTTTAAATCCCTTTTAATCCCTTTTTTTAGGTCTTTCTGCTGGACATGACACTTCAAATCCATCTCTATCTGTTTCTAGTTGGCATATGCTAGGGGAATTGAAAACAATTTTGATATTACTCTAGCTGAACACTGTTAGTGAAGCAAACATGCTGTCAAAACTACACACAGTATATCCCAAAGGTAAATGTAAAAGGCTTGGACATTAGCTCTGCTACCATTGTCCACTATTAGTCTGAATAATCAAGAATTCAATGTAATTAAAACATTGTTATACCCAACAACTTTATATTTTCAACACATGGAAAGAGGGCAAAATATGAGATAGCAAAACAATAAAAAAATATTTTTTTTCTTTGGATAATGGCACTTAATTGAATAAAATAGATTTTAATGAACATATGTTTCCTTTATAGAACTATTTTTAATCCAGGTTTTATAATATGCTGAGGAAAAAAAGCCAGTCTAAAAAGATCACATATGATTCCATTTACATGAAAAATCCAGAATAGGCAAATCTATGCAGGCAAAAGTAGATTAGTGGTTGCCAAGTGCTGGGGGATGTGGGTGGAAGGAGATGAAGAGTGACTTTGATGGGCATGGAATTTCTTTTTGGGGTGATGAAATAGTCTAAAATTAGAATGTGGCAATGGTGCACATCTGTTTGAATCGATTAAAATCATTGAATTATGTACTTCAAATGACTGAAGTCTATGGTTTGTAAGTTATACATTAATATAGAAGTTTAAAAAACTAGTTTCTTAAGAGAAACTTATCTTCAATGTTATAGAAAACAAATTATTAAGAAAGACTAAAAAAAGTTTTTGAAAATTTTAGTCAATTATCATGACAAAATAAAATCCATTATCATCATCAACATATTTTTCTACATTATGTTGTAGTGACTATGTATAATTTCACTGATTAAAAATGGAATTATAATATCACCAATAAACTTATCATGAAAATTATATTTTAAGCAGTGTTCTATGCTTCTTGAATGGCTTGTTTCAACTAAAGAATTCTTTCCACAGTTCTAGTCTTTCTTGTAAATGCAGGAAAACACAAATTATATGTGTCATTTGTATGTCCAAATGGAATAGGAACAGCTATTAATCATTATGTTTGGTGATTGACCAAATATAGCTTTTGGTTTTTTTGAAATTGTTTTTACCAGAGCCAGAATGAGGGAGGTAGCATGAGGTGAAAGAGTTGAGAGACAAAGAAATTGAGCAACCAAACAGGCATAAGAGAAGAGAGGCCCCATTCCATTTTACTCCAAAGAGAATACAGACTCTACATATAAAATACATACATGCAAGTCATGCCCAAGATATGTTAACCTATTTTCTAACTCACCTAATCCATTTAGTGCTGTGCCATTAAAAAGTGCCATACCTTGTTATTGACATAATTCTTAAAGCAAGCTAAAGACCTCTGTGCTCAGTTCTGTCCCTACACATTGAATGATTATGACAAGCTTGCACATTATACTTACCACATGTCAGGAACTGTTCTCTGTGCTTTATATATGATAAATTTTTATCATTATGTGGTGAAGTAGATTCCACTGTTAAGCACATTTCACATATGTTAAAAAAAAAAAAAAAAAACAGGTCCTAAGAAGTTGAAATAACTTGCCAAACAGGCAAGGGGTAGAGCCAGAATTTAAACCCTGGTGTCCTGATTGGTACATTTCTGCTCCAAACATCGCACTGCTAATCAAGTGATGCTCCACTGCTTCTCTTAAAATAGTCTATTACTGAACAAGTAACACTCCTAAAGAACACAACCATCTTCATTTTTTACATAGTTTAGAAACATCACAACATCACTAGGGACAGACTTTTATTTTTTTTTAACTCAAAGTGATCATTAAGATGGTTTTGTTAAAGGTCAAAGTAGAATCAAGAAATTGTATGTCCTCAATACTTATCAGCACACTACAAGCAACAGTTCATCGGTACATAAGAGGCTATAAACATAGAATAAACAAAAATTTGGACTTTAGTTAATTTGGTACCTTCACAATATACTCTCTGTGTATTTTATTGAAAACAATAACTTCTTATTATATTAAACTGAACTAAGTGGAAGACCAGGGCAAATTACTTCCAAGAACGTTCTGACTAGGAATTTATTCTGTTTTTTTTCTAAGTACAGAAACTATTGGCCATCTCTCAATGCAATATTTCAAAATGATTCTATAAAAGTTAAGTTTAAAGACCCAGAATAGCCAACACAATATTAATGGACAAGTATAAAGTTGATATATTTTATGAGGTAGTTTGCTACCCAACTTTAACACTTACTATAGAGTTACATAAATCTAGACTGTGGGACTGGTGAAAGTGAAAAATTGATCAAAGAAACAAAATAGAGAAAGCACAGAAAGAGACCCCATAAATATAATCAAGTGATCTCTGACAAAGGATCAAAGGCAATACAATGAAGCAGTAAAATAATGACAGTCCTCTCACCAAAAGGTACTAGAACTGGTTATCCACATGCAAAATAAATAAATAAATAAATGTAGACACAAACTTTCACCCTTCAAAAAATCAAGTCAAAATGGATCACAGACTTAAATATAAAACACAAAACTATAGAACTCATAGAAAGTAACATTGGAAAAAAATCTACATATCCTTAAGTATGGTGAAGACTTTTTAGGTACAACACCAAAGTCATGACCCATGATGAAAAATACTTATAAGCTGAACTTCATTAAAATTAAAAACTTCAGCTCTGCCAAAGACACGGTCAAGAAAATGAGTAGACAAGCCATGGTCAGGGGAAAAAAATTGTTAAAAGCCCCATCTGATGATGTACTGTTATACAAAATATTCAACCAACTATTAAAACTTGACAATAATAAAACAAAACCCAATTAAACAATGAGACAAAGACCTTAACAAACATCTAAACAAAGAAGATATATAGATAGCAAATAAGTACATGTCATCATATGCCATCAAAGAAATGAAATTTAAAGCAATGAGATACCACCATGCACCTATTAGAAAGGCCATAACCCAGAACACTAACAAGACCAAATATTGATGAAGACAAAGCAATAGAAACATCATTCATTGCTGTGGGAATGCAAAATAGTATAGTCACTTTGAAAAACAGTTTGGTGGTTTCTTACAAAACTAAATATATTCTTACCATAGGATTCTTTAAAAGTCAATAATGTACTCCATATTAATTTACTTTGCTACAAGAGGTAGTTTGTATTTGCTCTATTTAGGTATCTAGATAGCCTGGCTTTGGGGCTCAAAACTGATTATTACTGAACTAATTCAGAAATGAGACATGCAATCTAGAACAGTAAAGGTGTAGACTCGGAAACCAGATCTTTGTCATCAAATAGCAATTCTACTTTTAAGACAGAGTCTGGATTTTTACTAATTAAATTTTGCCAAACCTGTTTGTTAACCTGTAAAATGGAGATTTTTGTCTACCTTAGAAGTTGTTGTGAAAATGAGAGAGATTATGAATAGCACCAGAATGTTACACTATCAAAGTCTAATGAACATCTGCTATAGCTTTGCCATTTAGCTCTGCTTCTCTGTCTTTTATATATCAAATCTTTTCAGTACAAAGTGGACATTGAGGGGCGCCTGGGTGGCTCAGTCGTTAAGCGGCTGCCTTCAGCCCAGGTCAGATCCCAGGGTCCTGGGATCGAGCCCCGCATCGGGCTCCCTGCTCGGCAGGAAGCCTGCTTCTCCCGCTACCATTCCCTCTGCTTGTGTTCCCTCTCTCGCTGTGTTTCTCTCTATCAGATAAATAAAATCTTAAAAAAAAAAAAAAAAAAAAAGTGGACATTGAGAACTTACTCACCGCATGATTTTTGTAGCCTGATGCTCTGTTAGATGCTATTGATAACACACATACAGGGCCTATGCCCTCAAGACACTTATATTCACTACAAATAGGAGGTAAGTAAATATCCAAGGTATGATAGAATGTTAACATGGATATATCCTATAACTTCTCTCATACTTTAAAAAAAATGAGAAATTACTTCTGAATAGAATGGCCAAAGAAGACTTCAAGAAGAATTTTTTTTTTGGAGCCATCTAAATGGCTCTTCCCTCATTTATGAATATTCTTGACCCTGCACATTTCTCCAGATATTTCTGTAACCCTGAATGCAAAAGATATAATTAATTCCAGAATTTGAAAAAAAAATCTCTATTTTCATTATGTAATTAAAATGCATCCCAACTGAATCTGAATTATTTTAAAAGTCAAAATATACTTTAGAGGAGAGCTGATGTTATAAAATCAAGTAATATGTAATAAAGATCCTGCTTTCTTCTAATTTCCAAATATGAACTATACTTATATCACCAGTAAATACATAATACTTCCAAATAATAAAAAATAAATAAAATGCATAAATAAAATCTAATTAACCAAGATTAAGAAATAATTAATAAACAAAGAACTATCTTCTAGACTAAATTATCCTTTAGAATAAAAACATTTTGCCTAATTTGTCTTAATTTTAAAAAGTAAGAATATTTCCATTTTACTATGAAGCATTTGATTTTTTACTCAAATAAAAATAAGCTAATTTAGCTTACATTCCTTTTTATATTTCATAATTATTTGACAGGTTGACCTCTATGATATAAAATCAATCCAAGCAAATGGTGAATCAAGTTTAATTATTTTGCTTAATTAATCCGCTACAATTCATATCACCCCTGGATCCAATACAATTTGGACATCTGTTCAAGGGAGATGCTGATTTCAAAAATTGACTTGAACATATTGACCAACTTTACCAGTTGTTACCTTAAGTGGGGAAAGAGTGTTAAATGTGAGTATGCTTTGTCATTAGAATGCCTCATTTAGACTGCCCTTATTATTTCTGACCTGTGTTGAACCAAGGAGAGTTACATAATCTCCCCATGACTCAATTTCTCATCCTAAAATAGGCATGATCAATAGTGTCTATATCGGAGCATCATTCTGTTTAGGATAATACTGACACAGAAACTATTAATTAAAGTTAGCCCTAATTATTATCTATGCTTTCACAGGTACAGTCCATTGAAATCTAAAGGTAAGATAGCACAGTATAAATCATGAGCTTATAATTTTATCCAAAATTCTACTTCATCTAACGCATAGATTGAGGGCTTTGTCCTCTGTGTGGTTCACCATATTCCTTTTGGCCAAAGTGACTAACCCTCACCTGAATTTATAGCAAGTATTATCATACCACTTTTATGGCTTATCAGGCGACTTGTCCTTAATAACATGCATATTTCTTTCTTTTTTTTAAGATTTTATTTATTTATTTGTCAGAGAGAGAGACAGAAAGCACAAGCAGGCAGCTTGGCAGGCAGAGGCAGAGAGAGAAGCAGGCTCCCTGCTGAGCAAGGAGCCCGATGCAGGACTCGACCCCAGGAACCTGGGATCATCATCTGAGCCGAAGGCAGCCACTTAACTGACTGAGCCACCCAGGCATCTTAACATACATATTTCTTATACTCTAAGTTAGCTTTTCACCTTTAGGCCTTGTCTTCTCAATTAGATGGTAAGCTCTTGAAAGCAGAGACCTTACTCTCTATTTCCTGCTATCTTCAATAACACCTGGAAAACTGTCTTGCATAAAGTAGGAATTCATGACTTGTTCTTCAGCTATAGATTTATATCACTTATAAGTGGAGTTTCCTACTGAATTTTTCACAAAGCATAATAAGATTATTTTATCATGAGTCATTGAGGGCGAGGTCTATATCTTCTTTTTCTAAAATGTAGCTTAGTTTCTGGCATAGGGTAGATACTTTACAAAATTTAATCAATGAATAACAATTTGATCAAAAGGACAAATTATCCTGCCTATACTTGGAGAAGGGCTTAATTATCTGTATAGATATTATAAAAGAATAAATCAGGGAATCAAAATATGAAGGAATATATCAAATTCAGTCAGCTAAGAATTTAAATATTTAAGTTTTAGATTGATATTACCCATTCTTCTGGAGAATATAGGCTCTACCACCATTAGAAAATACTACACTCCCCATCCCAACAACCCACTATTGATCTACTTCATTTCCAAGAATGTAATAGTAGTTAAGAGCAAATATGTATGGGCCACAACAGCATAACAGAAGATTTGGAGTTGGATTAGATGTCATATCCAAAATTAATTCTTTGAATTCTTTTTCAATGTGCTTTGGAATTTGTGCTCTGCAAGTATATATGTGTATGTGTGAGCATACATACACATATATGTGTGCAGTGAACTTGAATTCATAAGGAAACTGTCAAAATATTACATAATAGGACAGGTGAAAGTATAGGATATAAAATACAGTCAATATGTTTAGGTATAGACTTTATAAAAATTCTAAGAATAAGAATATTCAAGAAGTTAAAAAATTTAAAACAAATGATAGGAGGGAAAACAAAGGGCATAAATTAGTTTCAACATTTAAAACCTGCAAAACCCTGATATAAAAATAGAATACATTCCTGTGTCAATTTGTAGAAGTTAATTTTACTACCGACATCTGGTTTGTATGAAACAATATGGTGTGACGTCTTCAGCTATTTAGGACTCTTGGTGATAGCTCATTACTAATGAGTCATCATATTGATCCCTGCCGGATTTGTTTGCTATGATTTGTTCCCTGATGACAGACTTGAGCAATAATTCTGGTCAGTAATTTCTATTACATGCGATAAAATGAATCATATCAACTAATGACTGCTTAACAATACCCATCATGAATAAAGAAAAATATAATACAAAAATATTCTTCTTTTCCAATTTATGCAACAGACAAAAATAGTGAGATCATAGATAAATTCTACACAATTTCAATGAAATTTTCAGAAATTTCTTTACTGAATTTTCCAATGCTGAAAACAGTAATATTTATAGTAGACCACAATCTAAAAATATATTTATATATTACATAAAAGTCTTAGGTAAATGTTATAACATATACACATATACAATTAAACTCTAGAATGCAGAGCTTACTTTGGGACATCATTTCTGTAAGATTACTGAAGCACTGGGGTTATGGTTTGAATAGTGTCTCCACTCCCTCCCTAAAAAAGGTTGAAATCATGACTTCCAATACTCGTGAGTGTGACCTTATATATAAATAAGAACTTTGCAGATGCGATCAAGTTAAGATGAGATCATTAGGCTGGGCCCTGATCCAGTATGAGTGGTGTTCCTATTGACAACAGGGACAGAGATACAGCTAAGAGCCAAGGAATCCCAAGCATTGATGGCCACCAGTAGAAACCAGGAAAAGGGAAAGAAGGATTCTCTCCTAAGGGGTTCAGAGGGAACACAGTCTTACTGATTTTTTTTTTTTTTACTTTTAGCTTCTAGAACTATGAGACATGTTTTGTTTTTTAAGCTATCCAGTCTGTGATACAGTGTTACAGCAGCCTTAGAAAACAGATAGACTTAAGTACAAGATTTACAGAAATAGGAAATAAAACACAATGGCAAAAGAAGCCTGAATCATGAGGAGTTCAAAATGGGCATGGGAGAGAGAGGTTCCTTCTTGACTTGTTCAAAAATTGTATTATACACTGAGCTATGCAATTGAGTTACATTTATCTAGTTACTTTGCCATCATTGATTGCATAATTATCCGCAACTTTCTTCAAAAAAGCTACAAATACCTCTGAATAAAATTAGACGAGGCTATGGACCTTTCTTGTAGAACCAGAAAAAAGAAATGATTACAGAGTCAAGAAACACAAATAGACTACATTTATGCATAAACAATCTGAGTTAAAATAATAATCTAAAGTCATTCACATGTTTGTATTATAACTTCTGAACACGTTTAAGAAAGTGTAATAAAGCAACTGAGAGAGGTACTACCATTAACTGTTCTGGAAGTCAGAAGAAAACAAAACGTAGGAAATTTTGCTTTAAAACAATATCTTATTTCCAGAAGCAAATCCACCCCATAAATAAATGTAAATTGGTAAATCTATTAAAATAAAATGAAATTTTAAATGGATCTTAAAGTAAAACAAAACTCTGTGATATATAAAAAACATACAGCTAAAAACAGAACTAGTAAGAAAGTTTGAAAATGAAAGAATGGACAAAGGCAAATAGGAAAGAAAGGCTTTATAATATCGAATATTATACATTAAAGGTTTCAAATTAAAAATTATCAAATAATTTTTAATTTATTACAAACAATATTATATGAAACAAAAAGTAGTTTTATTGAAAAATGTAAAAGACACAATAAAGCTCTAAAAGCATAAATTTTAAGAGATTCAAGAAAAAAATACAGAATAATAAGTTTCATGATGTTTAAGTCACCTATGAATAAAGAAGTGGGTGGAAGAGGAAGTGCATGGCATATAAAGTTGATAGAAGTATATAAAATTTAAGTGCTTTATTTATGCAAGTGAAAATATAAAGAATATAAGAGTAAGAATGTAAATTAAGTCAAAAATTATATGATAAAATTTATGATATGTAATATATAAAAATGAAAATGTTTTCTTTTTAAGGATCCCATGAACTCATCACAAAAATGACCATATATGAGGCTACAAAAAGCTCCAATAAATTACTATATAGCATTTAAATAAAATAAATTAACAAAATCAGAAACAAATTGGTCCTAGAGCCAGGCATTAAAAATTACTCGAAGATGATTCCCCAAAGGGGAAATCAAAATAGATGCTGCAGACTCTCCAGGTAATAACAACGAAAACAAGCAATGCAAGCATCACATCTCAGAACCTATGGATATAACTAATGCAGTGGCTTGAGATGAACCAGAGTCCTAAATATGTACACTGATAAGAAAAATGAAAATAAAGAAGGTACGCTGTCTCTTCAAAAAATGAGGAAAAAAGGACAAACTAAAATAATAAAGATGAAAGCACACATTGATGAATTAGAAATCAGAAAACTTGTAGAATTAGTAAATTCAAGGCTAGTTTTTAAAAAATAAACACCTAAAAATTCAATATAACTGATACCTAACTTAATAAAAATATAGAAAAAACACAATAAAATAAGAAATAGCAATGAAAAATTGTAGGGAAAAAAGAATAAAATTGTAACTATGTGCATTGCTGAATAGTAACTAGACTTATTGTGGTGATTATTTCTCTATATATACAAATATCAAATCATTGTGATGTACACCCGAAACTAATATAAAGTTACATGTTAATGATATCTCAATTAAAAAAATAGAAATGAGGAAGTAAGCACACAGAAGAAAATGGTAAAAACTAAAATATGCTCTGTACTCTACACATCTACATTTGAAAAGTTAGATGAAATGGGATATTTCTAGAAAAATAAAACTAACTTAAAATAGAACTAACTCTAAAAATAGAACTCTAAAATATAAAAAATGTTAAACATTAATTACCAGAGAATAAAAAGCAAATGCTGTTAGGGATTCCTCCCCTTTATACTCCTTCCTCAAAACAATAACCATAATTGATCAGGTCCATAAAATTCCATAGGGGAATTCAACTAAAAATTTAATAAAGGGAAAACTTTAATGCTAATTAAGCTACTTTTTAAAAAGTTATATTTTAATATATTTTAATTTATTTTTATTCACCAAAATATTTGTATTAAGCAGGTACAACAATGATACTTTCAACTGATAAAGAATACACATAAAGATAAATAATAAGTGTTCTAAATTATGGGTATATTAAAAAATCCCAAATCAATACTGACAAACCTAAGTCAGAAACTAATTAAATGAATAAACAAATGAAGTTCATTCCAAATAGGCAAGAATGAGCTGTAGTAGAAACTTGATTGGTATAACTTATTATATAAAAAACAAACAAATATGGCCATCTTTTCAAATTATAAAACCATCTGCCAAAAACATAATATTCTCCTTGATTAAATTTGTGAATAAAATAAGATTAGATGGATATTGTATTAAAATCAGAAAATATATCTGTCTCAGCCTAAAAGTCAACATTATAATTAGTGGGTAAACGTTAGAAAAAATCCTCCTCCACACAGAAACAATAAGCACCTTAACCACTATCAATTCATATTTTTCTAAAGACAGTAATCAGTTAGAAAGTGACATTAGCAGTGGCTCAGTTGGGTAAGTGTTTGCCTTGAGCTGAGGTCATGGTCCCGGGGTTCTGGGATCTAGCCCCAGTCCGGCTCTTAGCTCAGCAGGGAACTTGTTTCTCCCTCTCCCCACTGCTTGTGCCCTTTCTCCCTCTCAAATAAATAAATAAAATCTTTAAAAAGTAAAAAAAGAAAATAACATTAGAAATAAGAAGATTAGTAAATAAGAGATAATAGCATTATTCATAAATGATGTGTTCATAATGTGCAAATCACAAGGGGATCACTGAAAACCTACTCTACAGTAAGTAGATCAGTAACCTTGTAGGGTGCAAGATTAATATAGAGCAAACCATAATTTTCATAAAATATAAAGAGCAATTAGGATTTTTATAGCAAAACAATTAAAACAGCAATACCAACAATAATTATAAATGATATACTAAAATATCTAAATCAACTTTGGTTGAATTTAAAATTTCACTATCTATACCAGAAAAAGTTGAAATGTTAAAAACAAAAAAGACTTTAATAGACAGTAAGTTGTACCCTCTTCTTGGATTTGAACAAATTCATAAAGATATAAAATTTCTCTAAATTAACCTATAAATAATTTTCAATGAAGTGTCAATAGCTTTCTTGTTTTTTGAAAATAAATAATTTCAAATTTATGATGAAACATTACAGAAATGTCAGATAAGGCTTGGTACAACATTTCACTGAAACGTTTTTTTTAATAGAAAAAGACTGGGTAAACCTTAATAAATTACACACAGTGGAATGATATGCAACCATAATAAGAATATGGAGTTCTTCAAGAATAATTCTTGTTATCTAAAACATACTAAGTACATGAAGCAAGCTTCAGAATAATATGTGTAGTCTAAAGAATTTGAATAGAAAAGGATAGAAAAATATTTGCTTGTGTATCTATAACATATCTCTAGAAAGGAAATAGGTGGTTGGACCACAGTGGTGGGCAGAAATCTAATCACTAGTCTTCATGCTTTTTAAAATGTGAACATTTGAATGCATTATCTACCTAAAAGATAAAATAAAATTTTCTTTTCCTAATTTTTGGGGTATTCTATATGGCATACTGTAAAATCAATAGCTGTAACTTTACTTGCATTCAATAAGCTTAGACATCTATGAGTTAGAAAGCTTAATGACAATTCTGTTACAATGATGAAAATCGTGTGAATAATCAAAAATATTAAAAATATAAAAAAAAACATTAACCTATCTACCCATTGGTAAAATCCCTAGAATATATGTACCTCTAACAGTGTGATTCTAGTTCTTATCTACACAAAGATGTCAGAGAACTTGGTAGCCTCTAGAGAAAGTGGATTAAAGAGTTAGAGTCCATTTTAGAACAATAGAGAAAAAAATCTTTAGATTTGTGTGATGGAAAAGAAAATACTGAAAGTGAATAGGAACAAAATCTGTAAAACCATAATCAGTATAAATGACTCATAGATGGACTTGCCAAGTAATTCTCTAAACAGTGGAACATAAGAGCATCCCATAATTGAAATATGATTAGGTGCCATTATAATAAAAGAAAGAAAGAAGTCTAATTTACCCAGAGAGGAATGCTTTTCTAGTATATGTTACTTTCAATGATGTTAAAATTAAAAACTTAAGTACATTTTCAAAGGATTATAAACATAATAGAAAGCAGATCCAAAATGAAGGACCAGCTTTTGAGGCCAATGCTTGAGGGGACAAGTATATCCTATTGTCATCCTTGTTTGGTACCACTGTCAGAGGAAGCATGCTATGAAGAATTGCCTGTGATCATCCTTGCTTCTTCTGGGACTGGAGCAGGAAAACTGCCAAAGTTCTAGTTGTGCAACTAACAAGCATCAGGGGAATGAAGTACTATTATTAACTAATAATTGAAACTAGACTGAAAAAACCATGTATCTAAGTCAACATGCCTTGATATTTTGATATTTCTATTCAAACAAAAACACTCATAGGATTCTTCACTTAGTACATAAATCCTCCATAATTTACACTGACCTTGCTAGTGGAAACATATTCTTTGTTGTTTTTGTCCAAGATTTACTTTGCTCTGTCAGTTGGTGAATCGATTCAGGTCAGGGAGAAAACCTCCAAACACCTATTGTGAGCCAACAGGCAAAAATTAGACCACCTGGTGTGTGAATGCCAGAGGACAAAATACTTTTTGCTTTTTCAGAAAACTCAGTAGAAGGTGTGATGCAAAATAAGTCTGTCAAAGTAAGGGATTAGTTTCCCAAACATGTACAGCTGGTCAGAGGAGCAGAGGAGGACAAATCCAAAAGCCAAACTTCACTACATCTTTATTGACTTGTCTGTTTCCCTTCTCAAATAGTCATATAAAAGTAAGCTTTTTCTCCCCCTAAATGTACACTGCCAACCTTTTGTGAGAACAGCTAAAGACAAATGAATTAGCTGAGGGAGATGACCAATTGCAGGTTCATCATAAGGATGTTTATCTGAAGCTGACTGATCTCATTAGATCCTGAAAAGCATCAGATAGAAAAATCTTTAAGAGATAGTTCCTCTTCACCTCATGCTCATGGCAGAGATAAGCCTTGGTGCACGACTATACAAACATCAGTTCAGCTGCAATATTTGGGATAGTAGCAGGTTTCTAAATAGTATCTACCTCCCTAGACAGAGATATTTGACCCCATAGAGTGCTCAGAAGAGTGCCAGGTACAGAAAGGTTACCAGATTCTACCTGAAAGAATCCATCGCTTCCAAACTAGATCATTGCCAAAGCAATTACTTGCCTATTTTTTTTTTTTCCATTTCTTATCACAGTGGAGTTTTATTTAGCTCCCTATCTGAACTCTCCCAATTCTACTGCTAGAAGAAAGCCCATCATAAACTAAAATTCAGTCACCTCTGAAGTTGTAAAGGCTATTTTAGCTTTTCATTAAATAATAATTTTTCTAAAATGTTATGTTCATTTTTAAATTTCTCATTAATACTTAGATGAATATTCAATAATTATAAATTCAACAATTAGCTCTACTTTAATCTATCCTATCCAAAAGTATTAAAAGTTATTCCACAAATACTTTCCTTTTTTCTCTCTCTCTCTGATACACACACATGTACACCATTTCCTTTGTCCAATTATATAATAATGATGTCTTTTGAACCTTTTCATGGTCCTCTCATATTATCACATGCTCATAGGACTGAAATTGTCATCTAAGTAATAAAAAAAAACAAATCAATTCATACAAACATACACACACACACACAAATGACATTTAATAATAAGGAGTTGCATGGAATGAATGTGTTTATTTCTGGAAAAAATACATATACATATAATCTCATTAATCCCAGATTAGAAAACTAGGTCACTCACTTTATAGTAGATTCATATACATCTAAAATAAGTGACACAATACATCTGAGGTTTAGATGCTGCAGATTTTATTCTCAGGTGATACCACTCTTTGTATTCTCAAAGCTCTTATTAATTCATCATGCTTCAATTTGCAAATGAAATGATTTTGACTTGGGAAACTATCAAACAAAGAAATATGCTCATATAGTTTATCATGTTCTATAACCTAAAAAATTAAGAACATTAATTCTATGCAATATATCATGCATATTTCACATTTTGGATGACATACAAATGACAGTTATTCTTAAAATACGAATCTATACATTGATTCTGGGTTTGACAAACAAGTTTAAATAAATCTTTCTTTAGTGCATAAAAAGTAGAAGGGAAAAAAGGAAAAAAATGAGAAAGAAAGGAAACATCTCATACATATTTTAAAATAGGAAAATAGTACAAAAGTAATATTTCCAGTCTTAGTAGTTCTTTTCCTCCTTTTACATAATATATTATTCTCACTATAACCAGAGCTGTATTTTAAACTGAAGGAGAAAACAATTAGCCTAAAGCCATATTAAAAATGGTGTACCACACAAAAAGTTACAAAAATGCAAATTGAAACTAATATGACACATTAAAATTATTGTGATAATTTACCTAGCATATATAAAAAAGGATAGCAGGCAGTATTCATTTACAAAAGTGCTGTCAAACAAAATTTTTCACTGTAGATAGGGGTATTAGTCTGCTGCATTTTTTTTTCTTTGCAAAAAATTTACTAAGTCATGAATGTATATATACACTAACTCAGCAATTCCACTCTCAGGAAACAATTTTAAGGAAATTCCCAACAACAGGAAATATGATTAATTTATGCCAAATTTATATGGTGTGATATTGTTTGGACATTAAAAATCATGTTTTAGAAGCATGTTTGATGGCATGGAAAATGCTGATAATATAATGTTAAATGATTTTTTACAAAAGGTAATTAAACCAAACAAAGATCATGAGCTTCATTTTATCATTACACTGGAGGTAATCAACCAAAAATATAGTTCATCAGATAAAGCTGCAAAAGCTTGTTGATAAATATGATGTGGAAGGCAGCCTTTTTTTTTTATTTTTATTTTTTTACTTTTTCAATGTTACAAGATTTATTGTTCCTGCACCACACCCAGTGCTCCATGCAACACGTGCCCTCCCCAATACCCATCACCAGGTTTGCCCAACGCCCACCCCCCCCTCCAAAACCCTCAGTTCGTTGCTCATAGTCCATAGTCTCTCATGGTTCATCTCCCCCTCTGTCCCCCCATATACTCCTCCCTTCCTTCTCACAAGGCCTTCCATGTTTTTCTTTACGCTCAGCATGTAAGTGAGACCATAAGGTAATTGGTTCTCTCTGCTTGACTTATTTCACTCCGCATAATCTCTTCCAGTACCATCCATGTTGATACAAAAGTTGGAGCCTTTCTAATGCATCTATTTTTAGTAGTGATAATGTTTTAAATGTTCTGTATTGACTACATCACACACACACACACACACACACACACACACTCTGAAGGATATCTAAAAGCTATTTTACTCACGAAGCAGTTTCTCATTATTCAAATCTATTCTCAGAAAGCAGACATTTGCTCATGCTATCTAACTTATCTTAAAAGCTAAATTATGAGACATACTCAGTTGTTGAAAAATGTAAATCTGAG
>CM053604.1:63519546-63529940 GCA_028646535.1 Procyon lotor | reverse complement strand
GAGCTATATTATTTTTTAATGGAATAGTGATTCCTTAGGTAATTGTTTTCATTATAGCTCCCAGGTCAACCCTATCAGAATCAGAGCTTAATAGAAATGAAAATTACTGGGCTCCATAAAGACCTATTGAATAAAAAATTATGAGATATGACCCAGCAACCAGTGTACCACCAAGTTAAGTCTTTCGGGTGATTTTGATGGATGCTAAATTTTGAGAACCATAGCTAAACATAACCATAGCTACACACTAAAGTGTTATAAGCTGTGAAATTTTCAACGTCCACCTCACATATGGTCTTTCCTTTACATACAGCAGTCAGTGTGTTGGAGACAAGAAAGTGTTCGCTGTTGGATACAACTAGCTACACTAAATATTATTCAGTAGTATATAGCAGAATTTACATAGCAGTACAAATGAAACACTGGAATTTATAATGAAATGGCTAAAACAAACAACTTAAATAACACAGCTGTCACTAGAATTCCTTTCTGGAAAGGAAGTGTTTAGGAAAATACTTGGATAAGTTATTTGAGAAGAAAGTGAAATGCTGAGGATATATTCAGAAAGAAAGATATAAATAAAATAATCTGTAAAAAATATGAAGAAAATTTAGTCTATGGGATAAGTAATAGAAGAATGGTAATAAGAATGCAATCTAAATAACAGAAAAATAGTCAAATGATTATATAATGGAAAACAATAGTCACATGACTTTTGGGAACATGTTGTAAGTTGCAATGAGAATAAAGTGCTTTCAGGACCTTCCATCTTCCAACACTTCCTTAAAATCTATTTATATACCCAAATGCCATGTGCCAGTGAATTGTGGTAAGAAAACTTCTGATTGAAGGAGATAGACTGGGAAAATGTAATTATTTTTCTCCCTTTGAGAGAACTAAAACATGATAGTAAAGTCATTTTTAAAAGCTATAAGTCATAAAAATGAAAAGAACAAGTGGTAGGTCATCAGCAAACTAGACATTTCAACAAATTTCTAGAAGACAGGTGGAAAGATATTGACTCATAAAGCACAGTTGCAGGTAGTTGCAGCCAAAAATATTTATGAAGAGGACTGAAGCTAAGTAGACACGAATCTTGCCTAAAATACTCTTCAGAGGGTTGGGAGGCAGACTTGATGAATCAAGAATGGCAGGCAATAAAAAGCCTAAAAACAAGATGATCAACTGAAAATATTCCCAACAACTACTCTCCTCCACCATCCTTAATAAAATTAAAGGCAGTTAGTTCAGCTCCTCTCTTGCAAAGCAAAGCAAAATGGAGCAAAGCAAAACAAAACAAAGGATTCATTCAAAATGGAGCAGGTAGCATGGATCTTAGTGCTCCTGAGTAAAACTCTCTTCCCAATGACTAATAGTAGCTTTTTATACTTTATTGAATTTGAGAAAATGAAAGACAAACATTATTAAGAAAAAATAGAGTGAAATTTCCCAGAGCTGAAGAATTACTGTATTTATTGCCTGTGTAGGTGAATAAACAGTAATAATTTTAAAATGCAAATAACTAGTAATAATTTCGTAGGCCTTTAGGACAGCAAAAATTACTAAGTTTATCCTAAACTTTTTCCACTGGGCAGGAATGGAAGGGGGGAAACAGGACTTTTATAAACCTAACATGGTTGTTATTCTCATAAGTTATTTTGGATTCTATGAAACAGCAGACAATGCTTTTGAAGTACTGAGAGGAAATTACTCTCAACCCATACAACTGACACAATGGTAAACTATACATCATGGGTGAGGGTAAAGTAAAGTGATGTTCCATATGCAAGGACTCAAAATTATGTATCACATGCATCATCACATCATTAGTTACTGAAGGATGCATGCCAGCTATAGAATAATAGTAGGAAACATGTTTAAGGAATGAAGGATTTAACAGGAAAAGTTAAACTGTAATTTCAAGTTTAGGTATCTGAAAAATTTCCAACTAGTCCCGACTGATTAGTGAAACTGAAGAATCAATTTAAACAAAAACGATTATTTATAGGTTTAGTAGTGTCTATAGAGAGGCAAATACATCATCTTTTGAAAAGAAATTCTTTAGGTCCTTGGGTCTCCTGTATAAGTGTTTTATAATAATCAGTGTATCAGAAGCTTTAAATTGACAGTGAAATCCTTGGGTAAGTTTTGTACATTACATATTCTGATTAGTTTACTGACTTGGAGAAAAAAAATACTAATTTATAAATAAAGGAACTGACAAAGCTTATGTACTAATATAGATAAAAATAATAAAATGGGCTATAGTATCAGAAAGATTGAAAATATTCCTTCTGCTACTCTTGACACCAAACAGCTAGGATGATTATTATACTGTGCTTTAGCCACTCACTTTAAAAAAGATTCGGAAATAGGACTAGTAGGACGTAACAGAAACATGTTTATTTCCCTTATGAAAAATAATCCAAAGGGTTGACTTCATGCAAAAGAACAATTATTTATTCTTTTGAAATTCCTGGGAAACAAAACCAGAGAAATTGACAGTAAAGAATGTTTACATCATTAGTAAGAAAAAATTTCAATAAAAAAAACAAAAGAACTTATGAATCCTCACAAATTACTGGTAAACTAAATCCAGCAACATATTAAAAGGATTACATACCATGATCATCTGGGGCTTATCCCAGAAATATAAAGGTGGTTTAACATATAAAAAAAAAATCAGTGTAGTAACTAATCAATAAAATGAAGGGAAAAATAAAACAGAATTTCTTTTCAATTAATACAGAAAAGGCATTTGATAAAAAATCTTACAAATTTTCATCATAAAACACTGAGAAATCTAAGATGAAGGGAAACCCTTCAATATGATTAAGGGCATTTATGGAAAACAGAGTTACCATCACTTAATGGTGAAAGATTGAAAACTTTTTCCTCAGTTGAGGAACAAGACAAGAATTTTGACTTTTGTCCTTGTGATTTAACATTATACTGGAAGGTCTAGCTAGAGTAACTAGGCAAAAGATAAATAAAAGACATCAGATTGGAAAAGAAGTAAAGCTATCTCTACTCACAGATGACATGATAGTATATATAGGAAGTTATAAAATACCCCCAAAATATTAGAGCTAATAAACAAAGTTCAGAAAATTGCAAAATGAAAGATCAAAACACAAAAATCAGCTTTATTTCTATACCCTTGCAGTGAACAATCCAATAAGAAAATAATTCCATTTTTAAGAGTATGAAACAAAAACCACATAAGAATAAATTTAACCATGAGGTGCAAAAGTTGTACAGTAAAAACTACAAAGTATTGCAAAAGGATTAAAGAAGACCTAATAAGTAGTTTAACCTGATCTTTCTTCTGTTTTCTTTTTCATATTACAAATCCCTAGAAATAATATAAATTTAAAATGACCTTTAGCTCTATTATTGGAAAGGACAGCATAATTAATGGTATGACTCATATTTATAAACAAATCTCAGTTGATGCCTTAGTGTAATATATTTCCATTTTTAAATGATACAAATGTTTAATCAATTTGTAAGGCAATGAGGCCTCACTTAGTTACTAATTACTCAAACTATTATGCAAACATATTTGTGCTAAAAGTGTTTCATAATGATTCATTTGTGAAGATCACAAAATAAAAGCCACAATTGGAAGAAACTGAATGAGAGAGCAAAATGCATTTTATGATTTAAAAAGTACATTTCCTTTGTATAACATATTTCAATAAAAACGTTTTCCCCCAGTAGATCTCACTTAAGTTTCTTAAGTAGGAAAAAGCATTTCAGGCTTTAACACTTATTAAAAAAATCACCATCAACTCATTCTTTACAAATACTAGAATAAAAATTTACAAACTTGCTGTGTAAACATACAGCCATCATTTTTTTTTAAGATTTTATTTATTTATTTGACGGAGAGAGAGATCACAAGTAGGTAGAGAGGCAGGCAGAGAAAGAGGGGGAGGCAGGCTCCCTGCTGAGCAGAGAGCCAGATGCGGGGCTCCATCCCAGGACCCTGAGATCATGACCAGAGCTGAAGGCAGAGGCTTTAACCCACTGAGCCACCCAGGCGCCCCCAGCCATCATTTTTTAAAGTGAGCTCTCATTCTGTAGAGAATGGACAGACACTGCCTCTAAAATATTGTAAATCATTGCCATCCTGATTTCAGACCTATCTACCTTTTACATACAAAGTCAGTTTAAAATGATACACAACACTCTATTTCTGAGAAAACAGTGACCTTTTAAAGCATAACTGAAGATAAAATACTTAGAAAATGGCAAGAAAGAGAACGGAAAAATACTTTATTTTATATTTGTTTGCTGTAGTCCCCAATAGATCAAATTATTCTAAATTTTAGCCAGAAGTTCAGTAGCATTTAAAAAAGAGACTAGTGGAGGGAAGGGTTATGGAACTACTATGAAACCTCCTAATAAATAGAAATAAACTTGGAAAATTACAGTTATTCAGCTTTAACTCTATGTTCCAGTCTCATGGAATGCTTATTTCTTAAGCATCCAAATCACTTATTCTTGACCACAAAACTGAATCTTTGAAGTCTTATATCCTATCAACTTCTTGGAAATAGTTCTGATAGAGCCCCTGATATTCAAATGTATTTCTCTCTTTTTTTGTACAGTGTATAAAGAATTATAGTGGTCAATGTGTCTCATATATATAAAATGAATTTCCCATAATATCTTATACTATGTAAAAGATTACATAAGTCAGATTTGAACCAAAATGTACAAACAATACCATTTTTTAATTGGCAGCTTTATTGAAGTATAATTGACAAATAAAATTATATATATTTAAGGTGTACATGATATTTTGATACATGTATAAAATGTGAAATGATTCCCACTACACAGCTAATTATCCATTACCTCAATTGTTTGTTTGTGTGTGTGTGTGTGGGGTGAGAACACTGAAGATCTACCCCCTTAGCAAATTTCAAGTGTACAATTGAGTATTATTAACTACAGTTTCTATGCCATACATTAGACTCCATAACTTATTAATTCTGCATAACAAACTCTGGAGCTTTTGACCAGCATCTCCTCAATTTCCTGCACTCCCCTTCCCTGGCAATCATCATGCTACTCTGTGCATTTGTGAATCTGACTGTTTTTTATCCCACATTTAAGTGAGGTCATTCAGTATATGCCTAAGTTTAGCTTATTTCACTTAGCATAATGTTCTCCAGATTTACTCATGCTGTCAAAAATGATATGATTTGATTTCTTCCTTTTTTTAAGCTGGATAATATTCCATTACAGGTATCTTGTATTTTCTTTATCCGTTGATCCACTGATGGACACATAGGTTGTTTACATATCTTAGTTATTGTGAATAATGCTGCAATGAACATGGTATGCAGAAAACTCTTCAAGATCTTGATTTCATTTCTATTGGTATATATCTAAAAGTGGAGTTCTGGGTCATATAATAGTTATACTTTTAATTTTTGGAAGAACCTCCATACTGTTTTCTATAATGGCTGTATCATATTACAATACACAAGGGTTCTCTTTCTTCAACATCCTTTGCTATCTTTCCATTTTTTTTGATTCTTAGCAGAATTACTGAGTTAGAACAGAACACAATAGTTCATTCCATAATTAAGATATTATGATTCTAGAGAGACAGGAAAATGTTGGCAGAGTAGGACTCTAGATTCATCTGGTCCCATAAATACAATTAGATAACTATGAAATCATCCTAAATACCCCAGGAATTGACCAGAAGACTAACAGAACAAACTCTACAACTGAAGGGACAGAAGAACCACAATGAAGATGGTAAGATATATGGAGACATGGATTAGGGGAGAAGTGGATCTTGGCCACTGTGGAGGGGAGGGGGCTGTGGTTGTGGAGAAGGGTGAGAGAGAGAGAGGAGCACATAGTGGAACATACAAGGAGAATGTTTCTCAAAAGACACTGGCTTGGAAAATGAGAGGGGCTGAATTTAATGAGTTCTTGCAACCAGCAAAGCTTAAAGCTTGGAGTTTTAAAAGTTCATAGACTTGGCTGGGATAGAGCTGGGAGGACACTGTGATGCTCTTTGAGAGAAGGTGGCAAACAACCTGGGGATAGCATAGAAACAGTGATCTGAGGAGTACCTGGGGCACACAGTAGGGAAATTATTTGCTCTTCTTGGAGCACAATTTAAAAGACATTGTTCATGGAGTTACCGTAATCTCCAGGAACAAAAGAGTTGGCCAATACTGTTTCCTTCTCCCACCCCTCTGTGTAAACACAGACCCACCTGCTAGAAGCAGCACAGCACAAACACTGTCTAAATTGCTTACACTAAGCCCCCCGCCTCTCACCCAGGTAATACTGCCCTTCTCAGTCAGGCTTACCTCAGTTTCAGTGCAGCAGGGCCCTCCCTCAGAAGAGCAGCACAAACACATGCCCACACCATGTCTTCTGACCAGAGAGAGAAGGACCTCAGTTCCAGTGGAAGTGGTGACTAGTCTCATTTCACAAGCAGACCAGAGCACACTTAGTCAAAACTCACCATATTCAGGCCAAGGACCAAACACTGCCCACAAGGAGAGCCTCTGCAAGTAACTGGCCTGAAGGACAGAATAGTCAGAACACAACAACAGAGTGTATGTAGCATATACTGGTGATGCTCCCCAAAGCAGCAGGCTCTGACCACTGAGGGACCTCCTCTTCATAAGGCCATTACTTTCAGAAGCAAAAGATAAAACTGACTTGTCAAACACACAGAATAAGGCAGACAGAATCAGACAAAATTAGAAGAGAGAGGAATTTATCCCAAATGAAAAATAAGATAAGACCATGGCCAGAGATGTAAGTGGAACAGATATAAATATGCCTGATGGAGGATTTAAAGGAAAGATCATAAGCACACTCACTAGACTTGAGAAAAGAATGGAAGATATCAGTGAGACTTTTACCATAGAGATAAAAGAGGTGGAAAAGAATCAATCAGAGATGAAGTATATAATACATGAGACTAAAAGCATACTTCTTACAATAAATAGCAGACTGGAAGAAGAAGAATAAATTAATTTCCTAGAAGACAAAGTAATGGAAAGCAATGAAGTTGAACAAAAGAGAGAAAGAAGAATGATGCAAAATGAGAATAGACTTAGGGAACTCAGTGACTACATCAAATATACTAACATTTGTATCATAGAAGTCCCAGAAGAAGAACAGAGAGAAAAGAAGCAGAAAATTTATTTGAAGAAATAATAGCTGAAAAGGAAACTGACATCCAGATCCTAGAGGCACAGAGAATTTCCATCAAAATCAACAAAAGTAGGCCCACACCAAGACACATGGTAATTAAATTTGCAAAATACACTCAATGCTAAAGAAAAAAATCTTAAAAGCAACAAGACAAAAGAAGTTAATAACTTACAATGGAAAACCCATAAGACTAGCTGGTGATTTTTCAGTAGAAATTTGTCAGAAGGAAGTGAGATGATATATTCAATACACTGAATGGGAAAAATTTACAGCCAAGAATACTCTATCCAGTAAGTTTATCATTCAGAACAGAAGGACAGATAAAGAGTTTCCCAGATAAACAAAATTTAAAAGAGTTCATGATCACTAACCCAGACCTGTAAGAATTACTATAGGGAATGCTTTGAGTGGAAAGGAGAGAATAAAAATGACAGTATAAAGGCAGGAAACATAAAAGCAGTAAAAATAAATATTTCTGTAAAAAAATCAATCAAGGAACCAAAAAAAGAGGGTATAAAATATATAACATATCTAAAATGTCAGAAGAGGAAAAAATAATAGGTTCAAACTTAAGTGACCATCAACTTAATACAGACTGCTATATACAGAAGAAGTTATATACAAACCTAATGCTAGCCATATATCAAAAACCAATAATTACTATGCAAGGAATAAATGGAAAGAATCCAAATATATTACTAAAAATGGGCAAAATATGAAAGAAAGAATAGAAAGAGAAAATCTTCAGAAACAATCTAAAACAAGTTATAAAATGGCAATGAATATAAATTGATCAATACAGATCTACCATTAATGTAAATGAACTAAATGCTCCAATCAAAAGACATGGAGTGTTAGAATGGATTATAAAAACAAAACAAAACAAAAAGAATCTATATGTTGCCCCCAGGAGACTCATTTTAGATTCAAAGACCTGCAGATTGACAGTGAGAGGATGGAGAAATATTTACCATGCAAATGCCAAAAGAAAGTTGGAGTAACAACACTCATCTTGGACAAACTAGAAAATTTCCAAATTCATTCAAAAGGGCTGGCATTATCCTGATACCAAAACCAGATAAAGAAACCACAAAAAAGGAACTACAGCCCAGTATCTCTGATGAGCATAGATGCAAAAACCCTCAACAAAATACTAGCAAACTGAGTCTAACCATACATTAAAAAAAAAAAAAAAAAAAAATCATTCACCAGAATCAAGTGAGATTTATTTCAGGGTTGCAAGCATTGTTCAGGAGTCTCAAATCAATCAACATGATGCGTTATATTAACAAAAGAAAGGATAAGGATGCCTGGGTGGCTCAGTCAGTTAAGGATCCAACTCTTAATTAATACCATCCTAAATGGGAAAAAAAAATGAAAGCTTTTCCTCTGGTCAAGAACAAGTTCACTCTTATGATTTTTATTCAACATAATACTGGAAATCCTAGCCACAGCAATCAGACAACAGAAAGAAATAAAAGGTATCCAAATTGGCAAGGAAGAAGCAAAACTTTCACTATTGCAGATGACATAGTACTCTATACAGAAAAACTGGAAGACTCCAGCCAAAAAACTGCTAGAACTGATAAACAATTTCAGTTAAGTCTCAGGACACCAAATGCAGAAATCTGCTGCATTTCTATACAGTGATAATGAAGCATCAGAAAGAAAAATTAAGGAATCAATCCCATGTATAATTGCACTGAAAACTATAAAATACCTAGGAAAAAAAACTAACTAAAGATGTAGAAGACTTGTACTCTGAAAATTATAAAACACTGATGAAAGAAATTGAAGATGAAACTAAGAAATGGAACGACATTCCATGTTTATGGCTTGTAAGAACAATTATTGTTAAAATGTATATACTACCTAAAGCAATCTACACATTTAATGAAACCCATATCAAAATACCACCAATATTTTTCACAGAGCTAGAACAAACAATCCTAAATTTGTATGGAACCACAAAAGACCCAAAAGAGCCAAAGCAACCTTATTAAAACAAAACAAATAAACAACAAAAAAAAAGCAAAGTTGGAAGCATCAGAATTCATGACATCAAGTTACATTACAAAGCTATAGTAATTACAGCAGTATGGTGCTGGCACAAAAATGGACAAATCGATCAGGAGAACAGAATAGAATGCCCTGAAATAAACCCATGATTATACTGGGTCAATTAATCTATGACACAGAAAGTAAGCATAAGTAAGGCAGTGTAAAAAACACAGTCTCTTCAACAAATGCAATAAATAGTGATGTGGTATACATTTATACAATGGAATATTACTCAGCCATAAAAAATAATGAAATCTTGTTATTTGCAAGGACATGGACAGGGCTAGAGAGTACTGCACTAAGTAAAATAAGACAGTCCGAGATAGACAAATACCATATGATTTCACTCATGTGTGGAATTTAAGAAACAAAACGAAGGAACAAAGGGGACAAAAAAGGGTGACAGAGAGAGGCAAACCAAGAAACAGACCTTTAATCAAAGAGAACAAACTGGTGGTTACCAGTAAGTAGCGGGGACGGGGGGGTGATGGGTTAAATAGGTGGTGGGGATTAAGGACTGTACTTGTGGCGATGAGCATTGGGTGTTTAATGAAAGTGTTGAATCACTATATTGTACACCTGAAACTAATATTACACTGTATTTTAACCAACTGGAATTTAATAAGTACTTAAAAAAAATACTATGATTCTATAAAACCCAGAGTTAACTAAAAGCTAATTAAACAAGTATTTATGAAGAAACCATTATGTGTCGAATTTGTTTACACATTAAAATTATCTAACAAAGATCTGTAAATTGCATATCATTAATACCATTTTACAGATTTAAAAAAGGAGGATTAAGAGAATTCAGTAATTTCACACAATAAGAGACAAAAGCAAGATTTTAACCCAGGTTGTTGGGGTCTAAGTGCAAATCTTCATTAAATAAGATGCCCTCTCAATTTTAAACTCTGCATTTTATTTGTACTATTAATGTCCTCAAAATTCTTCAAGAACACTTTATCAGGTGAATGTTAGCATGGCTTTTATATATTAATTTTTTCTGTAAATTACATTATACCACACAGCCTATTCCCACATCACCTTACTATTTTGTCAGCTCTGTATACAAGAAATGTAGTTATACTTACTATACAAACACAACAAATAAAATATAACCAAAC
>CM053604.1:63496414-63519046 GCA_028646535.1 Procyon lotor | reverse complement strand
TACTATTAATGTCCTCAAAATTCTTCAAGAACACTTTATCAGGTGAATGTTAGCATGGCTTTTATATATTAATTTTTTCTGTAAATTACATTATACCACACAGCCTATTCCCACATCACCTTACTATTTTGTCAGCTCTGTATACAAGAAATGTAGTTATACTTACTATACAAACACAACAAATAAAATATAACCAAACAACCAGAAAAATTACTTGTTGCTCTTATTAGGAATTAGTGGTTTTATTTTAAGATTTTATTTGTTTGGGAGAGAGACACACAGCAAGAGAGGGAACACAAGCAGGGGGAGCAGGAGAGGGAGAAGTAGGCTTCCCATTGAGCAGAGAACCTGATGTGGGGCTCATCCCAGGACCCTGGGATCATGTCCTGAGCCCAAGGCAGATGCTTAACAACAAAGCCCCAGTGGTTTTATTTTTAAAGGAGAATACACTGCTTATTAAGGAAGAACTCCTTTTCAAAATACAAACCAAATGCTCAGTGTTATGTAAAAGGGACAAAGTAGAAGAATATTACAGATATATGAAGGAAGGAATAGGTATTCAAAGAAAGGTTATTAAACTTCATTCAAATCAAATGTTTTTTAGATGAAATATGAAGAAATAGTTATATTTGTTAAGTACTACAAAGGTGTCTTTTAAAAGCTGATATGTCTGTAGGTACTCTGAAAATTAAAACTTCATACAGCATAAACCTTTTCTAAGTTTTCTAATGGTGAAAAAGGGAAGAAATATTTATCACAATAATGTAATATACAAAATTAAGCCTAAGCAAAACTAATAGGTTCAATACAATGCTCACATAGAAGAAACAATTTAATTTGGGCTTTATTGGGAGAGGATGGATTTTTTTTTTGTTTATGCTATTGAAAGATGGTAAAATCAAAGAATTACTGTTAGTTACTAAAAATGATTGTCAAGAATTAACTGCCTCAAATACTTTGCATTTTGAATGACCATTTAAAACTTAGAAGAGATTTTCTAAATTAAAATCTTTAGAAACTTTACCAGCTTGAAATGGAAAATATCTCTTACCTGTTATGTAGTTTTGTTCAGTGTTTTCATTTTAGTGTGAAATCAGAAAAATGATCAGACCTTTAGTTCAGTGGCTAATTACCTACTAAAGCTAAATATTGCTTTCCAATTCTTTGCCGCAAATACCATTCCTTTAATTAAATCACAAAAATCTATCTCAAGTAAATGTTAGATAGGAGAATTTACATAAGTTCAATAAAGGCAAGAAAATTTAGGGATGTATTAAACTGCAGAATACTGGTGCAGCATATTTTCTACAAACTTTGCAGTCATTTTATTTCTTTGTGCTAAATTCTTCATGGAGGAGAACCTAAATGTGCATGGAAAACTCAATTAGTATCAGAATATTTCTGAGTTGACCAAATTCTTTTAAATATTAACCCTTAACATCAAAATTTGACTTAAAACTTTCTAAATCATAGATTATATGATCATTGTATTAATGGATGCACATAATTCATTTTTTTCTCTTCTATTCTCTAGGTAAGTTTCCATTTTTAGTTCCCAGTTATTAAAGTGATTGGTTTCTATGGCTATAGTTGGTGTGAAATGATGAGAACAGTAAAATAGTTGGTCTTTAGACTGTACCTGCATGGGTTCTGTTGAGAAAGATACTCACTCTGTGGGTGTGTTACATTTCTGTATGTCTGGCAAGCAAAGCACTAATTGACTTTTTTTTCTGGGATGTTTTTTCAGTGTTGTATAATAAACAACATAGAATATAAAAATAGTGTTCCCCTCTGGAGCAAAGATTAGACATGCTTACTATCCAGCATAATAAAGACTTACGTCCCTTGGGTCAAGGTGCCTCAACTGAAATGCATCTCAGTTGTATACAGGTATCACCTGGCTCTTTTATGCCATCCTATGGGAATTGAAGCTTAGGCACTAAACCAAAAGATACTTATGCTCTGGCTACAATTCCAATGAATAATAAAGTTCTTTGTCTCTGTCCCAGGGGTTTCATATGTTCTCATCATCCATGAAACTGGCAGGATAAGTTATAAGCTAGCAAGTAAGATAAAACCTCTGACTCTTCACAAGTCTTTACAGGTTTTCCAAACAACTAGTACTGGTAGTACTCTCGGTATTTCTCTTTTTACACGAAACGTTTCTTGAACCATGGAAAATGGTTGTTTTAATGCAAGGCCTAGGATGGCTCCTTAACATGAGCTATAACCAACGTAAACTGTGTTGATTTCCAAGTGAAATGAGCAAGATGCTTTAAAGACCTTGTCTAATTTTACTATTTCAAATGATCTATAAAATTAGGGGTTAGGTTTTTTGTTTTCTGGAGGGGAAGGAGGTGGTGGGATATAGTCATATTACTAAATCACTGAAATTCATTGTGTAAAAAATTTCACTAAAGAAAAAGCCTTTTAAGTTGGTAATTATCTTGGTATTACTTCAATCAGTAGACCTTTTACAGCACTTACAACAGAGGTCCTTGGTGATGTTACACATAGCAAATTTATAGACCTTGTTTAGAAATCAAAGAATATGTGAAATCTCTTAGAGTAACAGACAACCGCCATGAGTACCAGGAGACCATGAGGTACTACTCTTACCAGGAATGGGTCACTTTTCATTCTACATCCTGATTCACATGGCACCTAGGTCACCACTATAAAACATGTTACTGAATACCCAGCTAATTACAAAATGTCTACATTTCTAGCCATAAATTAATGTTCAAAATATTCATTAATGAAAGCAAAGAAATCACTGCATTTTCCTTATAGTTATTTTGTTTAGTGGGAACATCAATCACTTCTAATTTATTTGCACCAAAATATCTCTGGGGTACAATTAACCTACATCACTGAAAAGTGTTTTAGAAATGTCACTTAACAAAATAAGGCTTAAATATTTCAGATTGTTGTGATATTTAAAGGCTGTATTTTATTATTTTCCTTGTTCTTAATTAAACACAATCTCAGACAATAGTTGCTGTTGAGACTCTAATTCTGTAGTAAGGAAAACATCTAGACTATTTACAGTGACATGATAAAGGTCCACAAATGATCGGGCTTTTTGAAATTTATATATCTAAAAATCTTGTCCTGTTGAGCCTTTACTAGTGAAATTAATGAAATAAAACAATGTTACAATTTGAATGAAGAAAGTTAGAAGGTGTCTGTGGAGTGATGTGGAAAGAAATAAGCCAAAACACAAAGCAGAAGCTTCTCAAACTAAAAGAACAGTTCCTAGTATACAACTATGAAATATAAGTTTGAGTACATTTCAAGTGAATGCATGGGCCAGAGTTTCAAGTTAATATGTGTTGACCTATTGAAAAGTGTGCGTATATGTGTATACACACACATATATGTAAATATGCTGGCTTTTTAATCTATGCTCGGATAATGCCATTCCTAGAAGCTAGTTACAAGAAAAACAAAAACACAAACAGTACAAAACAACTACATATATCTACAAAGATTTTACCCATATATGTGTCATTCTAAAGTTATTTTCTGTAGCTGGCATTGTACAACCTACATGTAAATATCATAAAGAAGGTAATAGATTATTATATATCCAGTTTTTACCTTCTATTTGTTTGTGGTTAAAGGAAATTATTTTCTTTTAAAAATGGCAGTTACTTTGAAGATAGCATCTTTATTAGATGGCTTTATTACTTCAGGGTTTTTCTTCTTCAATTTATTCTTCCATGTACTAAGCTGATACGTTGGTGCATGTCTCTAGAGGTCTCTTATAAAGTGTTTCAGTGCGAGTGACACCTTTAATTTCTAAAGTGATTCTCTTTAACCTTGACACAGAAATCTCAGCATTACAGTTTACTTTTTTCAAGTCCCCTGGTAGGAGTGGGAGGAGAGAGGAAATATAGTGAAAGAGAGAGAGATTCATAGAGACATGGAGAGACAGAAAGAGACAGAGAAAAAGAGAGAAGGAGAGAATATGAATCATGTGCCTGGATTAAATAATAAATTATTTTTAATTTTGAGATCATTTTTTTGAGGCCATTTCTTTATGTGTGGATGGATTCTACTTCAGCAACAAGTAGGAAAATCTAACCTAATTTGAATAAAGGCACTTTTACTGTGTTCATTCTGCACTTTTGGTAATTAATTCAGCATCCTTAATAAGTTAAAGGCATATGTTAAAAATGTGGAAAGACTTCTGCCTAGAGGAAAGGCTTGCTTGCATTCTGGAGAAAGGCTATTCTAAATGATTGATCTTAGATACAGGAAAAGTAAATCAGTAAAGCAGCTCAGGAACAACACAGAATGTGGAATGTCATCTTTAATTAGAAACTGCCACACTAATATGATAAAGCCACAACAAAGGGTCTTATTTCAGAGCCTCAATAATACAGGCAAAACTATGCTGTTAAAAGCCATGCAAAGTATTTTAATTAGTGTTAAAAGAAAGGCTCGGAAGGAGGGTTAAGAATGCCTTAAATTCTTCAGAATCTTAGTAATATATGGTTTAGATAGCACACTCTGTCATGTTTTTCTCCCATTCTTATCTAGAATGCAAAGAATATAGCTAGAAAAGTATAATTTCATGCAACAGCACAGTATGGACATATCTATTTTCAAAATCTAGTGCCCCAGACTTGCCATGTGGCTTTGTTTTGGAAGACACTTAAAAAAAAAAAAAAGATTAAAAAAAGTAATGTACTTTCGCTTTAACATACACACCTTAAATTTCAGAAATTATGAAAATTTCTTCCATATCCGTGATAAAATCAGTACACTACATTCTAGTAGATTGGATAACTTCATTTTAATGTTGCAGTCTCCATAATGCTACTGCAGAAGTGCTCATTAACTGCTTTATTGGTAAATACCGAGTAGCTATCTTTAATTACAAATCTCTATTTTTATATTGCCAAAGTGGTATGTATAATGTATTCAACTCTCCAGTCATATCTCGGAGTATTTTCCTAATACAGTTTTGTAATATTTGTTGTTTTTTATTTTAGCCTTATTTTTAAAAAGATTTTATTTATTTATTTGGGAGAGAGAGTAAGAGAGCATGAGCATGCAAAAAAGTAAATAATTCATATTATAAAGCTCAATGATAATTTCACAAAATAAGTACACCTGCATAGGCAGCACCTGGGTCAAAAAATAGAGGAGCACCTGGTGGCTAAGACATTAGGAATCTGCCTTTGGCTCAGGTCATGATCCCAGGGTCCTGGGATTGAGCACCATATCAGGCTTTCTGCTCAGTGGGGAGTCTGCTTCTCCCTCTCCCTCTGCTGCTGCTCCCCCTACTTGTGCTCTCTCTTTGTCAAATAAATAAATAAAATATTTTAAAAAAATAGAACATTATCACAATTCCAGGGGCTAGTTTATACCCACTTCTACTTACTATGCCCCTCACAGAGTAAGCACTATTCTGATGTCTAACATTATAGATCAGTTTGCCATTTTAAATTTTTTGAAATGGCATAATATAATATGCATCCTTTGATGTGGGCTTCTTTTACTTAGCATATGTTTGTGAGATTCACTTATGTTTTATGTAATTGTGATTAATTTTCATTGATTCCACTATACTAATATGCTACAACGAATATGTTTTTTTCCCATGTTGATATGCACTTGAATTGTCATTGGATTTTGGCTATTGTATAGAGGGTTTCTAAGAATATTTCTGTAGGATTTCCATGAAGAGTATATTCAATTCTTAAAGAGCCCATTAAGATACATCAGTCAATTTTGCATTACTGAACCCTAAAATTTAAGTGTTATGTTCTCTTAACTTGCAGAGAAAAAGACACATATTTAAGCTTCAAAATCATTAATTAAGAATAAAATGATAAGTCATATTTCCAAAGATTAGAGTCGTGACATCTAAAGAACATAGAAATATGTTTACTTTCAAAGTGTGTGGGGTTTTGTTTTGTTTTTGTTTTGTTTTATTTTATTTATATATATATATTTATTTATTTTAAGTGTAAAGATAAACAGATGTTATGAGAAAGGAAACATATTTTTACAAATTCCATACACAACAAGGTAGGTAATTATTAAGTATTTTTTTCAATAGACTAGTAAAAGTTTCCATAGATTATCTACTCTAACTCATGACTGTTTTACATTGGGAAAAAATACTGTTGATATTTTTTAACTCTGTAAGTACATGTAAAACACCCAGAATTATAGTATTTAAGCAAAGTGGAGAGAAAACTCAACACATATTTAGATCTTAACATAATTCAGAGATAAATTTGTAAATACTTAAGCATTACATTTTAAGAAAAATGAGTTTAATCTACATATGTGTAATATTAACTACAACATACTATTGAGCACATATTTTCTACATCTAAAATACTATCCCAGTACAGTATGCTAAGGATGACTAGCAGACTTGCTAACGATAACTTTTAAAGAATAATTCTGCACTCATTAGCAGAATGCACCATATCAATTTCTAATGAAGTCTGGGAAAACAGTGATTATATTTTTGAGTAGTAAAAAATTTCCTTTTATAGAATTTAAGTTAATCAACATTTTTTTAATTGGTCTTTGGGATACTGAGTGACATTTCAATGAAACAAATCTTCTCTTTGTTTTTGATTTTTTTTTTAAATTCAGGGAATTATGTCTCCCAATCAGTAAGCTATTCATTATTGACTAAATATTTACTATGGGTCCCAAACTGTGTCAAATGCTGTTGTGCAAACACAATGTTTGTTTTCAACTGTTGCAGTTTTTCTAGGGACACATATGAAATAACAGCAAACCATGTGGCCGTATACTATACAACCTGAACCCAGAGAAAAAGAACATAGGTGAGAATAGGTGTAATGCAAATGAGTTCATGGGGTAATAGTTCCTAGAAGAATTAAAATGAAATATGAAAAAGAAGGGAGTTTATATAAAAGCTACATTTACTATTATCTCATACATGTGTTCACCAGGTGGGCAAATATATTGAGATCTAGAAAATATGAGTTGTTACAAGGCAAAAAACAAGAGGTAGTAGTAATAATGATAATGGTAATGATAATAATAATAATCACAGTGATATCCCAGAGTAGCATTAAAATCAAGTCTTCTAATTGTAATTTTTTTTTCATTTACTTTTCTGTACCAGGTAGGTCAATTTTCCAAGTTATTTTCTGCTCAAAGAACCAAAGTGAAGGGACAAAAAATAAATATCTATGATTTGTTTCAAACTTGATTTTTATTACACTTTTATTCTGAAGATCAAAATATTTTCATATACACTGGGTGGGAAGTTATTTTACCTATGTATAAATGAAGAGATCAATAGAAATTTAGAACCTGTGTGTTCTTTTCACTTATTTTATTAATACTGATGATTATTCACTATCAATGTATAGTCCTATGCCACAAAGTCATCCTTTTCAATGAATAAAAGTTAGGATCAGTATTTTATTTGTACATCAGGAAGTAAAACAAATCTTCCATACTTCCATAGGAGTTTCTATTCTAGGTTCCAAAAATACCTACGGGTATTGTGGGTAGGCAAAACTAGTCTGTAAGTCTCACCAAATTGTTTTTAAATTGTGTGTATTTGCTGTTTTCTGGAGGAAGGATCTATTGCTTTTATCAGAGTTTCAAAGTTTAAGGAATCACAGTTTTATATTTGTAATTCTAAGGTATGTATTCACTGTCTCTAAAATTCAATACTTTTGCAATCAAAAAAATAATAGTCAAATTGAAATGGCACTTAACAAAATCATCAATTTTTGAAAATCAGAAATAATATTGGGATATTTTATATTCAAGGATTGCTTGATTTATTGACAGAAATGTTTTTTTGTTTCTTTGTACTAATGACTATACATCTTATTTTATTTATTTTCTAGGTTAACGTCCATTTTAAATTTCTTTCTATACATACCAATCCATTCCCTATGGAACTAAAATGCATAACAATTATTAACAGACCATATAGGAAATGAATTTTACAAATAGTGTGTTGCAGCTCAAGTTCTAAAATGTTACCTGTCTCAAATTTAAATCTTCTCTCTTGCTTACAAGATTTATATTTTACTTGTAGACTTCAGGGAATATTTATTTAGCTTCTTGACTTTTTGCTACTGAACAGATGCACACCGGGTGAAGTATGCCTGTCTCCTCTATGAACTTAAAACTTATATATCCTTGTAAAAATGTGAATTAATTTCAGATTTTACTGTGAAAAAATTAGAGATTAAAATAGAACATCCTGTGTATACTAAGTAAACGTCAAGAAAGTTATGGTAAAAAAAAGCAATAATATAGTAAAGTACATAGCAAACATGAAAACAAAAATATTGTCTGCCATCATTTATGATAAAAGTCTTATTACCATTTCACTAACATAAAATGTGAACCAATAACATGTTGATAAAACTAGGCATCTTTATTCCTTAATTATAATGTTTCCATAAATAGGAATAATTAAAATCCTATGTGGGCTATGTCTTGTTATTTCTAACACCTTTTGTTATAATCCCTAAGAATTAGTACCACAGGTTATTTACTGTTGCTCTGCTTTTTTATACTAAATGCACGTAAACCAGAAAGAATAGTTTTCATAAAAAAGGTATCTCTTTGCCAATACTGGTAAAGGCAGGTCTCTATTTACTGCCCAAGGTTATTTGATTTAAAGATATGATTGCATACTAATGTAGTAAGTGTGAAAAAGGAACCTTAGATGGAATATGTTATTTACACAATACGTTTCCCTCATGACATACCAGCAGTTATTTTTCAGTCCAAGAGTATCTGTATACATTTGTTGTACTGGAAAAGAGATATATATTCCCTGTTGCCACAGCATTTGCTTTACAATCATCCAACAATACAAAATATACATGGTAAGGATACTACTTCAGCAACCATAGCAATACATAACTACTTGGAGAAATAAATCACTATTATGCGTTGCACATTTCAAATGTTTTTGATACCTACAGTTAAGTTGTCCTCGAGAAAGCGGTGCATTTTATAAAAGCCTTGCTAAATCCTTAGCAAAGTGGATTAGGGAGAGCAATTTGAGAAAATACCTGTATGAAATACGTGGTTCTTTCAAAAATATACTATTTTTCTTATAAATGGACACTGCCTCTAGTTAACACTGTTTGGCATATTATAGACATTCAGAAATTGTATGTTAGGTGGTTGAATGAATACAATAATGAAAGAAAAAAATAAACTTACATGTAAAGGAAAACACAAGAGAAAGAATATCTTCATTATTTGGCATATTATAGGTTCATATTCATGAGGCAATGTTTTTACTCTATTTGTACTGTATTGGCTCTGTCAGAAAGTGGTATAAAATGAATTAGTTAAACAAACATTCACAAGGGGCCCCTGGGTGGTTCAGTAGGTTAAGTGTCTACCTTCGGCTCAGGTCATGATCTCAGGGTCCTGGGATCAAGCCCTGCAAAGGGCTCTTTAATCAGTAGGGTGTCTGTTGTCCCTCTTGCTTTGGTCCCCCACCCCTGCTCATGTTCATTCTCTATCTCTCTCAAATAAATACATAAAATTTAAAAAAAGTATTCACAAAACATGTACTTATGCATTAAGCAGAGTAGACAGTCCTCTATTTTTAAAATTTCTCCCAAAACACAACACGACCTTCTACCTTGAAAAAATCTTAATAGTCTCTTATCTCTCAGCTGCACCCTTCAACTAAATCTGTTTCCTGTTGATTCTGCACAAAACTTTCAGTTATTTTTAAACTTAATATTTAATGTTTAAATGAGGTTATGTAATTCAAATTCTTAATCATCATAGCTGGCTCAAATTTAGTGGCTTTCAATCTATATGGGCATCATAATCATATGGAAATCATTACAAATGCATGAATACAAATTGCTGGCACCTCAGACCTGCTTAGCTGATTCTTGGGGGGTGGAGCTGAAGTGGTGCAGGGTTCTGTAATTTAAAAATCTTCTCAGGTGATTCTGGTAAATCCCTGAGTATATACTCTTCTTCCTAAATCACTGGTCATAGCAATGGTCTTTTTGAAAAAGCCAAAATGATTATCTCCATATTATCTATCCGATATTATACAGCTCTAAATTTCTCACCACGGCCGGAGCATGGTCTGTCTTTTCAGGCTCCTAAGCCTAGAAATGCCTTCCTCCTTTCCTCTTCCTTAGACAATTCTATTTTTCTTCAACTATTGCATCCTTTCTGTGAGGTCTTTAATTCCTCCCAGGTGGAGGGAGTGTCTAAGACTCATATGTGTTTAAAGCCTTTGTTCTTCCTTTTATTTTGACAATTATCAACTTGTATAATTATACTTTTTTTGAAAATGACATTTTATTGGAAAATAAATTTAAAAAGTTATGTTTTTTCACCTTTTTTCTTCCAAGTAGTATAGAATTAAAATCCTAGTTTTCAAAATTACACTGCTTAGTGAAAAATTTAGATAATCTGACTGTATATTAAAGACTTTTTTGCAGTTAGGGTTTTAATATCAGAGTTGATGTTGGCGATAGCCTGAACACTTTCTATGATATGTGTGTACGTCTGTGTGTGTATCCCTAAGAGTTGAGCATAAATTAGAAAATGAATATGTAAAATATTTGACAGCTATACAGGCCTGGTTATTTTTGAGCGCAGACCATTCAGTCTAAGGATAAAATAGGAAAGCATGCACGAATACCAAATGACAACAACTAAATCAAATGGTTAAGAAACAGTTCCATCAACATCCTGTTTAATGGCACCAATAACTAATTTAAGTGCATCTAAGTTTATTTTAAATCTTAAAACATGTCAAATGCTTCTACAGAACTATTCTAATTCACTGGTTTCCTGAAACATATACAGTATTCATTTTATATTTACAAAGTGTAACAAAAGGGAAACAAACAAAAAAAAGCAAAGTACTGTGGGCTTCTAGGTGTTAAAAAAAAAGTCTCAGCTGTTAGTTATACTTTATTATCTCATATGCTTGGCTCTTTGATTAGGCTATGGGTTCCTTAAAGACAGAGAGTATGATTTATTGATGTTATAAGTATAGAAAATAATACTTTAAAATATAGATGATCAATTAAAGAATGTTAAAAAAATGAAGATATTTGTGATTAATATTAAAGTTGTCACCGTATAAACCTCAACATGCTCTGGATTCCCTTACAGGACATACTTTCACTATTAAAATATTAAAATAATAAAGGTAATGTTGTTATATTATCAGGACCAACCTTTTTGGTTTCTCTGGGCCCAAGTTGTTTCTCAGAATGCAAGAGTTTCCGTCCTACAACCAGGATAGCATTAGGCAAACTGGGAAAATTAATCACACTTTTAAAATTAAATTTAAAATTTTAAAATTAAATTTAAAATTAAAGCCATAATAATCAGAAGTCTTATTACTTGTAAGACCTATTTTAGATTTTTAAAAAAGATTTTATTTATTTGAAAGAGAGAGGGTGAGTGAGCATGAAAGAGAGAGCACCAGGGGGAGAAGAGGCAAAGGGAGAGGCAGAAGCAGCAGGGAGTGGGACATTGGACTCAATCCAGGACCCCAAGATCATGACTGAACCAAAGGCAGTTGCTTAACTGACTGAGCCACCCAGGCACCCCTGTAAGAGCTATTTTGGAAAATATATATTAAAGTCACTTTTTCTCCAATTATTAAAAAATTAATTTATTTCTCATTTGATAGAAGGTGCTTATAGTGGACTAGCTCTAACCTAAACATGTGAAAAAGTGGTATTTTATTTTGCTTATATATTGGAGTAAGCTCTTTCTATACTAAAATAGTCAAATAAAATTGGGTTTGCTAAAGTATTTCTCTAAAGAATGCAAACAGTAACTATTTTTCATTATATGATTGTTCTTTAGTTTTATGATAATTTAGATTAAATTTACTCAGTACTTTTTTAAAATGTAAGGCCTTACATAAGTTACTAGATTAGAATAATTCTTACTTAAAATAAAAATAAACAATTCTTTTAAGGGTAATTTAGGTCAGTTCATGCTTTTCAAGCTGATTTTGAGAATGAATATATATAATTAAAATTGTCCCAGATATACTAAAACCAGAATAATCACCAATTTTCAAGAAAATTAAATAATGATCCAGTAACTCTACTATTGATTATTGCCCCAAAGAAAATAAAAATACTAATTCGAAGAGATATATACACACCTATGTTCACTGCAGTGTTATTTACAAATAGGCAAATTATGGAAGCAACCTAAGTGTCCATCAGTAGGTGGATGAATTAAGAATTAAGAATAAATTAAAATGTGATACACATATACACACACATAGGAGATACAGACTTCCAGTTATGGAATGAATAGGTAGTGGGAGTAAAAGATACAGTGTAGGGAGCATAGTCAATGTATTAGAGCAGTGAATGGAGACCAGTAATAGCAACACCTGTGATGAGTGTAGCATAATATATAAACTTGTTGAATCATTATGTTATATACTTGAAACTAGTGTAACATTGTTTAAAATATAAATTTTAAAAAAGAAAATTAATCAATTCCTGTCAATTTACAATATTTTAATTACCTAAAATGCATCTGTTTACTACACTTATCGAATTAAGGACTATTAGTTTTTATCCATAGTGTCATTAACTATTTTGGAAAAAACTTAATGAAGATAAAGATGGTTCCAGAAATGCCCAACAAATTAAAGATGAAGCTCATGTAGCTACTGTAGGATTAAGGCAACATTGGAGGTCTCTCAATATACTAAAACAAACACCTATTTATAAATTGATTTGGACAGAGATTTATTGATTTAAATTGCTATATGAAATTAGAAATTGTATACACTGTATTTCATTAGTATCTTGAAAAATTACCTATAACATATGGTTTTGAATAAGATATTACAACCACTTATGCTAGTTCTCTTAACTTTATTTTTTAGTGGACACAGTTTTGATGCTAACATTTTTCTAATAAAGCTCTATCTTGTCTTTAAGTATCTTTTGTAATACTAAAATTGTATTTGGCAATTGGCCATTGGATAACGTTCATTCCTTTAGTAACTCATGAAATAAAACGACCTTTAATTTTTTTACTTTAATTTTAACCTTTAACTTACCTCTTACACCTTTTTTTCAGCAGTTAGCACAGTGTTTCTTACAGCATGTATTCAATGGATGTTTACATTATGAATACACCAATTCTTATTAAAATATTTGGTGATATAATTCACTCAACATAATCATATTGAATAATTTTACATGAGAAAAGACATTAGTTTTTTTCTTTTTTCCCCAAATACTTTTATTTTTTCAGTGGTACAAGATTAATTATTCATGCACCATACCCAGTGCTCCATGCAATACGTGCCCTCCTCAATACCCACCACCAGGCTTGCCCAACCCCCCACCCCCACCCCTCCTAAACCCTCAGTTTGTTGCTCAGAGTCCACAGTCTTTCATGGTTCATCCCCCCCCTCCAATTTCCCCCCATTCGCCCTTCCTTTCCTTCTCACAATGCCCTCCATGTTTTTCCTTTGCTCCACACGTAAGTGAGACCATAAGATAACTGACTCTCTCCGCTTGGCTTATTTGACTTCCCATAATCTCTTCCAGTCCCATCCATGTTGATAGAGAAGTTGGGTATTCATCCTTTCTGAAGGAGGCATAATATTCCATTGTATATATGGACCATTTCTTCTTTATCCATTCATCTGTTAAAGGGCATCTAGGCTCTTTCCACAGTTTGGTGATTGTGGCCATTGCTGCTATGAACATTGGGGTATATGTGGCCCTTCTTTGTACTGGATCTGCTTCTTTGGGGTAAATACCAGTAGTGCAATTGCAGGGTCATAGGGTGCTTCTATTCGTAATTTCTTGAGGAATCTCCACACTGTTTTCCAAAGTGGCTGCACCAACTTGCACTCCCACCAACAGTGGAAGAAAGTTCCCCTTTCTCTACATCCTCTCCAACATTTGTTGTTTACTGTCTTGTTAATTTTGGCCATTCTAACTGGTGTAAGGTGGTACCTCAATATGGTATTGTTCTTGTTCATAATGAATGACTATTAGAAAAAAGGGACTTATTAATAGAATATCAGATGGGGAATACATCTAAGAGACTTTAGTTCCCACTCATTATCATCCTGGTGATGTTCCATGAATCCTATGATATTTCCTGTTAATGGGCATGACGGACTGTACCCAGTGACCACCTACTGGGTGCTGGAACTCAAGACCAATTTCACAAAGTCATATGGAATGGGCAAAGAAGCAGCTTCTCTGTGGGTTTTAATTAGAATAACCTAGTGGGATCAATGCAATCTCTTTCATATAACCAGTGTTACCTATATTATTTTCCATAATTAAATTCATATTTTTAATATTCTATTTTCTCTATGTCCATCATGTAGGAAATGCTTCTGTTATTTTATGAGTTATACTAAAGCAATCAGCATTAACCAATGGTCAATTGCCAGATATATTTAGTTTATTAGGATATAATACACTTTAAGCTTATTAAAAACTTATTTAAACATAAAATTAAATAGTGCTTGTGGTATTTTTGATGGTTATCACAATAAGAAAGAAAAATATAATAGTAGCTTTGTTCCTCTATTCTTTATTTTCTCATTCTCTTTCCCTTTTTTTTTGGCATTCAATATATAGTTCTAGATAAAATAATAAAAATTTATTCAACATCAGACTTAAACTACAAGATTTATTCAGCAAACCATTTTCTGAACAAAACTAAACCAAAACACATTTATCAGAAATGCCAAAGAAACAATAAGTAAAACTGTTATAATTATTAATAAATGTAAATATAAAATGTATCTTGCTACATGCTGCATTTTGAAAGATGATTACATACATATTAGAAAAACTTTTGAAAATACAAAATTCAACAAAAGTAAATTCTAAAAAAGTAATTATAAATGAAAAGCGATTTAAAAATCGTAAAAAGTAAAAAGTAATTATAAATCAAAGCAGAAATATTATGTAGGCACTTATCCAAGTGGGAAAATACTTAAAGCATGAAAGCAATTGTTTTTGAAGTAGATAAGTCAAAATGAGAAATACCAGAAAAAAATGGTTTCCTCTTTTAAGCCAAATTTTGACTAAATATGTTTGTTGTTCATTTATTCAATTTGGTCTACAAAAGAGTTACATTAAGCAATATAGTTCTAAACTATAACGGGAGATATTTAAGTTGTGTAATACAAGATTGTATCAGTGAAGATGGCTGAACAGAATAGAATATTGATCTAATGTTAATGTCTTCTTTGTATGTTTTTTGAACTTAAAAAAATATTATTTTAAATATAAGAGGGTTAGGATTCCAATTAAGGGAAAAAATACCCCATTAAAATTTATCCTATGCTTTTAGCTTCAAGATATTTAAAGTAAATATAGGGCATACACTGTATGACATATTTAACAGGGCTTTGTTTTCCTCTTATTTGTACAATAATAATTAAAGACTATCTGCAGGAATAATACACATCAAGTAACAATAATAAATATCAACAGCATTCATTTTCTTCTCAGTGTCACTTTACATATCAAGCTCATGTCACAAACATGAAGTAAAAATGGGTAAGATTATAATTATTTCCTCTTAGATTATGAAAAGTAAGCAAAACCAACGAATAAGAATTGTCAAGGATCTTGTCTTATCCTGCAGCTGGATGCCAAATAACAAAGACATAAACAAAAGGAGAAACTATCAACTTAAAGATCAAGGAATAAATGTATCATAGAACACTTAAATATTTTGATAGAGAAAAATCAAGATTTTATAAAGAAGATTTTAACTAAAATGGGATAAAAGATCATTAAGCTATCTTAATGATAGTATTCCAAGTGATCCAAGCACCTATTTATAGAAACTTGGGGTAGTTCTACTTTGTCAAGTTATTACTAAGTGAGAGGTGTGCAGGAAGGTTGGGATAATAAATATGCACATTTACTCTTTATATAAGATTACGGAAGGATAAAAGTCTGGCTGTTTCTGGTACTTGTATGATATTTAAAAAATGTTACAGGAGAAACAAAATGGATAAAACAAAAAAATGGGGCACAGATTGGTTGAGGATAATGAAGTTTGGTTCATTTAAGGAAGGCATAAAGACAAGATCAATTAAAAAAATAACCTTCTCATTTTTTCAGAGAAAACAAGTGTGCTATAAGTTAGTACTTCTAAGACTTTTATGTACCTACTGATGAAACACCTAGGAATCATAACATTCCAATTCTCATTGAGTAGGTCTGATGTGAGGCCTGATATTCTGCATTTCTAACAGGCTCTAAAGGGAAGTCATGCTACTAGTTCAAGGCCAACACTCTTGAGTAGTAAAGTTGTAAAATCAAGGTTAATCTATGTCATAAAGAACACAAATAAAAATGACAAAGAATTTTGTTTTGGGAGAAGATTTAATGCCCCAGACATTTCTTTTTTGAAGGTAGGAAAGGTAGGTTTCCATGTAGTTTAGGGTAAGTTTTGAATTTGAATGTCATTAGTTTTCAATAGTCCACTTCATCATCTAATATGATTTACTATACCATGGAAAATTTGTGTCTTTACATAAAATAAATACAATTCCTTAATTAAGTTGGAAAATTAGGAAAAGCTCTAAATGATAAATGTTTCAAATAAATGTTATGGGCACTTAGCTTAGTATTCAAAAAAGATAACAATTGAGTGCCTGTGTTGATGAAGCAAAGCACCACCTTAAATTTTTTAGTCAACAATTTAAAAAGCCTTCACATTTTTACACAGAAAAATTAAACTAACATGGTCTACTGTAGTATTTCTTTTCACCAGAATTTATGTGAAAGTCATAAAGTTTTATGGACCATTCATCTCAACTGATACATTTACAAGATGAAGACTCTACCTTCTTAGTCTAAAATTCCTTTTCTGTAATTCATAAATATCCTCCTTCTTTCACTCTGTTCACTGACCCTGCTACTCTGGGCTATGATTTTCATTTCCTAATCTGTTTATCCCTTGAAATTTTATTGCCTGTTACTTTGTCATGACTAATTATAGAAAGCATGATTTTTGAGATTTTTGCCCAATTATAATTTTCCTTGTAATGCTCTCTCCTTCTTTCCTGTATGCTTTCATGACTATTTTATATGAGAAACTATACTACTATACCCATGTACTTTATGCTCTGGTTGGTAAATACACATGTGTATTTTGTGGCAAAAATAAGTACTAATACCCAATCTCACAGTGTTCTACTAAAAACAAGGATGTTCTACATTAAGTTGTTAAATCAATAATAACTATGAGTGTAAAACAAATGTCAAGGTAATATTTAAATTCAGTGAAAAAAGGGCATTACAGTTATTTCCATCTTTGGTATGGACACACATACACACACACATAATTACAAAGTAATATATTAAAACTTAAAATGAGTATAGAGAAGTAATCAAAATAATATGTGATTTTAAAAAAAAATTAAGGCAGTACATTAATGTTAATTTAACTGAATATGTATTTATTCAAGTCCAAGGAACAATTCTAAAAACAAAATAACGAAGCCACAAGTTGCTGCCATCATGTAGTTTAGAGAAAAAAGATTCGTCTTTAAAGAAAGATTTTATGAGGAAGATGATTTTAGAGCCTTGAATGATGGTAGGACTTCCTCAGATGAAGGGAGGAATGAATTCCTTTTAAGAGACAGAAAATATAAGAAAAGGCACAGAGAGTGCAAAAGGCAGAGAACATTGAGGGAAGAGCGAACAGGCAGATTTAGATAGCTCACGGGATATGTGAGAAAACGATCAATGGTTTAGTTAAAAGTGTAGGTTAGGGTCAGGTCTCAGAGGATCATAAACGCCAGACGGAGCAGGGTGTATCCAATGCTATAGTAAATAGAAAACTTCAATTGTTATCTTTAATACTAGTTATTAGTTTAATGTGCCGTTGGCATGATGCCAGATATGCTGTAACCTTTGGTGAACACACTAGGGCAGGTAAAGACTTCAGGGAAAGAATCAATAATTCTAAGAGTCTTCATCCGTGAGGGGTGCCTGGCTGGCTCAGTTGGAAAAGCAGGCGGTGTCTGATCTGGGGGTCCTGAATTTGAGCTCCACATTGGGTGCAGAGATTATGTAAATGAAAATAGAATCAACTCTGGTGCACAGGTCCTATGCAAAAGAATGCTAAAAGGTGAAGAAAAGGGAGAAGACGGTGACAACTGCAGCTTTAAGAGCCTCTGGGACTAAGAAAATGGTGCTGTTTATAGAAAGGGAAGAAATTGAATTGAGGTGAATTGGGAGGATGACTGGAGGAGCATACTTTCTGGATAAGCTGTCAGAGACACAGGCACTTTCTTCTCAACAGATCCTTCAGCACCACCCTGCGACTGGGTTACACGTCCGATGTCCTTGCTCCATCCTCCAAGCACTTTGAGGGATGCAGAATCTCATTCAAATTTTATTTCTAGTGTTTTGATTCTTGCCTGGCACTTAATTGTTTCCCTATTACGATTCAATGAACATTCCCAGAAAAGTTATTATAGACTCAACACTCCGCCTCAAATAAAAATAGTGGGTCATTTTTAAAAGTTTTATAGTTAGCTTTCTGGTTGATGGAGAGAAACTTTTTTTAGTAAGTAAATCAAGAACCAGAATTGACTGAGGTTGAACCAGATCTAAATATCTCCAATCAAAAATATCTATTCTTGCTTTGTAAGACTTGAAATTTAACCATTTGAAATTTGTTCCCATGAATTACTCCTTGTTAAAAATGTAGGTATATCACTCAAGGGGCAGACAGACATCCTGATCTTTATGTGGGATTATGGTATTCTTTGCTGAAATTGAGTTTCATGAACAGAAAGTGCAGAGGAGAGGTAAGGAAAAAAAGCAATAAAAACACAAACGTAGGAATACTGGAGGTTAATTTACCTACTTCACAATTTTATATAAAGCTAAGAATCCCCAAAATATCTTCCTGAGTCCATGCTCTTATTTCAATCTTTGTTTATTTTTTTTTAAATGCTAAGCAATCATTGCTGTCCTTGACTTCCTGCAGTATATTCTCAGCAGAGCAACTTGAGTGATCCTGTTAAAAGACATTTTGTGTCACTCCTCTGCTCAAAATCTGTTAGAGGTTCCCGTCTAACACAGAATTAAAGTTAGCAATGACCTGTAATGTCCTACTCCTACCCTTCTCTTTCTGCCCTTACCTCCTCCTACTTTCTTCCTGGTTTAATCTTTTCCAACCCCATTAGCTTCAGCTGGTCGTAAAAGCCATTAGGCACATGCCCAAATTTAGGTCCCTTGCACCCCATCTTTAAAACACTTCTTTCCTACATAACTTCTTGACTAATCCCCTCACCTCCTTCAAGCCTTTGTTCAAATGCACCAACCTCCCTGCAACTATCTGCAGTCCCCTCTCTCAAACGTTCCTGATCTGTCTGATCCTGTTGTTTTTTTTCATGGCCATTCAGCATCTTCCAAATCTATAAAATTTACTTGTTCATTATTTTATCACTCTCCTTCCCACCTTCCTCCACAAAGGTAGGGATAATTCTTGCTTTATTGTTATTGTTATTTATTTACATATCCCTACCACCTAGCACTATCTCAAACTCAGTAATATGAGTGCAATAAATGTTTCCTTGAATGAATGAATGAATGAATGAATGAATGAATGAGATATCTGTTACAAATACTCTGTCAATGGCTTACATTTTGCACAATAGTGTTCAACTCTTTTTTTTTTCCCCTGTGTTTGTCTTTTGGTCTGAAGATCACAGTAATCTGCGTTTTCTAAAAATAAATAAATAAATCAAAATAACAAACATCTAATAAACTCTGACGATTAAATCAGTTAATGCCGGGACACCTGGGTGGCTCAGTTGGTTAAGTGTCTGCCTTAGGCTCAGGTAATTATCCCAGGGTCCTGTGTTCAAGCCCTGCATTGGGCTCCATGCTCAGCAGAGAGCCTGCTTCTCTCTCTCCCTCTGCAGCTCCTCCGCGCGCGCGCACACACACACACACACACACACACACACACACACACACACTCTCCCTCTGTTAAATAAATAAATAAAATCTTAAAAAAAATCAGTAAATGAATCTTTACAGTGGCTTTTAGGAAACATGGATTCCTATTTAATATCTAGGAAGCATGGGATTCAGCCTAGCTTGCATGATAGAAGCAGCTCAAGACTGATTTTAGTTCTCAGAAGTTAACCACCCATGACAATGACTCCAGGATGCTGTCTCAGAATATCCCTTGTTGGATAACTTGTATCCTGGAGAATATTTTCCAAGATAAGGAACCAGGAAATGAAAACAAAACTAAACTAAATAAAACTAAAAAGAAATCTGCAGATAAGCAAAAACAAACAAAAAACACCAAAAAAACAAGAGGGGAGAGGAGAGGAGGGGAGGGGAGAGGAGGAGGAAAGGAAAAGAGAGATGGAGGGAGAGAAGGAAGGAAGGAAGGAAGGAAGGAAGGAAGGAAGGAAGGAAGGAAAGGAGGGGAGAGAGATAAACGATAGGAATTTCATAAACATGAGAAAAATGTGAATTAAAAGTAATTTACAGGGGTGCCTGGGTGGCTCAGATGGTTAAGCATCTGCCTCTGGCTGAGGTCACAATCTCAGGGTCCTGGGATCGAGCCCCACATCCGGTTCCCTGCTTCTCCCCTCTGTCTCCCCTCCACTTGCTCTTTCTCTCTCTCAAATGAATAAATAAAATCTTTAAAAAAGTAATTTACAATTATAAAAGTGTCTATAGACACTATAGATTTTATTCCTGTTAGCAATATTAGCATGTCTGACCATTTGACATAATTGAATTTACAATTTTATTCTTTTCAACACATTGCTGTGTAAAACACAGATAGAAGCAGTCATCTTTCTCTGAAACACCAATATTAAATTTTGATTTTGGAAGCTCTTTAATACATTTTTATTTACACAATTAAATTTGTTTCATTATAAAGATATAACAAAATGATATATGGTAAAAAAAAAAACCTCTGTAATTGGTAAAATGTTGTATAAAGATATTATTACTATTGAATTTTTTACACATATTTTCGCCATCGCCTTTATTGTACCAGAATAAGGGTAGAAAAACGCTGGGAAAACTGATTTCAAGTAACCATGCACATTTCCCACTGAAACGTAAGGGTTACACATGAGTATAAAAGGATAGTATTTGACCCATAATACGTTCAAGATCTAATTTACTGTACACTGAAAGTATTACATTAGTAATAATAGTCAAAATTGAATCTCAGAGGGTTGGCAATTTTGCTGAAGCATCTAGAATTTTTCTTATCTGAACCACCCAAACTTTTAAAAGCCCTTTTCTCTCCCCCTCTACAATCATCTAATTAAAAGAATTTTTCCCCTGCCGCAGAACAGTGGAATTTCACAGTTTTATGGTACATTTAACAGCTTGAGGTTTTAAGCTAATAAAAAGTAACTTGGAAGACACAAGCACATATAGTATATGTTCAGTGGTGACATGTAATATCATTTATTATCATTAAGACAAAATAAAATTATATTTCATGGTTTGCTGCTTTTAAAAAATGTTGGAAAAAATAGAGCTTTCTGTTACAAGTCTGTCACATAGCTAGATCTCATATATGGTTAAAAAAAAAAGGATGTGTAACTTTATTCCACTGTTTTTTTTTTCCTTCGGTAATTTAGAACTTTCAGAGATTAAATGTTTATTTTCTCATTTTTTAGGGTATAAGAAAGGATGGATATTCACTGTTAATTTGAATTTTTTTTGTGTGTGTTGCCAGGGCACCGATTCATCCTATGTGTACTCGGTATATATAACTAATGGGTAATAACTAAAACATAAGAAAAATAGATGTGAGACGTGTGGGTTTGAATTATTTTTGTGCTTTGATATACACAGACTACAAATTTTATTCTTCTAATCTACAAAGATTTTGGATGCTATGAATACCAAAACCAAGAGAAAATGTAGCTTTGTACTTGTAAACTCTTCCTGAGCTGGAAAAGTATATAAAGCTTGCTTAGCCAAAATTTTATCCTCCTAAATCTTCTTAGGCTTTGCTCATGACTGTTGCACTCTACCACTATGTGATCTTAGGAGAATAAGCATTTAATTTCTTTGTGGCCTTTTTCCCAGCTTCCCATTTCAAGGGAACTGCTCTCTGCTTATAAAACATTTAGGTCCCCAGCTAATGAGGTTTGATTTAACTTCCTTTTTCATTGTGTTCCAGCAACAGCTCCAAGGTTCTCTATACCTAAAAAGTAATATGTTTCCTCTGTGGTTACACTGCATTTGAGTGACTTTCCCTAAATTAGGGAAGATCAATACTCCAAGTTCAAATTTGGCAATGAAAGACTTTGTGTGTAAAATAATTATTCTGCAGCATGACTAAGAAAAGCTATAGCACCCAGGTAATATGACTCTGGAAGGATATAAAAAGATTCTGAAATAGGGACACCTGGGTGGCTCAGTTATTAAATGTCTGCCTTTAGATCAGGTCATGATCCCAGGGTCCTGGGATGGAGTTGCACATCAGGCTCCTTGCTCACTGGGGAGCCTGCTTCTCCCTCTGCTTGCCTCTCTTTCTCTCTCTGACAAATAAATAAGTAAAATCTGAAAGAAAGAAAGAAAGAAAGAAAGAAAGAAAGAAAGAAAGAAAGAA